>JANBXA010000729.1:26040000-26377500 GCA_030556225.1 Cricetiscus sungorus
AGAATGAGTTCTGTTTTGCTCAAAATCACACAATGAGACCCTGTCTCAAAATCAAACAAAAAAAGAGTGTGTGTGTGTGTGTGTGTGTGTGTGTGTGTGTGTGTGTGTGTGTGTGTGTGTGTTAATTTTCATGTTTTCTCATGAATGTTAGAACAAAGAAATGGCTGAGAAAGCAGAGAAAAGGCGTATTTTAAAAAATAAGAGTTTGGGTCAATGCCCCACAAAGGTCTCCAGCCACTGTTGAGAAGCAGGGTCCAGGAGGAGAGATCCAGGTCACCAGAGTGCACTCTGGAAAGGCACACTTGGTCTGGTTCCTAGCTCTTGTCTTTCACTCTAATGGTTCAGATAAGCATCGTTCTCTGACACTACTGCCATGATGGGCAGCCTCAGCAGGACCCAGTACCACGGCTCAATATGAACTCAGATGGAAAAATAAGAAACTGGATCACCCACCCCCACAGTGAGGGGAAGTAGATTAATACAAAGTTTAAGAGAATCCTTGAGAAAAGAGAGTCTGTGAGACTTAACCATCAAGAATATAAAAGCTAGTGCCAAAACCTCTACAGATGGCAATCTACTATATAACATCATTGATGGGATATTTTAGGGTCTTTTGTGTTTGAGACAGGGTCTGCATAACCCAGACTCCTGGGCTCAAGTGACCCGTCATTCTGCCTCTGCCTCTCAAGTTCTGGAACTAAATGTGGAAGCCCACCATATCTGGCTGTGTGATCCTTACACAGATGCAGTAAAGGTGATTTAGGTTTCAGTTTTTAGCGATACACAGAAAAAGTACTTTCTTCCTCAACTAAAAGCAGTTCAGCTACAAACATGAACCTTCAAAGTATGCCAGCATAAAAAGAAGAGGCACTCGTGTCTAAAGCAGGGATGTCTCCAGAGAGACTTTTAGGACTCCCACTTACTTTTGATGGATTCATGAAGCATGATTACAGTACAAGAGGAATATTTCACATTAGACTGCTCCACAAGGATACAAAAGGGGGAACCGTCATCTTTAACATCCTGTAGTGCGCGAGTGAGGTCCGATTCCGAGGCAAGGTGAATTGTTTCCACTGTAAGACCACGATCCTGCAGACGGCGGCCTATGGCTAACACATAATCCCTACACACACACACACACACACACACACACACACACACACACACACACACACACACACACACACACAAATAAGTAAAACACAGGTTACTTTTCATTTTAATAGAAGAAAAAAAGCCCACATCACCATTACACATTTAAGCATGCAAACAGTAAGCCAATGTTTTTTATTTTATTTATGTTAGTGAAGTAGAATCTTTTGTGAAATTGTAAAATCCTTTGTAAGATTGACTATGTGTGTAATTTAGTAAAGGCCAGCCTGGTCTACATATTGAGCTACAGTCAGGACTACATCATGAAACTCTGTCTCAAAACAAAACAGACAGTAGAGGCTGTGCTTTTGTTTGGCTTACTGAGCTGAGTAAGCATCACGAGTAGCCTTTTAAAAAATGGAAGCATTTGCTGGGTGGTGATGGCACATGTGCGTGTCTTTAGTCCCAGCACTCCAGAGGCAGAGGTAGGGGGATCTTTGTGGGTTTGAGGCCAGCCTGGTCTACAGAGTGAGTTCCAGGGCAGTCATGACTGTATACACAGAAACCATGTCTCGAAAAAGAAACAAACAAAAAGAATAGGTGAGAAGACTACTCTGAAGAACAGGGCAGTCTTCACCTCTGTTGGCTAAGAGAGGCCCTGACCATGCCACTTCCATCATCAGGAGGGCTCTTCCCTACGGAGAGGACGAGTGATTCTGGAGACAGTATTCACCACTCACTAACCAGCACTGGACCAAAAACCCCAAGTGATTACAAGTCCTGCTTCCTCGGCCTCCATCCTCAATCTCCCCAAACCTCTCCCTGAGCTGATGTGGTCATTCTTGCCTTGTAATTACTTAAAAACCTACAAAGTCCTGCTCTACAACCTAAACTTGTTACCTAGTGTTCTCAGTCCTAGCAAGAAAACAAAACAAAACAGTAAATAAAAGATACTACTTCAACCCATCTAAACAGGCTCTACACATACTAACCTTCAAACATCCTATTCTCTTGCCAAACTCATTCATCGTCCCTGGATGATTGACTCTTCCCTTTTCTTCCTGTTATCCCTCTGCCTTTCTGTTTGTTGCTCACGTTAGTCCTCAGCTCAGAGACTCAAAACAAGTGGCATTACTTCTGCAGTCTCCTTAGCTAATCTCTAAACTATGGTAACCCATTCTTCCTTTTATGAATATTCAGCTTCTGATGGGATAAGCCCTTAGTAGATTAGACCACTCTCTTTTACGACAATCTCACGTAGTGCAGACTGTAGAACTCACTGTGTAGCCAAGGACAGTCTCACAATTCTGATACTCCTGTCTCCATTTCCAAGTACCAAGCTTGTAAGAGTGTGCTCAAGGAAGAATCACTCTTATAACTGAGCTATACCCTCAGCCCTACTTCTGCTCTTTTAGCTGTTATGTGTATGTTTTATTCTATTAAACAGCATCTCTCACAAATAGGAATTGTTACTGAAATTATACTTATGTTCCTGTGCTCAGAGCTTTACATGCAACAAGTCAGTCAAATGCATGTTTTACAGAACTAAAGATTATTAGGGTGACAGGGAAACATGTTTCTGGCCATTTAGTAAAGTATTGATCATTTCAGAAAATAAACTCGGGAAGAAAACAAAATAGTTCATACAGCCCGTGTTTCAAAATCATTGCAGAAATAATTCACATTAGATGACATGAAATGGAACTTAGTGTTTTGCAGAATAAAGAGATGAATCAACTAACTAAGGTATCACTATAAACCTTACTGCCATCAGAGCGACAAAAGAGCAAACAGCATGCCTTGCTTACAGGGCACCAGCAGCTGCAGACACACTGTGGCTGACATAACTCTTGGCTGTATCTATTCCAGTGTCCTGATCCATGGCTGACTGCCAGGCCACAGAACACCAGGCAGGAACTAGTCAACATGTGAGGAGTAGCTTCTAATGCCACTCTAGATGGAGAGAAGAACTGCAATCTCAGACAGTCTTCACTACAAGACTGCCCTCAATTAGTGCCAGCTGCCCTGCTCTGCTGATGGGAAGATAGCCAGAGCATCAGGATCATGTTTAGTCCAACAAGCAGCTGGAGTCAGCCATAGTTCTAAATGAAATACAAGATGATCCAAGTCAGATATGTGATACTTGCTACGAACGCTAAGAAAGCTAATCTAAGGGCTGGGCAGTAGCTCAGGTGGCAGAGAACTGGACTGACATACACAAAGCCTGAATCTCCAGCACCACATAAATTGGGAGTTTATGCCACATGTTTATAATCCCACTTGGGAGGTGGAGGTACGAGTTCAAGGACATTTTCACCTAGATAACAAGTTTGAGGTCTGTGTAAGCTAAGTACGACCATGTTGGGTGGGTGGGGGTGGGGTGAGGTGGGGCTAGACAGATGACTGGCTTCTCTCCCAGAGGTGCTGAGTTCTATTCCCAGGAACCACATGGTGGCTCACAGCCATCTATAATGAGATCTGATGCCCTCTTTTGGTGTGCAGGCAGAACATTATACATAATAAAAAATAAATACATAAATCTTTAAAGAAAGAGGAAAAAGGAAAGCCAGGCTAGCTAATCTAACTTAGGCACTGAAGCTCACTTGTGACTAGTACTTGGGAGATTAAGGCAGGAGGGTTGCCACAAGTTCACAGCCAGCCTGGGCTATACACTGAGACCTTGCCTTTGGGGAGGAAGGAGGAGAAGCTAATTTAGCCAAAGATTAATGCAGCGATCAGGCCAAAGAATCTTGTGGCAAAACTGCTAAATGGTGAGGCAGCAAATCTCCTACACATGCTGAGTCTTCTCCACCTCTAGGCTTGAAATCTGTTCAAATTACTACATGATCAAATTAATCCAGGGCATTTCTGGACATCTTTCAATTAAAGAGAAATTCATCATTTGACTGTAAAAGGAATGGCCCTCTCCCACGCTGTGAATGACCTCATTTATTCTAGCACGCTGTCTCCCAAGGTCCAACCTCAACACCCTACAAATGAAATGGAGTTGTAATTTTGCTTTTGAATAGTGAATAAAAATTCTGAGTTGCTGTAAGATTGCAGATTAAAAAAAGAATGAAGAGGAGGAAAAGGAAGATGACAACAATGATAGGGTATGTTGGTGCATAACCCTAACTAATCCTAGCACCTGGGAGACAGAAGCAGGCAGATCTCTGCCTCCCATATTAACCTGGTTTACATAGCAAGTTCCAGGTCAGTGGAGCTATACACCCAGACCAAGTCTCAAAAAACTAAAAAAGAAATATGTGAAAGCTCACCACTGCCTTAATAGAGTCATGTTTCACATACGGCTGGGATCATATAGTAGAATTCTGTTCATTATGTGATCCTTAGTATCATGTAGTGAGTGGTGCTGCAACAAGTGTATAGCCCTCAAGCCAACCATTTGTCTACCCACCAGACCCTGCCAAATGCTATAGAAACAGACATAAGCAAGGGGCCCACAGCTGGTACCACTCATGAAATCACTAAGATAGTGGACAGAGCAATTTTAAAACAGCACAGAAAAGCCCCTATGCATGAGATGCACTCAGCCTAAAATGGGGGTGGGGAGGAATGCAAGCAATAAAGAAAATCTAAGTAAGACACAAGTCTAGAAATAATGTCCCTACTTCTAATTAGTTAGGCCATCAGTGACATTTTGACACTCTTAAGAGATTGTCCCTAATGCTGACTCCCAGTAAGTTATGTACCCAAGACTGCACACTTAAATCATAAGGTGCACACACCCTCATTTGGTAAGCTAAAAAGACATAAAGTCACCTCTGGTTTGTGTCCATAGAGACAATGACGCAATCTGAAGGTTTCTCTCGATCCCGCGCTTTCTGCAGTGCCCGGCAGAAGTGCTGGAAAAGCGCTTCTCTCTGAGCAAGCCTGCCACTGGCGAGATCTGAAAAACAGGTGCACCGGGTCTTCTGCATGACCAAATCTCCATCTTGGAGGCTGCAGGGCGGCCTTACAAAAGTAAAACACAGTACTTCTGCAACAGTCGGCACACCGTAAACAGTCTGGACAGAAAGAATTCTTACCTAGTTGAAAGTCCTGGCATTGTTCAATGTTATCTTCATTCCTCTTTGAATAATCAACCACATTCCCCTGTAACTCTTCAATACTCCTGGGAGTATAAAAATATTTTCTCAAATTGTGCAGATATGTTTTCCCTCTGAACACTCCCCACAACACAAAAAACCCACTGCAAGCTGTAGTCACCCAAGACAGCGACTATTTAGAAATGTTGCCCAATGCCAGTGATGGCACATGCCTTTAATCTCAGTACTTGGGAGGCAGAGGCAAAAGTATCTCTGTGAATTCAAGACCAGTCTGGCCTACAGAGTGAGTTTCAGGACAGGCTCCAAATCTACAGAGAAACCCTGTCTTGAACCACCCCCACCCACCCACACACACACACACACACAAAGCTACCCAATAATCTGTCCTCATTTTAGAGTATTATGTGAGTCTAATAAGAGTTTCTGCCATTTCTCAATTCATTTCTTCTCAACTGCTACAATAAAAAGTGCTAAGTGGAGTCGCCATCCTTGTTAAATAAGATGCAAATCACAAGAAAAATCACACTGACTCATGCTTACAGCATTCAGACTGTAGGAAAGGAAATATTTTTATAAAAATGCTCATCTGTGATCAAAGGTGTTCACTTCTATACTTGTAAGGGTCTTTGTTAAATACAGGCAAATATGACTCCTTGAGCTTTGTTCCCACACTCCTAAGTACTCCTCAGCTCCCTTGAGCAAGTTATGTTCCCTTGTTAAAAGCGTGAAAATAGTGCACAGATGCTGGCTAATCTATTAACCATCCAAAATGCTCCCGTTCGCTGTGATTTAACAGAGGAAACAGGGAATTAGATGCACTCTGTACCCTAAATCAGACACTTTTATTGCAGCTCCCCAGTATCTAGATAGCAATGTTTTTGTCCACAAGGAACGTCCTGCCAGGGAGAGAAGTCTCAGCAGGCAGCAATTAGCTGCACTCCCACAAGAGGACTCACGCACATGGCAGAACAGCACTGGCTACACTCTGTCAAACTGACTGCTCAGTGCACTGCCAACAATCATCAGTCCCACAGCTTCTCCTCTTAGGTTTGGGCTAGGTTCTTCTCATCTACTCTCACAGTAGACATAACTGAAATGCTTGCCTGAGTCTGAGACTCGCCCTACTCACTGGAGGATCCTGCACTCCACCCAGTGTCCCCTCATCCTCACCTGCTGCACTGAATCCAGTTATCCCAAGTTACCAGCTTTCTTTAACCCTGGCTACATTTGCTCTTGCTAGCTTTCCCTCAGGCACTATAGTCCCTCTCCTCCTTTTCTTTTTCCTTCTTCCCTCTGTTCCTTCCTGCTTGGGAGAGGTAGTGGCAAACCCAGGGCCCCACGCATACCAGACAAGTACTCTACCAGAGTTACTCCCATGGCCCTATATGCCTTATAATCATAAAGTAGAAAGTAAATTCCTTTGCCTCCCCAACCAAGGAAGTAGAGGGGATTGATTGCTAGGTGTCCTAGAAGGTAGTCTAGGGCAAGCAGTAGAAGATGTGTACAACTGCCTAAGCCCCCTGCTTGACTTTCTAGCAGAAAAGAGTGTATCCTCAGCGGTCTCAGGTTCCTCACTTCTGTTTGGCTGGTTGTTCCGTTTGTTTTGAGGAAGGGTCTTACAATGGTCTCTAACTCAGTCTGTAGTTAAGGATGGCCTGACCAGATCTCCCTTCGTGCCCTATGGCCTGGGGCTAGAGGTGTGCACCTACACACCCAGCTAAGTTCCTCCTTCTACAATGGAAACTATTAACAGTGCCTGTCCGGTGACTCCAAGAGCAGATATGGCAAAGGCCAGAGAATGGTGCCTGAGGCAGAGTAAGCTCTCGAGGGAAGCTGACCATTATTATCCATTTCTGCCTCTAGGCTCCTTCAGAAAGTAACCTAACAGCGAAGGCATTCTAGGTCTCTTTCAGGAAATGGTGCCTGAGAGAAACTAACCCCTATTAAAAACCACTCCTGAATCCCACATTTCCAAGTGCTTCTGCATTTTTCAATTTTGAATTATTAATTTAATATGTCACAAAACTCATCTCTAATAGAGGCAAAAGGGAGGCCTTGTCAAAGTTCATATACATAAAAATCAATTCAAATACAATTTAAGAAAACCTGTTTTTACCAAAACTACACAGAAAGCTCCAAGGTGAGCAGCCTGAAAGGCTGCACTGACTCACCTGCTCAGAGGCACTCCCTGCTGAATACAGAGGAGGAAAGGAGCGGACAGAAGAAGGGCCTGGAGAGTAAGGCGTGCATGCTGCTGGGCAATAACCATGAGTCACTAAGAAAAATGAGAGGGCGTGCCACCCTGCCCTAGCTACAGCTACTTGAGGCTCACACAGGAGGATCACTTGAGCACACTTCTAGGCCAACCTAAGAAACAAAGCAAAACTTTGTTTAAGGCCAGGCCTGGTGGTACATGCCTTTAATCCCAGTACTGGAGAGGCAGAGGCAGGCGAATCTTTGTGAGCTTGGGGCCAGCCTGCTTTATGAAGTGAGTTCAAGTATAGCTGGGGTTATGCAGAGAAACCCTGCTTCAAATAAACAGACAGACCCCAAAACCTGAAACAGTCTAAACAGAAATTTTCACTTTAATATCATATGCTTTTATATGTCTATCTGTTCCTCAGTTAAAAACAAAACAAAAACTATCTTTCTATGTGTACAGTATGCATATGATGCCCACAGAGGCCAGTAGAGAGTTGGGACTGGACTTACAGTAGTGAGCCAACATGTGGGTACTAGGAGTCACACCTGGGTCCCTTCTGGAAGAGCCCCAGTGTTCTTAACTGCTGGCTGAGCCAACTCTTTAACCCCATGTTTTTGGGGTTTTTTGGGGGGGGAGAGTTTGCTTTTTTTGTTTGTTTTTGTTTTTTAAAACAGGGTTTCTCTGTAGCTTTGGAGTCTGCCCTGGAACTCACTCTGTAGACTAGGCTGGCCTCAAACTCACAGAGATCCTCCTGCTTCTGCCTCCTGAGTGCTGGGATTAAAGGCATGTACCACCAGTGCCCAGCTTCCAACCCAATGTTTAAAAAACAACTGATATTTATTTTTGCCTTGGAAGTACTAATTTGTCTTGCAGTGAAATAAATTATCTTTTTTGAGCATGTAACAGCAATTAGCAGCAGAAAGATATAGAAGAGAGTCACAGTCCTGTTACAGATAATGGGCAAAGCCAGGAAGCCACCCAGAGACAGCTGAAAACTACGACAAAGACCTGGTGGCGGAGGCCCTTCTGGCCATGGGTATACTTCAGTTAAGAGTCCAAATGACTATGGAAAGGTAAAAGTTACAATAGAGTGGTTAATATGATCAACTTGACCCAAGGGACTTCCCAAAAGCAAATATTAATAGCACCAATTTCAGCAAACATCTATATTCGCACAGTAAGAACACATTTGCATTACTACCTAAGCTTTTAGCAAATTGAGCCACAACAATAAAACCTCACCTTAGTCTGTCTTCACACTCCTTTAAGTAGCCCTCTTGGGGAGAATGAGAAGTTGGCAGAAAAGGTTTAGATGGCTTACTGCTAAAAAACAACAAAGACAAATTACACTCAAGAAGAAATTATTTCCCATAGTTCATACATTAGTTTCTACAGTTCTGGTACACTCAAAGGTGATTAAGTCTTCAGTAAAACTAGATTTCAAAAACTTGAACAATGGCTTTTTTCAAGAATCTCTTTGTCAGAAGCTCTACTCTATTCCTTAATACCCGTTTCTATTTTTGCTTAGTGTGTTTGTTCAACTGCTTCTGCAAAGTTGGCGCCTGAATGTGTAGCTCTGACACAGAAGACCAATACAACTCACCCACAGAATGGGCTTCAGCTCATGTCTGAGCTGCCCAAATGGACAAATCTGCAAGTCTAAATGCAAGAAGTCTCTGCAATTATCAATTCCAGAAACAAGAACCACTGGTTTTGTTTTAAGCTTCATTTTGATGGCTACTCCACCAACACCATCAAATTTCCAAGGATTCACTGCCACCTGGATCATACCTGACACTCACTTCATAATGAAGCTCCTGGCTGTGTGCATCAACTCAGTGCAAACCATCCTTCACTAAAGCCACCATACATTCACACTCCAAACACACTCTGACACACACAGCCACCATCTGCCTCATTCAAGACATGTGTATTAATATAGACTGAAATCTAAGACAAAAGCAAGGGCCAGTCCTAGCAAGTTGCTAGCTAACGGAACCAAGGGTTTTGACAAGAGTATTACTTATGAATGTGGACTGAGAGGGTTAAAGAGTTAGTAGAAAGCATTCCATTTCCAAAAAGGATGAGCGCAGATGCTCCACTCGACCCTCTTCTCAATGATCCTAGCCAAGTTTGAAGGCCACGAAAAGGAATAAGCAGATGGTTCAATGTGAGCAAGTCAAAAGGAAGTTGCATTTGCCTTATTCGGCTTCCTAGCAACTAAACCAAATGATGCCAAAAAAGCCAGCCGGCTCTAAGGAGCAGCACTGCAGGGCATTGGAAACCCAGCGGTCGGGCAGAGCAGAGAAAGCCTTAAGACACCCCCACCTGGCAAAACAAATCCTTTGCCCACCAATATCCATTCACCCTTCCCACTTCCCTGGAGCTCCAGCTCCGTCTACCTGCCCATGCTGAGGGCAGCCTTTCAAACTCCACTGACATCAGTGGAGCAGACTGGCACTACTTTCAAAACCCAACTCCCCACTTCTGCATTGGAGCAAAGGCTCCGCGCCCTCTTAGCACACTTTAGCCAGCTGGACAAAGGATTCTGCAGGCCAAAAAGACAGCCACCTTGCCACCCATGGTCACACGCTGCTGAGACACTCAGGCAGGGTTTACAGGCCATGATCCCAGAAGCCTGAAAGCAACCCTCGAGGAGACAGGGTGTGCTCCAATCTTCTTAGAAACAGACAGTAGCCAGAGAACAGACCAGAGGCTTCCCTGAACAGGCTGAACTGCCTTGGTGAGAGTACTGACACACACATGCCATATCCCCATACGTGCAAATTATCAAACCACATCCGGGGTATTATTAAAACCTTGACCAGGCAATGCAGTGTAACTGGTTAACACCCATTAAGACCTCAGTTCCTCTCAGTCAGTGGTGGGTAATAAGGCAAATACTGTTCAACAATAGGACTAATAAATCTGTTTTAATAAACAAATCCTCCCAGATGTTCAATAAACAAAGATGTTCTGGTGCATTATGCTGAATCCTTGTAACTACCATACAAGCTGGAACTTCAGCTTCCACACATTCACAAAGCAGGATAAGGCTCATCTTGCAGAATTTCACACAGCTACAAAGCCGAGGCTCAATTCCCCATGGGTCAGACCCTAAAACCCTGACTCCTTTAAACAATTCTTTAAAATGCATTGTTCATTTGTGAGAGATGCATGAGTGCAGCTACATCTGTATCACCACACACATGTATGTGGAGGTCAGAGGTCAGAGGATAGAGAACTCTCTGCAGTTGGTTCTTGATGTTTGCTGCTCTGTGAACTCCATGTTAGCTGGCCTTCAAGCTTCTGGCTAATGCTCTCATCTCCACCTCCCATATTGTCACAGGGATGCTAAGATTACAGACACACATGCCACCACATCCAGCTTTTCTCACATGGGTCCTGGGGTTAAATTCGGGTCATCAGACTTGCAGAGCAAATGCTTTTACCCACCGAGACATGACACCCAGACGTGACAATAACATCCCCCACCCCAACTTCTCTTAATACCTCTCAGCCCAGTACTCAAAGTCAGCAAGCTGTTTTTGTGTAAAGGAAAGGCAAAGTTATGAAAGGCCAAAGAAGAGGAGTGAAAACACTGTCATTTTAAGTTTTTATGAAAAGTAAGCTAACATAATAATAATTTTTTAAAAAAAAATCCTAATCTAAGGGCCTGAGAGATGAGGGAGGCTCCATTGCACACTGTGCTTGCCTGACCTCTCATAGCCAAGGCATACCAAGTAGGAGCCTTTGGTCTAAGAGCAACTCAAGACAGTCTGGATATGAGTGGGGAGAAACAGAACTCTCACTGTAGCTAAGAATTTCCTCAGAAGGTAGTTTGACAGTTTCCTAAAAAGTATAATAGGAGCTAGAGGAATGGCTCAATCAGTAGAATGCTTGCTGCAGAGGGGCTGACTTCAATCCCTAGCACTTCTGTCTTTTTTGTTTTTGAAAGCACTCCTGTTTAGGGGGGGGCAAGCTGGAGAGCACAGACTGCTCTTGTAGAAGATGCAGAGTTGGATTTCTAACACCCTCTTCTGGACTCCATGGGCACCTGACTCACATGTGCACATAACCCACACATAGACATAAACACATACTTAAAATAAGTCTTCACTTAAACAAATATGAGAGAGATAAAGAGAGAGAGAGAGAGAGAGAGAGAGAGAGAGAGAGAGAGAGAGAGAGAGAGAGAGAGAGAGAGAGAGAGAGGGAGGGAGAGAGAAACAAAAACAAAACAGCATAGCTGGGCAGGGCAGCTATCTGCCATCTCAGTGCTGAGGATCAGAGACAGTAGCATTCTTAGGATGTGCTTGTTACCCAATCCAGCTGCCTAGGCAAAACACCCTGTCTCAAAAAATAAGGTAGAGAATGACACCCAACACTGACATCCGGTCTCTGTACATGTACACACACACAAAGTAAAACATATATACATCATATGAACTAGTCAGTTCACTCCTAGATACTTATACAATAAAAATGCCTATTTCCTTACTATAATGAAATAGCTATGGCTGTTATTACTTCACAGTTATAAAGGCTTCACATGCAAACAGCTAGTTCCATCTAGATCACAGGACCAACAGGAACCTGTGCTCCAGCAAAGAACTCTTCTGGAGGCAGTGTCCTCAAAGGCTAATAGTCTCCCACCAGTCATGACCTCAAGCAGCTACCTCCCAACACCTATATTAAGGAATCAAGATTTGGGGGACACACACTGGAACCACAGCAGACATATCTCTCTGCACAGACTGCACTTGTACTATACATGTACTCTACTGTTTCCAGGGTCTTTGTGTGAAAAGCCACTAGAAAGCAACCAACAAATTGCCACATAGTCATGCCTTCATTGAGCTGCTTTAACAAAGCACCAGAAACCATGTGGCTTAAAGAACAGAATTTTAGTCAAGTAGTGGTGGCACACACCTTTAATCCCAGCACTTGAGAGGCAGAGGCAGGCAGATCTTTGTGAGTTCGAGGCCAACCTGGTCTATAAATCAAATTCTAGGACAGATAGGGCTGAGAAACCCTGTCTCAAAAAAATCAAAAATCAATTTTATTTCTTAGGATTCTGGTAGGAAGCCCAAGATAAGAACAGTCCACTGCAGTTCTCTCCCTGGCTTAGAGACAAGTGTCTTTCAGAAATCTCTTTCTTCTTATAAAACACAGGATCAGGGCACATACCTCTGTCATCATACAACCTTAATTACCTACTACATGTTCTGTCTCAAATACAATAAACAGCTGAGATTAAGAGTTTCAATACATGGCCCCACCTCGGATAGATATTTCCTGCTCAGGTCCAGACCACACCAAACAGAAGAATAAAGACACCCTGCTGGACCTAGGGCCATGCCATCTTCTATAAGTTCAGGCCCCAACTCTGACAGAGACTCCCTGCTGAACCAGAGGTCATGCCAGATAACAGAAATACAGACCACAAAGACCAGAAAACCAAGGAACAAACCATCATTCAACAAAGACAAACTCAAAAATCGATACCTATATGAGAACACAATAACAGTCAGGGCAATATGGTACCACCAGAGCCCAGTATCCTATTACAGGATACCTTGACTATTCCAACACAGCTGAAGCACAAGGAAATGACCTTAAAACCAACTTTATGACAATGACAGAGGTCCTTAAAAGAGAAAAAGTTTTAAATCCCTTAAAGAAAGCCAAGAAAAAAAAAAGTTGAAGGAAATCAATGAAACTGTACTGGACCTGAAAATGGAAATAGAAGCAATAAAGAAAGTACAAGCTGAAGGAATCCTGAAGATGGAAAATCTAGATAAGTGAATAGGAACTACTGACACAAGCATCACTGACAGAATATAAGAGATGGAAGACAGAATCTTAGTTGTAAAAGATAAGTTAAAGGAAATATAAACATTGATCAAAGAAAATATTAATTCTAAAAAATGCCTGACATAAAACATCCAGGAAATCTGGAACACTGTGGGAAAAAAACAAACCTAAGAATAATAGGAATAGAAGAGGAAGAATCACAACTCAAAGACCCAGAAAGTATTCTTTAAAAAAATTATAGAAGAAAAATTTCCTAACCTTTAGAAGGACATGCCTATTAAGGTACAGGAACACCAAATAGATTGGACCAGAAAAAAGTCCCCCACCACATAACAATCAAAACACTAAACACAGAGAACAAAGAAAGAATACTAAAAGCTGCAAGGGAAACGGGCTAAATAACATATAAAGGCAGACTTATTAGAATTATACCCCATTTCTCAACAAAGACTCTAAAAGCCAGAAGGGGCCTTGAAGACTCTGAGAGATGACAAATACCAGCCTAGACTACTATACCCAGCAGAACTTCAAATCACCATAGATGGAAAAAACAAAGGATATTCCATGACAAAGTCATATTTAAACAATATCTTCCCACAAATCCAGCCTTATAGAAGGTACTAGAAGGAAAATTCCAACCCAAGAAGGTTAAATACACCCATGAAAACACAGGAAATAATCTCACACCAGCAAAACCAAAAAGAAGCATAACACTAGCATACATACACACACACACACACACACACACACACACACACACACTACCACCACCACCACCACCAACAACAACAACAACAAAATAACAACAGGTGTTCTCATTGGTCACTACTATCTCTCAAAAGCAATTAACTCAATTACCCAATAAGAAGACAGGCTAACAGAACAGATGTGAAAACAGGATCCATCCTTCTGTTGCATACAAAAAAAAAACACACCTCAACATCAAAGATAGACATTACCACTAAGTAAAGGGTTACAAAGATTTTCCAAGCAAACGGACCCAAGAAGCAAGCTGGTGTAGCTACTCTAATATCTAACAAAACAGGCTTCCAACCAAAATTAATCAAAAGAGATCAGAAGAAATACTTCATATCCATCAAATAAAAACATCCACCGAGATGACATCTCAATTCTTAACTTCTATGCTTCAAACACAAGGGCACCCACATTTGTAAAAGAAACATTACTAAAACTTAAATCACACTTAGACTCTCACACATTAATAATCGGAGACTTCAATGCCACACTCTCACCAATGGACAGGTCATCCAGATAAGAAACTAAACAGAGAAATAATAGAACTAACAGATGTTATAACTCAAATTAACCTATAGCAGATATCCACAGAACATTTCACCCAAACACAAAAGAATACATCTTCTTCTCAGCACTGCATGGAATCTTCCCCAAAATTGACCACATAATCACAAAGCAAGTCTCAACAGATACAAGAAAACTGAATTCATCCCCAGTATCCTAACAGACCATCGCAGATTAAAGCTGGATTTCAAAAACAACAGAAAGCCTACAAACTCATAGAAACTGAACAACTCTTTACTGAATGAGTCCTGGGTCAAGGAAGAAATAAAGAAATTAAAGACTTCCTAGAATTCAACAAAAATGAATGTACAACATACCCAACCTTTGGGACACAATGAAAGTAGTGCTAAGAGGAAAATTCATAGTACTAAATACATAAAGAAACTGGAGACATTCATACTAACAACAGCACACCTAAAAGCTCTAAAACAAAAGAAGCAAACCCAAGAGGAGTAAATGTCAGGATATAATCAAACTCGGAGTTGAAATCAATAAAAAAGAAACAAAAGAGAACAATACAAAGAATCAAGGAAACAAAGAGTTGGTTTGAGAAAAATCGACAAGAAAGATAGGCTCTTATCCAAACCAACTGAAGGGCAGAGAGAATATTTAAATTAACAGAAAGAGGGACATAACAACAGACACCAAGGAAATCCAAATAATCATATTTCAAAAAAAATTGGAAAATCTAAAAGAATGGACAATTTTGTTGACAGATACCACTTACCACAGTTAAATCAAGATCAGATAAACAATTTAAATTGACCTTTAACCACTAAGGAAATAGACCCCCCCCCAAAAAAAAAACAAAAACAAAACAAAAAACAAAGCAAAACAAGCCCAGGTCTAGATGGTTTTATTGCAAAACTCTACCAAACTTTGAAAGAAGAGCTAATATCAATAATCCTCAAATTATTCCATAAAGCAGAAACAGAAGGAACATTGCCAAATTCCTTTTATGAGGCTACAGTCACCCTGATTCAAACCACACAAAGATTCAACAAAGAGAATTACAGACCAATTTCCTTCATGGACACTGATGCAAATATACTCAATAAAATACTGGTAAACAGAATCTAAGAACACATTAAAAAGATCATCCACCATGATCAAGTAGGCTTTATTCCAGAGATGCAGGGATGGTTCAACACATGAAAATCTGTCAATGTAATCCACCATATAAACAACAAACAAACAAAACAACCAATCACATAATCATCTCATTAGATACTGAGAAAGATTTTGACAAAAATCTAACACCCTTCATGATAAAAGTCTTGAAGAGATCAGGGATACAGGAAACATACCTAAACATAAAGGCAATTACAGCAAGTCAATATCAAATTGAATAGAGAAAAAAATCAATTCCAATAAAATCAAGAACAAGACTGTCCACTCTCTCTATAATCTATTCAATATAATATTTGAAGTCCTAGCTGGAGAGTAAGACAATGAAGGGAGACTATGGGGATACAAATGGGAAAGGAAGAAGTCAAAGAATCACTATTTGCAGATAATATGACAATATACAGAAAGGACCCCAAAAATTCTATCAGGGAACTACTACAACTGATAAACACCATTTACGAAGTGGCAGGATACAAGATTAACTCAAAAAAAAAAAAAAAAAAAAAATCAGTGGCTCTCCTGAATACAAATGGCAAATGGGCTAAGAAAGAAATCAGGGAAACAGCCAGGTGGTGATAATTTCAGCATTCAGGAGGCAGAGACAGGTGAATCTCTATGGGTTCGAGGCCAGCCTGGTCTAGAGCTAGTTCCAGGGCAGCTAGGGCTGTTACACAGAGAAACCCTGTCTGACAAAAAACAAACAAACAAACAAACAAACAAACAAACAAATCAGGGAAACAACACAATAGCCACAAATAATATAAAACATCTTGGGGTAAATCTAACCATGCAGGTAAAGTCCTGTATGACAATGACTTCAAGTCTTTGAAGAAATCAAAGAAGGTATCAGAAGATGAAAAAAATTCCTATGCTCAAGGATAGTAGGATTAGCATAGTAAAAATGACCATTTTACGAAAAGCAATCTACAGATTCAATGCAATCCCCATCAAAATAAAATAAAATTCCAACACAATTCTTTACAGACCTTGAAAGAATAATACTCAACTTCATATGGAAAAACAAAAACCCAGGATAGCAAAAAATATCCTGTACAAGAAAAGAACTTTCTGGAGCTTCACCATCCCTGATTTCAAGCTCTACTACAGAGCTATAATAATAAAAACAGCTTGGTATTGGCATAAAAAGACGTGGACCAATGGAATTAAATCAAAGACCCAGACATAAATTCACACACCTATGTAGCCCACCTGATTTTTGACAAAGAAGCCAAAATTATACAATGAAGTAAAAGAAAGCATCTTAAACGAATGGTGCTGGTCTAACTGGATGGCTGTGTAAAAGAATGCAAACAGATCTACATCTATCACCCTGTACAAAACTCAAGTCCAAGTGATCAAAGACTTCAACATAAAACCAGATACAGTGAAACTGATAGAAGAGAAAGTGGGGAATAGGTTGGAACATGTTGGCACAGTAGACAATTTCCTAAACAGAGCACCAATATGGCAGGCACTAAGATTAACAATTAATACATGGAGCTGGGCATTGATGGCACAAGCCTTTAGTCCCAGTACTCGGGAGGACAAGGCAGGCAAATCTGTGAGTTTGAGGCCAGCCTGGTCTACAGAACTAGTTCCAGGACAGGCTTCAAAACAGTACAGAGAAACCCTGTCTTGAAAAACAAGCAAGCAAACAAACAAACAAACAAACAACAACAAAATCCAATTAATAAATGGGGCTTCATGAAATTGAAAAGCTTCTAAAAGGCAAAGGACACTGTCAATAGGACAAAATGGCAGCCTACATATGGGAAAACATTTTCTCTAACTCCACATCTGACAGAGGACTAATATCCAAACAAAGAATCAACCTATCTCTCTCTGTTTTTGTTTGTTTGTTTGTTTGTTTGTTTTAAAGACAGGGTTTCTCTGTATTTTTTGGAGCCTGTTCTGGAACTCACTCTGTAGACCAGCCCGGCCTCAAACTCATAGAGATCCACCTGCTTCTGCCTCCCAAGTGCTGGATTAAAGGCATGCGCCACCAACGCCACTAAACAGAGACTCTCTACAGTTGAATCTCAAATGGCCAAGAAGCACTTAAGAAATGCTCAACATCATTAGCCACCAGGGAAATGCAAATCAAAACAACTCTGAAGTTCCATCTTACATCTGTCAGAATGGCTAAGATCAAAAAGAGAGGATGTGAAGCAATAGGAACACTCCTCCATTGCTGGTGGGAGTGAAAATTGTACAGCCATTTTGGGAATCAATGTGGCAGTTTCTCGGAAAATTGGTAATTGATCTAGCTATATACCATTCCTGGGCATATAGATTCCCAAAGGACAATCCATCCTGTCACAGGACACTTGCTCAACTATATTCATAGCAACTATATTTGTAATAGCCAGAAACTGGGATAACGCAGATGTCCCTCAAACAAAGAATAGATAAAGAAAATGTGGCACATTTACACAATGGAGTATTACTCAGCTATTATAAATATATTTATATATATATATATATATATATATATATATATATATATATATATATAAAACCTTCAGGCAAATGGATGGAACTAGGGAAAAAAAACAAAAACAAACAAGCAAGCAAACAAATACATCATGAGTGAAATAACCGAGCCCCCAGAAAGGCAAACATGGTTTGTACTCACTCACAAGTGGATATTACCTGTAGAATAAAGGATAATCATGCTATAAACCAGGGACACTAAGTAACAAGGAGGACTCCAGGGGCAAGCAACATACACGGATCTCCCTGGTAAGGGGAAATAGAATAAACTTCCTAGGGTGGACTGATGGGGATTCGAACAGGAGGGATCAGGTTGAGAAGATAGAGGAAGAGAGACAACTGGAATTGGGGGGGCATTTCAAGGGCAAGGTAGAAACTCCCAGGAATCTAAAAGGGTAATCCTAGCAAAGACTCCTAGTAATGGGAGATATGAAGCCTGAGCTGGCCATCTTCTGTAACAAAGTGAGGGACTGGGACACCAACCCAACCACATAACCTTCAACCTACAATTTGTCCTGCCTGCGAGATGTGCTGGGGTAAAGGTGACACAGAACTTGGAGGAACAGCCAACCAATGACTGGTCCAGCCTGAGACCCATGCCATGAGAGGGAGCCCACCCCTGACACTTCCTACAGGGTCAGGATCCAGGGACTGGATAGCCCAGAGACTTAGGCTAGAACCAAACATGACAGGATTTAAAGAAAAAAAAAAGGTCAATGAAATGATTTCTAATAATACTCTTGATATACTTCTAGACCAGAGCCTAGCATAATTGTCACCAGAGAAGCTTTATCCAACAACTGATGGGAGCAGATGCAAAGACTCACAGACAAAATTAAACAGCTCTGGGAATCCTGTAAAAAGGGGAAGGATTGTAAGGGCCAGAGGGGTCAAGGACACCTCAAGAAAACCCACAGAATTACCTAACCTGGGCCTACAGAGGTTCACAGAGACTGAATCAACAACCAGGAAGCCTGCATGGGTGTGTCCTAGGTTCTCTGAATGTATGTGATGATTGTTTAGCTTGGTGTTCTTGTGAGACACCTAACAGTGAGAGCAGGGTCTGTCTCTGACTCTTTCGCCTGCTTTTGGGACCCTTTTCCTGCTACTGGGTTGCCTTGTCCAGGCTTAATATGAAGGAGATGCCTAGTCTTATTGTAAGTTGATATGCCATTTTGATTGATTGACATTCCTGGGAGGCCTGCCCTGTTCTGAAGGGAAACAGAAGAGGAGTGGATCTGGGAGAGAAGGGAGGTGGTGGTAGTGGGCATTGGGAGGAGAGGAGGGAGGGAAAACTTGAGTTGGGATGTGATATATGAAAGAACAAATTAAAAAAGAGAGAGTTTCAACATATGAACTCGGGAGAAGGACTCGGGCTGAGACGCAGCTCAGTAGGAGAGCACTTGCCTGTATGCAAGGACTTGGATGTGATCCCCAACACTGCAAATAAATAAGTAACAGTGAAAGGGAAACAGATTCACCTACCCAGCAATATGGATGAAAGAAGACAAAAACAAATAACCCTGAAGGCATGTTCTGCACGATTCCCTTTATATATTGTTTATAAAATTATATTATAGACAACTTTATACAAAATGCAAACTAAAGTAGTGAAAATGGCAGATTGTTGCTGAAGACAGGCAAAAAGGCGGACTGAATTACAAAGAAGCCAAGAAAGCTTGGGGAGGTGATAGTGTGTTCACTGTCTTGATTATAAAGACAGTCTGACATCCACTGGCCAAAATCCAGCTGTACATCTTAATGTGCAGCTTCTTATTATACTTCAGTTAGAGCTAAAATTGTAAAATTAAGAGTGGGGGAACCCCAGCCTCTTCCACATTTATCTTTTTGCTCCTTTTACATTAGTAATGAGCTTCATCGTTTTCAGGCTTTGTGCTAGTCAGAAGTTACTGGAGTCTGATGTCACTGAGGAGGGAAACCCCAGTGAAGACACTCAGCACTTTTAGGTTAAATGTGCACACATTCCCAAGGCCTCCAGGAAGGCCAGGGTGACTATTTTTAATTTTTTACTGTTGCATCTCAATTACCTCAACTTCTAAGACAGCCAATCTATTAAATTCTCACAGTAGGAATCTCTGGGGATAAATTTTAAAATTAAAAAGATTTTTAAGGATCCACTCTTAGAAGTTCCATCATAATTTCAAATTTCACTAGAAACAATTTGAATTTTAACATTCCTCTGGAGAAATTTTAACCAAGCCTAGAAACAGACAAAGTAACACGGCTTTGTTAAAGAGACCAAAACCAAAGGAGCCACAAGTTCCTTCCCTAACCCTGTACCAACCCTTGTGTTTGAGTATGGTGGTGAGGCAGTGGCTGCCAGGGATTTGAGGGCAAAGGAGGAATCCAGCAGGGAGGGAAGCAGTGCACAGACTCAATCTCTGGGTCCCTGTCATTTGGTGACATGATCTCTCTTTTTCAGCATGCACTCGCATCATAACCATCCACCATGAGGTCCCCGTGAGCACTACCGCGGCAATGGAGCCATGCCTGTAACTCTCCCACTAAACTTCCTTACATTAGCCTGCCTCAGGAATTTCATTACTGCTTTACTTAGGGTCTCTACAGCTGTGACAGAACACCATTATCAAAAGCAACGTGGAGAAGAAAGAGTTAATTTCAGCTCAGAGTCCATCATGAACGGAAGTCAAGGCAGGGATGGAATGAGGCAAAGTCATGGAAAGTCACCGCTTAGATGCTTACTGGTTTGCTCACTCCTGACTTGCCAAGCCCAGAACCACCTGTCCAGGGGTGGCACTGCCCCAGTACGCTGGCCCTCCCAAAGCAATCATTAACAAAGAAAACATCCCATAGGCTTGCCCATAGGCCAATCTGGTGGGACCATTTTCTTAACTGATGCTTCCTCTTTCCAACTACCATGTCAAGCTGACAAAAACTAGCCAGCACAATTATAGCAACAGAAAGTGAACTAATACACACAGGAGGTTTTTTAACATTTACTTTATTTTTACTTAGATGTGTATATATATATATAGATATGTGCACATGAGTACAATTACCCATAGAGGCCAGAAAAAAAAAAAAAAAAAAAAGTATTGGTGCTGGAGTTACAGGTGGTTGTCAGCCATCTGATGTGAGTACCAAGAACTGAATTCAGGTCCTCTGAAAGACCAATATACATTCTTAAGCACAGTGTCTTAAACGGTGTCTATGTGCACCGTTCTTATAGCATTCTAAAAACTCATGCGTATGATGGCTACAAAGATGGCTCAGCAGTTAAGAGAGAACACTTGTTGCTTTTCCAGTGGTCCCAGGTTCAATTCTCAGCACCCACATGGTGGCTTACAACTGTTTGTAACTCCAGTCCCAGGGGACCCAATGTCCTCTTCTGGCCTCCATGGGTAGTAGGCACACATGGTGCATAGACATGCATGCAGGCAAAACATGGGAAATTTTGAGAAAAAAAAAAAAAAAGAATAGAAAAAGGAAACACTCTCACTGAAGAATGTTGGCTCTTTACAGCCTGTTCGTAGGAAAACAGGTTGGTAGGAACTGGCCTTAAGATTCTGAACCCACGTTGAAGCCTTGCAATGCCCTCTAGTGGAGATTTTCAGAAGATTATTAGAATGGACTCTGTAAACACAAAGGTAACCAGATCCACAGCTTTGCCAGTATCTGCCCAGTCAGGCCAGAGCCCAGACTGATCTCAGACTCAGGGCAATCCTCCTGCCTTAGCTTCCCGAGTGTTAACATAACTGGAGCAATATACCTGGCTGACAGCTCTACATTTCACTCACTCCTCTTTAGTATTTTCTCAGCAACAGTAACAGAGATGTTCTGCTTATGACAGCTGCTGGGAAATCTTTCAGCAGATATGTTAGTGACACCTGGATGAGCTGGGAATCCGATCTTACTTCCTTACAGACCTGAGCACCTAGAATCTACTGTGTGCTTCCAAATTTTTTTTGTCACCCAATATACAGTGTACAGCACACTATAAATCAGTATTTACAGGACAGCTGAAAAGGTTTCATTCCTCAAAGAATAAATGTCCAGTGGAGCAGTAGTAGCCCCATTAGCCTCAAAACAAGGCTGCATTTATTTGCTCTAAAGTCTAGCCTTCAAAAAAACACAAAAGCAATCCAATTTACATTATCCCAGAACATGATCTAACTATATATACATATACCATATTCAAGGGCTATGTTTAATGGGACTTAAAGACTTTTCCGAAAAACTAAAGTAAATGGTGAAAGGAGTGAGGGAAGGGTGCATTCTAATATTTATCAGAAATTAATAATACCAAAAGTGTTAGTGTGGTCACAATACTCTGGTTTGTGTTGTTTGAGACAGGGTATCACTACATTGCCCAGGCTGGCTCTACTCAAACAACTCAGGATCCTCCCACCTTAACCATCTACACCTGAACTTACAGCATGAGCAATCTCATCCACCTCACTGTTCTTTATAGCCAAAGCAGGATGGTCTTGAAATACTTTACCCTATTCCACCATAGTTAAAAACAGGGTGCATAACATGAATCTTTTTTTTTTTTTTTTTTTAATTTTTTTTCATCCCTGGACAAGGCAAAGCAGACTGACTCAGAATGGGATACAATCTAAAAATCATCAATCATTTATTTATAGAATTAACATTTAATATTTTCAGTTCATGGTAACTTAAACTGCAGAAAGAGAAACCACGGGGAAAGGGAGCACACAATTGCACCTGAAAACAGGACCTCTGTAGAGGTCACCAAGTTATGACAAGGTCATTCCAGATCCAACCGAGTACAACGCAGTGACTAATGTCACCAGGCAATATGGACACTGAGGCAGAAAGGGAGCACCATGTGACAGTGGAGGGAGACTGCAGAGCTGCAGCTGGGCGGCAGGCCGGGGAGGTAAACCCACAGGTAGGAGAGAAAGCAGCTCCTCCAAAGAGTCCAGGCACCGGCCTCTGCCATCTTGACTTCAGACTTCCGTGTCCAGAATGGGAAGATGAGGTCCTACTGTCCTTTGCTACAGGGGTCCTTTGCCACATGTCATTAGGGTTGCCTCCTCAGAGCTAACTCTTTCAGGGTCCTGAGGGCATTCCCAAAAGAAGTGAAGATCAGACTGACGACTCTTCAAACCTGTTAGTACTGACCTGAGAGACAACTCGGGCTTGATTTGCAGACCCCACTTTCAGGAGTCACCATTGCTAACCAGACGTCATAAATACGAGTGCAGACACATGTCGTCTACCAGCCTCAGATTATGCTAACAGAGAAAATCTGTCCCCAAGATGAAAAAGTATTTGAGAAATACACAGCAGGGATTTGTCTTCAACAATCCCTGACCCTGTAAATTTTTCTTTAACTACAATAACAATTACAAATGTATACGTCTCAGACAGGAAAACTACACAGCCTTCTGGGAAGAAGGAACAAATGTCTTAGCTGTTGTACAGATCTGCACCTCTGGCTTCTCAGTGGTTGGTAGAATGAGACAGAAGCCACATTGCTGTTTGGAGACACAGCATTTTCACATCTAATTGATGTGCTTCTGAAAAACAATACACTGTACCTATGTTAGAATTGTGGGGAAAACAGATTTGTGGAATCTGGAGCCCATGTCTCTCTCAATGAATGACAAATAAGTCTTCTTTGCTAAAATTCTTGCTTCACCTATAGGATCTGTCGGTAGGTGATATAAATTGTTCCCATTGCCCACAAGCCTGATAAAAAAAAGTTCTATCTCCATGACCTCAGTTCCCTCAGTCTCAGTCATTGTTCAATATGTCATTTGGGAGTTGTTTAGCAATGTCATGAGCCAATAAGCTCCCTATAGCACTATGACAGTATGCTGATGTGACAGCTGGATATGTCCTGCCACATCCCTTATCTGTTTATCCCTCAACCTGGATGTTTCTTGTTGCAACTCTACTCAGATGGTGCTCTGAATTTCCAAATTAAAGCCATTCCAAGCAAATCTTTCCAACACCAGAATCTCTATTAAGAACAACTTTGACAAGGTAGTCCTATACCAAGGATGCTCATTGAGCAGCCCAGAAGCAAAGGGGCGGAGATAGCAGTAGTATCACTGGAACCAGGGGGTATATTTTAACACTATAACATTAGAGAGAGAGAGAGAGAGACAGAGATACAGAGAGAGAGACAGAGAGACAGAGAGAGAGAGACAGAGAGACAGAGAGAGAGAGAGACAGAGAGAGAGAGAGAGACAGACAGAGAGAGAGAGAGAGAGAGAGAGAGAGAGAGAGAGAGAGAGAGAGAGAGAGAGAGAGAGAATAAAATGCCAGAAAGACACTGGAAAAAACACAGTATCTTAAACAAATGTTGCCAGTCAAACATGTCACATGTAGAAGAATGGCTCCACTTATCACCCTGCATAAAACTCTACTCCAGATGTATCAAAGACTTCAACAGAAAACCAGATGCACTGAACCTGAAGAGAAAGTGAGAACAGTCTTGAACTCACTGGCACAGAGTAGACTTCCTGAACAGAATATAGTTAGTGCAGGCACTAAGCTCAACAATTAATAAATAGGACTTCATAAAACTGAGAAGCTTCTGCATGGCAAAGGACATCATCATTCAGAAAAAGCAGCAGCCTATGGAAAACGATTTTAACTAACTACACATCTGACCAGTAGAGAGCTACTATCTAAAATATATAAAGAACTTAAATAACTGGCAATCAAGAAAAAAATAAGACAACTTAAAAATGGGATGCAGATCTAAACAAAATCATCAATAGAGGGAAATCAATTGGATGAGAAACACTCTGAAAAATATTCAACAGTCTTAGCCAGAGAAATACAAATCAAAACCACCTTTAAGATTTCATTCTACACAAGTAAGAATGGCTAAGATCAATAACACAAGTAACAGGCCATGCTGGCAAGGATGTGGAGCCATGGATGAAAACACTCCTCCATTGCTGGTGACAGTGCAAACTTGTACAGTCTCTATGGAAATCAGTGAGTCCATTGCTCAGGAAGATGGGAATCCATCTTCCTCAACATCCAGCTATACCACTCTTGGGTACTGTCTTAGTTTGGATTACTATTGATATGAAACCAAGACCAAAAGCAACTTGAAGGAGGAAGAGCTACCCTTCCACATCCACATCAGTGAAGGAAGTTAAGATAGGAACTTAAACCAGGTGGGAATCTGGAGGCAGGAGCTGATACAGATGTCACTGAGAGATGCTGCTTACTGGCTTCATCTCCATGGCTTGCTCTGCCTGCTTTCTTACAGAACCCAGGACAACATGCCCAAGGCTGATCATACCCACAATGGGTTGGGCCTTCCCCATCAATCACTAATTAAGAAAATGCTCTACAGGCTTGCCTATAGCTCCATCTTGTGGAGCCACTTTCTTTTTTGGGGTTTCCTCCTCTCAGGTGACTCTAGCTTATGTCAAGTTGACATAAAATTAGCCAACACAAGCCTAGACCCAAAGGATTCTTCATCCTACCGCAGACATTTTCACAACCATGTTCACTGCTAGCTCTATTCATAACAGACAGAAATTAGAAACAATCTACATGTCCCTCAACAGAGAAACAGATAAAAAGCCAGGCAGTGGTCTGTGATTTTAATCGCAGCACTCAGGAGGCAGAGGCAAGCAAATCCCTGAGTTCAATGCCAGCCTTGACTACAGAGTGAGTTCCAGGACAGCTAAAGCTACATAGAGAAACCCTATCTAGAAAAACCAACAAAAGGGGAGGCCGGAGGCTGGGAAGTGAATCGAGGGGAGTAGGAAGAGATGAAGGGAGAGGGCAGGAGGAAGCGTGGGAGGGAGGACTGTGGTTGGAATGTAAAATGAAATTGTAAAAATGACAAAAAAAGAGGGGGGTGGCTAGAGACTGGCTCAGAGGTTTAGAGCACTGGCTCCTCTTCCAGAGGTCCAGAGTTCAACCCCCAGCAACCACAACCATAGTGGCTCACAACCATCTATAATGAGATCTGGTGCCCTCTTGTGGCCTGCAGGTATACATTCAGGTAGAACACTGTATATAAGTAAATCTTAAAAAAAAAAAAAAAAAAAAAAAGAATGAATAAGGAAAATGTGGTACATTTACACAATGGGAGTTTTAAGTTTTTTTTAATATCATGAAATGTGCAAGTATATAGAACAACAACAGCAATAACAAACAAACAAAAACCCCACCCTGAGTGAGGTATCCCAGATCCAGATCCAAAAAGACAAATATGACATATATCCACTTACACGTGGGTATTAGCTGTTAAGTCAGTAATAACCAGACTACAATCCATAAACCACAGAGCTTAGATATGGAGACAAGGGAATAGACAGATCTCATTAAGAGAGGGAAGCAGGATAGTTATACAAGGAGGAGCTGGAATAGGAGAACCAAAGGGATCAGGAGGAGATGAGGGAGGGAATACTGGGAGAGACAGCTAAAATCAAGGACCATTTGAGGGGTAGTATAGAAACCTAATACAGCAGAGGCTTTTTAAAATATATACATATATGAAGGTGATCTGTAGGAAAGCACCAAATAATGGGGAGACAGAGCCCCAACTGGACATCTCTTGTCACCAAATGAAATTTCCAGTACCAGGACTGGGTTATATTTAATTAAGATGTTGGCCAAAGCAACTGAATGCCTGCATTCTAGTGTCTTTGATACAGAAAGGTACTCTGCACTCTACCAAAAGAAAAACATAAATACAAAGGCAGCCACAAACCCTTTGATCTACAATGGTGTCCTGCCTGCAAGATATTCTACGGCAATGGTGGCACAAAACTTGAGGGAGTAAGCAACCAATGTCTAATGACTTAAGGCGGACTCCACAAGATTGGAAACCATCCCGATATTGCTTGGGTATCTGAAAGCCAAACACTACACAGACTGGGGACCTAGGGTAAAATCAAATACTATGGGTCTAAAAAAAAAAAAAAAAAAAAAAAAGCAATAAAATGACTCCTAATGAGACTCTCCTATACTCAAAGATCAGTGCCTTGCTCAGTCATCATCAGAGACTCTTCCTCCTGCAGCTGGTGGAAACAGACACAGAGACCCACACCCAGACATTAGACAGAGTGAGAGACCTTACAACACTCAGCCCTAAACGGGATGTCTGCATCAAATCCCTCCCCTCAGAGCTCAGAGAACCCCCTTGAAAGGCAGAGAGTGTAAGAGCCAGAGGGGACAGGGGACATCAAGAAAACAAGGCCCTAAACAGCATGAGCAAAGCTCACAGAACTCACAGGACTGGAGTAGCAAGCACAGACCTGCACCGATCTGCACCAGGTCCTCTGCAAGCGTGCATGTATCATGACTTCCAGTTTAGTGTTTTTATGGGATTGCTGAGTGTGTGGGTGAGTGGGTCTCTGATTCTTGTGCCTTTTCTTGGGTTCTTTTCCTTCTGTTTGTTTGTCTTGTCCAATTCTAATGTGATAGTTTTTGTTTTATCTTATAATCTATTTTGTTATAGTATCCCTTAGAGTTATAGTGTCCCTAATGAGAGACAGACGGGAGTAAAACTGAATCAGAGGGGATGTGGGGAGGAACTGGGAGTAGAGGGAGGGGAAATCATCATCTATTTTCAATAAGAGGAATATAAATACAAAAGAAAAATTCTTCCAGTTTGTAGGTAATATAATCCTACAACTAGAAGACTCTTAAAGATTCTACCAAAGACCTTTCACCAGGTAAATTCAACAGAGTGGCTTTTCATGTGGATGTTAGCGATTTGAACTCAGGTCATTATGTTTTTGAAACAAGCACTTGACCTACTGAAACATGTTCCCAGCCCCTTATTAAAAGTAATTATTTTCATTATAGCATTTTCATATGTGTCATTATATTTTGTTCTAATTTACGCTCTCCCTCACCCCTACCTTCTTGCAGGTGCCCATACAGTCCTCCCCCAATACAATTCCTCATTCTGTTTCCAGGTTATATTGTCCTGACCTCCCCTGCACTCCTCCCTTAGTATATCTTCCTTCCTGCTCTGAATCAGCTTTCTAATTTAGTGACCCACAAACGTAGACAAATATATAAAACACACATACACATAGCTTTTTGAGCAAATGGTGCTGGTAAACTGGATATCCACACAGTGAAGAATGTCCACTAGGTCCCTACTTGTCACCCTGTCCTAGAATCTCAGGCCTTAATGTAAGACCTGAACTTTGAGACTTCTAGAGGGAAACGGGGAAAGATTTCCACACAGGCACAGGACTCCAGTAACCAGTATTAGCAAAGGGAACACATCAAATATTAAAAAGCCCGGTAAAGCAAAGCAAGCCATTAACAGTAACGAGAACCTATGGAACAAGGGAGGGATTATCAATTATTTCCTCTGACCAGAGCTGATATTCAGAAAATATAAAGAACTCAAAACATTAAATACCGGCTGGCAAGATGGCTCAAATAAGGGTACTTGTTACCAAGTCTGATGACCTGAGTTCCAACCCTGCAACTACACAGTAGAAGGAAAGAATCAACTCTCACATGTTTTTTCTCCCCTCTACACATGTGGTAGAGTACATCCTGTAGATACATGAGCTCACACACTCACAGGTGCACACACTCACAGGCACACACATACAATAAAAATACCAAGAAAACAAATAATACAGTCAAAAATGGGCAAATAAAGAGGCTAGAGAAATGGCTCAGTGGCTAAAAGCATTGGCTACTCTTCCAGCGGTCATGAGTTCAATTCCCAGCACCCACACAGAGGTTCACAACCATCTATAACTGTAGTCCATAGGATCCAATGACCTCTTGGGATGCACAAATAAACACGCAATAAAACATCCAGATACATATAATAAATAAAATATTTTTTTAAATAGGCAAATGAACTGTACAGACAATTTCAAAAGTACCAACAAAACCATCAAGCAATGGTTCAGCAGGTAAGAGCCCTTACAAGAGCCTGGCAACATGAATCTGACCCTTGGAACTTTCCAGAAGATGGAGAGACTGACTCCGCAATGTTCTCTGACCTCCAACACGTGCTGTCACACACATACTTTTCTACAGCCGGTAAATGCATGAAAAATGTTCAACATCTACAGCCAGCCACTAGGAAAATGAAATGCATTTCAAAACCATATTGAGCTAAGTGTGGTGATACAAGCCTTTAATCTCAGCACTCAGGAGGCAGAAGCAAGAGGATCTTATCGTAGTCAGAATGGGAAATCTCCTTATAGCTGTTTTAATAACCTATACAGCAATCATGGAAATCAGCATAGAGGTTCCTTAAAAAGAACTATACTATATATTATACTAACCACTTCCAAAATTCACCAAAGAAATCAAAGCCAGCATACAACAGAGATCTCTGCATATCTGTATGTCTTAAAACTGTTCACAATAGTCAAGAGACCCATCATCAGATAAATGAATAAAGAATATGTGGTGCACACACATACACAGAGACACATACAGCATATAGACTGATTATTACTCAGTTGTAGAGAAAAATGGAGGGCTGGTATCCTAACTTGCAACAGCTCTGATAAAACACTAACTAAAAAAATGTCTTGGGGGAGGAAAGGATTTATTTGGTTTATATGTCCATAACATAGTGTGGCACCAAGAGGAGCCAGAGCAAACACTCGAGGCTGGAACCTGTGAGTGGAACAAAAGCAAGGCCTGGGGAACACTTCCTGACTAACTTGCCCTATTCCCACTCAGCTGGCTTTCCTACACAGCCTAGGCCCACCTGCACAGACATAGCACCATCCACAGTGGGTCAGGGCCTCCTCCATCATTTAGCAATCAAGAAAACACCCACAGACATGCCCATAGGCCAATCTGACTCCTCCCTCCCAGGTGTGTCAAGTTATCAACCAAAATTAGCCACACAGCAGTGGAGATAGCTCAGTAGGGAGGTGCTTGCCATGGTGAGGATCTAAGTTTGATGGATAGACTTAATGAGATGGATGGGTATGTGTGTGCATAGTGGTCCATACCTGTAAACCTAGCACTGAGGGGGCAAAAGTAGGTAGGACTTGCTGGTCAGCTAGCTACCCTAGCCTAATTGGTGAACTTTAGGCCAGCGAGAAACCCTATCTCAAAACACAAGACAGATGGTTTCTGGGAATGACACATTCGTTCGTGCATACAAACTACACACACCTGAACACACACTAAGAAAAAGGGAACTCCATATCAGGAAAGCAGATGAAAGTGGAGATCATCTATTACACCAGATAAACCAGAGACTGAAAGACAAGGATTGTAAGTTTTCTCTCTCATTCAATTGGGGGGGGGGGAATAGAGATAGGATAAGGGGGGTGGGTGGGATCCATGTGTAGTATGAAATTTCATAATGACACCTGTTTTCTGTACAATTAATATATGTGGATAAAACTGTTAAAACAGAGAAGGGGCTGGCGAGATGGTTAAAAGCACAGAGTGTTCTTCCAGAGGGCCTAAGTTTGGTTCTTAGCACCCAAGTCAGATGGCTCCCAATGGATTCCAGGGGATCTATTGCCTCTGGCCTTCACAGGTACACACACACACACACACACACACACACACACACACACACACACACAGGCCCAAAGAGACACACATATAAACTCAATTTTTTTTTAAAATCTTTAAAAACAGAAGAGAAAAAATATAAAAACTTGATAGCAGCTATTCTGACATTTGCAGAGCTAGCAAGTTAATGAATGTTCATAAACAATGATGTTTACAAACTACCTGCAAACACAGAAATAGAATTTACAGTTTCTGGCCTTCACTACCAATATAATGATGAGTGTAAAGAATCTACATAGCTTAACCCAGGGATGGGCTACACGGGATTGGGGCTTTCTTCATACCACACACCATAGGATTGTGAATATATCTGCAAAGTATTTCTTTCAGCTTCTTGTAAGTAATTATCCCAAAGTAATTTATTTAAAAACAAACTGTGTATTGCTTTTGCAGCCAGAAAATGAAAAGGATATCATTTTTCTAATTATATGGACTAAAATTTAAAGTAAAATTAGAAATTAAATCTTGACATCTGCACTTCTGTCTTCATCTAATTTTGATATTTTTACCCCCAAATTGATTAAAAAAAAAAAAAAAAAGACACATTTAAAAATATTTCACTTTACCTTTTAGCTACTGAAGGTCTCCCATGTCTCAAATGGTGCCTGATCAAAGAAGACATCTTAAATCCTAAAAAGATATTTCAACGATTAAAGTAGAAGACCAATTTCACAACATCAATACCAGTGAAACTCTTCCTAGCAGCAAAGCTTATTTCTAGCCCGCTCTCCCTCCCTATAATTGTCCATTAAAAGCACACACAACAAAGAACTAATAATTACAGCCCAGAGACACTTTACGAACTCCATTTCTGTGCAAGAGAAAAGAAAAATGTCTAAGTCAACAAAACCATCTAGGAAAGATGAGATTATAGAACAGGACAGAGGCAAGTGGAAGCTGAGAACCACAGTGGCAATATATAATTTGTAAAAGTGGGGATGCAGCTCACTGGTGGAACACAAGGTCCCAGGTTTAATCCTTAATACCCCAAAAGACTTAAAACCTGAATTTTTATTTCACTGATTTTAGCTCCCCTTTCTCTCACCCTTCAGTGCCATAAACTGCTGGACAAAGTGACAGAGAAAAGCCATGTCACCAAAGCACCATAAAACATCTGTTATTTAGGGCCAGCAAAGATCTTTTTTTTTTTTTTACCCTTTATCAGCTGGTTACTCCTGAGAGATGGTGAAATGTCTAAGACTAAACAGCAGAAACAATAAGGCTAGGTAATAAGTAGAAATACTAAGGAACCCTTCCTATAAAAATATACTTCATGTGCCAGACAGTGGTGGCCCAGGCCTTTAATCCCAGCACTTGGGAGGCAGAGGCAGGCAGATCTCTGTGAGGCCTGGTCTACAGGCTGAGTTCCAGGACAGCCAGGAATAAACAGAGAAACCCTGTTTTTGTTTTTAAAGAAGATGAAATAAAAGAAAAAAGACAGGTTCGCATAAATCATGCAAACAAGTATTCGCAAGGGCCTTACTCACAAGGGCCTTATTCACAATAGCCATCTCTCCAGCCTGTTGTTCTTTACAATTTAGAAGCAAAAAAGGAAAACACTGTAGCTGTCTGGTTACACATGGGAAAGAAAGAAATATCTTTCAAAACAAAGAAGGAAAACAACAAACTGGAAACAGGGTCACCCCACCAGTCAGTTCACCATCACCATAACTGCCAAAATGAGACCTAGAAGCTGCAGATTTCAGAACATTCTCAACAGAAGGCAGCATTGAAATCAGCACTGAACTGCAGGCTTCCGGCAAGCCAGGGCAGAAGGTGCTGACCTAGCAAAAGCCTTAGCTTCTTCGACCTAGGCCAGAGCTACAATACAAAGATTAAAAACAGCTAAGAGGGGGAGGGAGGCACCGAAGGAGGAAGAGGGGCAGTTGCAAGGCAATTTCTAGAGTCAAAGACCCTCCCAGGCATTATGCCATAAAAATAAGGCCAAATCACGCCATTTTCCTCCCTTCTTTCTTGAAGCAGGGTCTTACTATGTAGCCCTGGATGTCCTGGAACTCCCAATTTAGGCTAAGCTGACCTTGAACTCATGAGATCTGCCTGTCTCTGCTAGTATTAAAGGCCTGTACCACCACGCTCATCAAACACTCTAATTACTAAAATGCCTCTTTCAGGCAAAGCAGAAACCTCAGAATCAACCACTGACCCCCTGACTGGCCAAGACTTCCCCCGCTCACTCACCACTCAAATAAAAGATGTGAGGAAAACGACTTCTACCCAGCCCTCCTTTACTAGGGAGAAAGTCACAGAATGTTAAAAAGAGAACGTGGCTCAGTGGTACACCCTTCATCCCAGAAGGTCCGGGATTCCATCCCAGCACAACAAAAACAAACAAATACAAACATCAGGCAATTAAAATGATAATCACATCATCAAAGAAGTACAACTACAGCCACAGTTAACACAAAGAAACAGTGATCTCTTAAAAACCTATCAGGCAGGGCACATGATGCCTATTTCAAAGCAATCTTTTTTTCATTTTCTTTTCTTTCTTTCTTTAATTTATTTATTGGGGTAGAGGTGTACTCACGGGCCACGGAGGTCAGAGAACAAACCACCGTCAGGCACCTTCACTCGCTGGCGCCATCCCCTCGGCCCCATATTGCCTATGTTAGACCTAAGAAAACAGGCATGAAGGGGACCTGACTTGCCCAAGGTCGCACAGTTGATCTAGATTCACATTTAGGTTTGGTCCCAGCCGCCAGGCTGCACTGAAACAGGGATGGGGCCTCCAGGGCAAGGCCCGGCAGCCAGGCGGGAACCAGGAGGGAGCCCAGGGCCCAAGCAGCCAGCCCATCCCCCACTCACCGCTGGGGAAACTGAGGCCTGCAGGAGTCAGTGGGCACAGCCTCCGAGGCCCGAATTCTACCTCCCCAGCACTCCAGCAGAGCAGTGTGACATAGAGGCCGCGAGGATCTCGCTGTGAGCCACAGTAAGCTACACTCACCTGGAGCTGCGGAACCTTGCCTCAGCCTCTCCACTCAAGCCTCGCTTGGCTGTGGCCACGCCCCCATGTGCCACGCCCAAAAAACTTGCTGAGTCAAACGGCGCCCCCTGCCGCGGCGGAGGTTCACAGCAGAACACTTTTCCTCTACTCCACCTCCCAGAAACTGGGGCCTGAAGCCTATAGCCTGGAGCTCTTTCACTGACTTTCCCTGCCCTCCTTTACTTTTTCTTTTTTCTTCCTTCTCAGTCATTCCTCTACAGTACCTTCCTCCCTCTAGTTTTGTTTTTCTTTTTTTTCTTTTTGGCAACCTCTCTCATTCAGTAGTTATGTACTACACACTGCTGTTCAAAATTTTGAGTATAAGGCAAAAAAGACAATTTCTGAACCCAAAAGCTTCAGTTCTATTAAAAGAGATGGCAATGGTGAACACTTTATCCTAGATTCAAGAGGCAGAGGCAGGCCAGATATCTGTGAAGGCCAGCCTGGTCTACACAGTGATTCCAGGTCAGCTAGGACTACAAGTAGCATCCTGTCTCAGAAAACATTGACACTAATCCAAATGCCCACCACCCACAGCTGCAACACACATGACACCACCTACAAAGGACACATACATGCATATCCACCCAAATCCAGTTTTTCGGATGTTTCCACCTCTGTGAGGAAGCCCACAGGCAGACAGAACACATATGGCAAGGAAGGACTTCCTGCCTGTTTCTTTTCTCCTTGGAGTGATGCTAGGTTGTCTTTGTGTGTTTGTTGGCTGGTTGTTGGGATGTTTTTGCCTTTGTGAACTGATGAACCTGTGATCAGTTTACCTCTAAAGACTGGCTACTGAGTGAACCATTGTAAGCATCTAGAATATCATATCCAGAAAGCAATAACACTCATAAATGTAAGAAGGAGGTTAAATAAAAACAATTGTTTCCACCAGACCACTCCCAGTGCTAAGGATTAGATCCAAGTTCTTGTATATCCTAGATAAGCTATGTAGCTCTGAACTAATAAGTTACCCTCACTGACTCTTCAGTAAGTAACCCCCAAACATCCACTGGTTTGCCAAGGTGGACTTTGGTGGAGTCATTAATGTGGACTGTTGTTGCCTTCTTATCTGTCTCGAGTTTGGGGATTATAAATGTTTACCACCACTCAGCTCTCTCCTTCACAGTACCGTTAGTGAGCAGAGAACATGGATTAGAGTGACCAGAGTTACAGTAAAAGGAACTTGTGAAATAGAAGCAGGGATGATAAGGTAGGGGTTTCATTCAATGAGTGACTGTTCATTTTGCATGTCAACTTAGCTATGGCAAGGATTAGTTGATCAAACACTAGTCTAGATAATTCTAAGAAGGTGTTTTTGAATAAAAGGTAATGATTAAACTAGGTATTCAGTGGCTGGAGAAATGTCTCAGGGGTTAAGAGCACTGGCTGTTCTTTTCAGAGGTCCTGAGTTCAATTCCCAGCAATCACATGGTGGCTCACAACCGTCTGTAATAGGATCTGATGCCCTCTTCTGACCTGCAGGTTTACATGCAGAGCTTTCACACATAAAGTATAAAATGAAATTTTTAAATATCAGATTTTGAATAAAGCAGATTGCCTGTTATAATACAGATGGCCCTCATCCAGTCAGTTAAAAGATTGACAAAAACAAGGACTGCCTGCCCTCCCCAAGAGAAAGGGAAGCTTCTAGAAGGTCTTCAGATCTGAACTCCAACAAGATTGACTTCTCCGAGGGTCTGCAGCCTGACAGCTACCCTGATGTTTCAAAACATGTTTCTAAAACCTCCACAATCACTAGGCAGTTTCTTTTTACACACATGAACACACACGAATTCATGTGAATGCATACTCACACACACACAAACATACACACACACACACACACACACACACACACACACACACACACATTGTTGTATTCTTTGAAGAACCTAGAAAAATACAATTCACTTTCATCCTTTTTTGTAACAGTGAACTATTTTAATAAATTAATGCCTATATTTTGGGGCTTTATTAAATATCTACTTGAGCACAAGTGGAAAGACAGCAATACCTTATTAAAAGTAAGGAAAGTGGCTAGTCTGTAGTGGCACATGCCTTTAATCCTATCACTCAGGAGGCAGAGGCAGGTGGATCTCTGACTTTGAGGCCAGCCTGGTCTACAGAGTTGAGTTCCGGAGTGACAGCCAGGACTGTTATTTAGAGAAACCCTGTCTCAAAAAACTCATACAAACAACAACAAAAAGTAATGATACTTATAAAATAAAAAGAAAGAAAAGAATAAAGTCTCTACATACACAAATGTACATTAGTATATCCACAAAAAATATGTAAGCCAGGCCAGTCAAATGGCTTAGCTGGTAAAAGTATTTACCATGCAAACCCGACAACCCCTGATTTTAAACTCACAGATGTTTTGGGTTTTCCTAATCTTTCTTTAGAGCCCCCTCCCTGCCATGTGGCTGACCTCCATGTCATTTTAATCTTCTCTAGTCTTCTCTGGACAGCTGCAAAATTTCCAGCCTGCCTGCTCCAGGTCTTTTTGGAGTTGTTTTGTTTTGTTAGTAAGTCGTCCTCAAACTTCTATTTGAATCCATTCTTAAATCTTTATTAATGAGAGAAACTAAGAACCCTGGTTGTCCAAGCTTCGTACAGTGGTCCACCAGCACTCCCCAGAGGTTTGACAAAGCTTCTTTCCCGATTTTTAATCTTTTAATTGGCAGAGAAAATGAACCTGTACCTGCACCCATCAACAGCATCCAGCAAGTCTTTGCTTCTGTCTCCCTGGGGAAAGTCACACAATAGTCTAAACTAAGGTGAAGAATGTGTGTCTTTCACTGATGAAGTGAATATATATAAATTAGATGCTGCCAACACTGAATATAACCAAGAAAAGATTAATGCACGTGAATAAATCAGAAGGGAAACAGCAGAAGATAGGGGCAGATACATCTCTGAAGGTGACTTTTGTCTGGGCGGTTCTGAAGATGAAACCAGGGCCCTGTGCCTAGGGAGGTACTCTAGCCTTGAAGATGGCACTTACTGAGATGTTACTTCATCCACATGTGGATTGCAAGAATTAAAGGGTCACACAGACAAGTAAAGTGAGTTCTCCCCACTCCAGAGATGACCTAAATATACCAAACAATGGGTTTCTTCTGGGTAGCCTTCCAGTCCAAACCATAGGATTTCTTTACATTATGGATTTGGTGGCAATGAAGTAATTTTGTAATCTGCAGCAACATCTTTCTTTAAAAAGGAATGGGGAGTGGCTAAGGAAATACTTTAGCACAGTGGTTGTCAACCTTCATAATGCTGTGACCCTAATCTACAAGAGCTAGTTCCAGGACAAAGCTACATAGAGAAACCCTGTCTCGAAAAACAAAAACAAAAAAAAAAAGAGGGTGGTGGGGAGTAGCCGGGCAGTGGTGTCCAAAGGTTTTAATTCCAGCACTTGGGAGGCAGAAAGCAGGTGGATCTCTGTGAGTTAGAGGCCAGCCTGGTCTACAGAGTGAGTGTCAGAAGTCACTTCAAAGCTACAGAGAAACCCTGTCTCAGGGGGAAAAAAGGGGGGAGGTGCCATTAGTTTGCATTTCCAGGCTCGGCCTAGAGTCCAGGGTTCCAGTGGGTGTTGGGAGTGGACCACTGAGGTTTCCAGTATAACATAAGGGTGGGAGGAGTACTGAGTAGAGGTGACAGGCTCTTGATGTGTTCTGAAAATAGAACACACTTGCTTAGTCCGGGTTGGCCAGTGAAACAGAGGAGAGCCCAGACAAAACCAGAAAGCATAGACACAGGCAAGACAATGGCATGCATGGTAAATACATAATGGAGGATTCAATAAGTATTGTTGGAATAATGGCAGACCATATGGAAATAAAGAGAAACTGGACGTGTTCTTGACCAGCCTGAGGCTTCGGCATGAATAACAAACCCAGAGAGAGCATTGAGAAAAAAGTGGATGGAATTTAAGTTATAGTTTGAAGAATGGCTTTGCCAATGGAACTAAGAAACCAGATGGAAAAACATGAATAAAATTGTGATTTAAGTAACTAGACAGCTAATGGAAATGTTGATAATAAGGGGCTTACTGGTTAAGAGCACCTGTCTTTGCCTCCCCAGTGCTGGGATTAAAGGTGTGTGCCACCACTGCCTATATATTTAATATATATAAATAAATATCAAGTACTTAACAAAAACTTATAACAAAGGCTAGGGTTGAGCTTATAGCTCAGTTGTAAAATATTTACCTATAGTGAGTAAACCCCAGAGAGAACGTGTGTGTGTGTGTGTGTGTGTGTGTGTGTGTGTGTGTGTGTGTGTGTGTGCAGGTGTGCACACACACACAAACACACATTCCTACACACACAAAACATAATTAATAACAATAATATCTGGTATTGAAGCACATCATCCCTCCCCTCCAAATTCCTCTCAAACATCTGAGCAGCTTGCTTCTCCTAACTTCCCACTTGAAAAACTGAATAATGCCATCGGACCCACCTGGGATCACAGGCTAGTAAGTGACAAGGTATGTCTTGCTGGGGAGAGCCAACTGTGAAAGAGGGATGAAAGCAGCTTTTCGCCTCTGCCAGCCACACTCACCTGACCAGGAACTTCAGGCCATGGGGATTATTCCCCGCCCCTCCCCCAGTCTTCCTCCCTAGGGCTTGTGCTTGCCTTTGAGAAATAAGGTGCAGGAGGGCAGTGATAACAGCCCAGCAAGTTGCACACCTACTCTTCCTCCCAGAGGCTCAAGCTGAACTTAAGCTTTCTTAAGCTGAGAAAGTTATTGAGTATCTATTATGTCATATCCCTGTGATTTTTTTTTTTAATTTTTATGTTCATTGGTGTTCTGCTTGCATGTATGTCTGTGTAAGAATGTCAGAAACTCTGGAACTGAAGTTTACAGGCAGGAGTGAGCTGCCAGGTGGGTGCTGGGAATTGAACCCAGGTCCTCTGGAAGAGCTGCCAGTGAGTGCTTTTAACCGCTGAGCCATCTCTTCAGCCCCTCCATCTGCTTTTTTTTATTGTGGCAGATATATATAATAAAAATAGGAAGCGAATGAACTCACACTCCTAGGCTTTAATTTTTAAATTAAATCCATTTTTAATTTAATTTTTTTCTTAAGCCTGGAACTCACAGAGATCAGCCTGCCTCGCCTCTGCCTCTGCCTCCTGAGTACTGGGATTGAAGGCATACAGAGAGACCCTCTCTCATAAACAAAGACAAGATCTTCCCATTGTGACTGAAAACTGAAAGGTGTCTGTGTCTGTTCTTTGGCTGCTCATCAGTTTCGTTCTGTGGAGAGGCTGGAATGCCATAGGTCCAGAGGTTAGACCTTATCTTGGGTTAAATTCCAAACCTCAGAACAAACATTCCTTGCCCAGCTCTGTCAGAACTAACATCTTGTGACAATGGATGTGGGGGGAGAAAAAGTAGAAACTCATGTGTCTCCTTGGAGGAAAGTATCCAGTCTTTCATCAGCAGCTATGAGAGTTTTATAATCATCCTTGATCCTGTTGAGGATGGTCCCTTCCGTTCTGTTCCTGCTGTATCAGTTATCTTTCATTGTGATAAATACTGTGACAAAAAGCACCAGGCTTATGAAGCAGGAACCTTTACTCACTGAGCCAACTTGCCGGTTCTGTACTTTGTTTTTTATCACGAAACACTGGATTTTGGTCAAACATTTTTTCTGCAGCAGTTGAAGTAAATTGTGTGGCATTTCCCCGCCATTCCTAAATATTGAGGTATAATTTCCACCGTATTAGCTCTTCAGAAGTGCACATTCAGTAGTTTTAAGTATATCTTTACAGAGTTGGTCACCTAGCATCTTGTCTTGGGAATAAACTTTGCACTTGCCATAGGCTGTTCCTGTTATCTTTTTCCTGAGCCTGATGACCATGACTGTTGTTATTTCCCATCTTGATGGATTTATCTACTTTGGCTGCTGTATGTAAATTGAAATATCGACTATGTTGTCTTTTGTGTTTGGGCTTCTTTCATTTAACACCCTTTCAGGGTTGGTTCACTTGGGGACATTTATCAGAATTCCCCTTTTTCACTACTTCGAATGAGTTAGAGCCATGTTTTGTTCATTCATTCATTAATAGATACTTGAGTTCCTTCTGAGTTTTAGTCATTATGAATAACCCTTCTATACAAATTCATTCGTGAGTGTTTGCATAAACATATGCATTCATTTCTCTTGGGTATTTATTAGTTGCTATGATAAAATAATATGACCAAGGCAATTGAAAGAATCAATACTGAAAAAAGTATAAAGAGTGGGGGCTGGAGTGATGGCTCAGTGTTGGAGAGCACTGACTGCTCTTGCAGAGGTCCTGAGTTCAATTCCCTGCACCCACATGGCAACAAACAACTAACTGCCTGTAACTCCAGATTTAACATCCTCACATAGACAGACATGCAGGTAAAACACCAATGTTCATAAAAATAAGTAAATAAAGAATCCTGTTTGGGACTGAGCGTAGTTGTGCTCACCTTTAATTCCAGCACTCAGGAGGCAGAGGCAGGTGGATCTCTGTGTGCTCCAGGACAGCCAGGGCTATTACACAGAGAAAGCCTGTCTTGGAAAAACAAACAAACAAACAAACAAACAAAAACAAAAAAACAAAACAAAACAAAACAAAAAAAAACAAAGAAGAAAAAAAAGAATCCTATTTGGATTTAGGATTCCAGAAAGAGTTCTGAGGAAGACAGAGCCTCAGGAAGCTGGCCAATCACGTTCCATCACACAATATAGAAAGAAGAGCTGCTGAGTCCTACATACCTTCACTAGGAAGACCATGGATGAGAAAAGCTTCTGAAGTACCAGGAATTCAGGAAATAAAACCTTACAAATGTCAGCAACATGATAGATAAGAGGTCCAGATGAAGTTCAGGTATTAATCATTTTTTGGGAGTTTTTGCTTGCTTGTTTGTTTTTGTTTATGTTTTGAGGCAAGTTTTCTCTGTGTAGACCTAGCTGTCCTAGAACTCACTCTGCAGACCAGGCTGACTTTGAATTCATAGTTATCCCCTTGTCTCTGCCTCCTGAGTGCTGGGATTAAAGGTGTGGGCCACCAGTACCTGAAGATCTTAATGATCTTAATAAGCACTTAACAATGCACCAAGAAATAAAACCATATCAATGCTCATGGTGTGGGAAAAGTTCCATCTTCATACATATTCAAGAACTCATATTGGAGAAAAGCAATTTTCATATTATAAATATAAAAACAAAAACAAAACAATGGTAAACTGATGGAATTGGCTCAGCACTGGGGTGGCAAATACAGGTGGATCTTTGCATTTGAGGCCAGCCTCTTCTACAGAGTGAGTTCCAGGACAGCCAACGCTACATAGACAGACCCTGTCTCTAAAAACAAACAAAAGAACAACAACAACAAAAGGTAAACCCCAGAGCACCCATAAAGATCAGTGCTGCTCTCAGATGGAGATGCCTCTATTCGCACTGGGCAATGTTTAGTGCAGAGGTTCATTGGTCCACATTGTGAGAATAAGTGACTGTTGAGTGCTCAGAACTAAAGGGGACATCTTCCCACACACCAAGGCTCAGGGGACATACAGAAGAGGAAGCACAAAGAATATAAGAGCTAGAGGTTATGAAGCTGTCTTCTGCACATGGCATGGTATTATACTCATGAATTCCTGGTGGCTGTGGTTACCTGCCCTTTATCAAGCCCAGACTTTCCAGCATGGATGGGGGAGGAGCTAGTGATGCTCACTAGCTGAGGAGCTATGGGTCATTCATGGTTGCTGGGGGAAAGAGTCAGCTTTTTGTTTTGTTTTGATTTGATTTTCCGAGACAGGTTTCCTCTGTGTAGCTTTGTAGACCTGCTGGCTTCCAACTCACAGAGATCCACCTGCCTCTCCCTCCCGAGTGCTGGGATTAAAGACCTGTGCCACAACTACCCAGGAGAGTCAGTTTCTTCAAGGATGTAGTCACTGGTTAGTTTCTGGTGACCAAATAAGTAATCCTACACTAAAGCTTAAGCAAGCAATTGGTCAGCATTACAGCAGAGCTACGGAGGAAAACGGGATGAAGAGTGCTGTTGTAGTCACCACGTTAGGAGCAGCACTGGAGAGTCCTGGACTGAGTAATGTTATCTTTTAATGTCAGGCAAACTGCTGTTAGGAAAAGAGGGCGAGGAGCTGAGGGTGAGGGCTGAATGAATGGCAGAGCTGTAAGGAGCACTTGCTTACAGAGGACCCCGCCTCTGCCTTCCAAGTGCTGGGATCAAGGGCAGTGGCCATCACCACCATCACGTTAGCCTCTCTTACTCACCCCTCCCCTTAAGATCCCTTCTTCCTGGGTGGGAGGGATGCATAGTGGTTAATGGCACTTGCTACACTTTATAGAGGACCTAAGTTCAGTTCCCAGGCCCCTCGTGATGGCTCATAACCAACTATAATGCCAGGATCAAGAACAGATAAGCAATTCAAATAGGCCTATAACCCTTAATGAAATAGAAGCAGTCATCAAAAGTCTCCCAACCAAAAAAACAAAAAAAAAAAACAAAAAAAAACCCAAAACAAAACAAAACAAAAACAAAAACAAAAACAACAACAAAAAACAAAAACAAAAGAACAAAAAAAAAAAAACCAAAACAAAACAAAAAAACAAAAAACAAAAAGCCCTGGACCAGATGGCTTCAGTGCAGAATTCTACCAGAAACTCAAAGAAGAGCTAATACCAATACTCCTCAAATTGTTCCACACAATAGAAGCAGAAGGGTCATTGCCAAACTCTTTATGAGGCTACAATTACCTTAGTACCCAAACCACACAAAGACACAACTAAGAAAGAAAACTACAGACCATGAACATTGATGCAAAAATACTCAATACAATACTGGCAAATTGAGTCCAAGAACACATCAGAGAAATCATCCACCATAACCAAATAGGTTTCATTCGGGGATGCAGAGATGGTTCAACATATGAAAATCCATCAGTGTAATCCACCATATAAACAAACTGAAAAAGAAAAAATCATATGATCATCTCACTAGATGCTGAAAAAGCCTTTGACAAAAATCCTTTCATGATTAAGGCCTTGGAGAGATCAGGAATAACAGGAACATACCTGTTGGGAGCCTGCAGTCTCCTGACTCTGCCTCTGACGATGGGTGGGACACCCATGGCAATGTCATCGCTACATCAGGCTTTACCTGGCTGTGAAGGGGACCCAGTTATGCATGTGCAAGCCCCCCTTTTAAAGCAAGCTTGCCAAGCGCACCTCTCTCTTGCTCTTTCTCTTTGCTCTCTTGCTCTTGCTGTCCTGCTCTCTCTCTCTCTCTCTCTCTCTCTCTCTCTCTCTCTCTCTCTCTCTCTCTCACTCACTCTCTCACCCCTCCTGCTTTCCGTTGGCCACCAGCTATCCCCCTTTTCTCCCCTCTCTCAATAAACTCCACGTGGGCGCTGAGTCTCGTGATTGTGTTTCTTAGGCAATAGCAGCTGCAAAAGAACAACAATACCTAAACATAATAAAGGTAATATACAGCAGACCAACAGCCAACATCAAACTAAATGGAGAGAAACTCAACGTGATTCCTCTAGAATCAGGAACAAGACAAGGCTGCCCACTCTCTCCATATCTCTTCAATATTATATTTGAAGTTCTAGCTAGCAATAAGGAGATCAACAAAAGGAGATCAAGGGAATACACATTGGAAAGGAAGAAGTCAAACTTTCCCTTTTATCAGATGATATGATAGTTTACATAAGTGACCTGAAAAATTCTACCAGGGAACTCCTACAGCTGATAAACACCTTCAGCAAAGTGGCAGGATACAAGATTAACTAAAAAAAAAAATCAGTAGCCCTACTATATATAGACAATAAAGGGGCTGAGAAAGAAATCAGAGAAACATCACCCTTTACAATAGCCACGAATAACATAAAATATCTTGGGGTAACACTAACCAAACAAGTGAAAGACCTGTATAATAAGAACTTTGAGTCTTTAAAAAAAAAAAGTTAAGGAAGATATCAGAAAATAGAAAGATCTCTCATGCTCTTGGATAGGTAGAATCAACATAGTAAAAATGGCAATCTTGCTAAAAGCAATCTACAGATTCAATGCAATCCCCATCAAAATCCCAGCACATTTCTTCACAGACCTTGAAAGAACAATGCTCAACTTTATATGGAAAAACAAAAGACCCAGGATAGTCAAGACAACCCTGGACAATAAAGGAACTTCTGGAGGTATCACTATTCCTGAATTCAAGCTCTATTTTACAGCTACAGTCCTGAAAACAGCTTGGTATTGCAGCAAAAATAGACAGGTAGACCAATGGAATCGAACTGAAAGCCCTGATATTAACCCACACACCTACAAACACCTGATTTTTGACAAAGAAACTAAACTTATACAATGGAAAAAAAGAAAGCACCTTTAATAAATGGTGCTGGCATAACTGGATGCTGATGTGTAGAAGACTGCAGATAGATCCATATCTATGGCCATGTACAAAACTTAAGTCCAAACGGATCAAAGACCTCAACATAAATCCACCCACACTGAACCTCTTAGAAGAAAAAGTGGGAGGTACCCTTGAACGAATTGGTACAGGGAACTGCTTCCTGAACAAAATACCAGTAGTACAGACACTGAGATCAACAATTAATAAATGGGACCTCCTGGGCAATCTATAGGGCCTTTGGTAGTGGAACAGTATTTATCCCTAGTATACGAATGGACTTTGGGAGCCCATTCCATATAGAGGGATACTCTCTCAGTCTAGAAACATAGGGGAGGGCCTAGGCCCTGCTCCAAATGGTTTGACAGACTTTGGAGATCCTCCATGGAAGGCCTCACCCACCCTGGGGAGCAGAAGGGGGATGGGATGGAGGTTTGGGGTGGCAGGGGAGGAGGGGAGGGTGAGGAAACTGGGATTGACATGTAAAACAAGCTTGTTGCAAATTTAAATAATAAAAAAAAGAAAGGAAAAAAATAATGGTTACAATCTGGGTACAGTGGTGCATGCCTTTAATCCCAGCAGAGGTAGATAGATCTCTGTGAGTTCAATGCCAGCATGGTCTACAGAGTGAGTTCCAGGACAATTGGAAGTATGTAGAGATCCTGTCTCAAAACAAAACAAAACAAAACAAAAATGTTATAATCTATTAAATGTATTTTATAACTCTCTCAAAGGCTTGATCTACACAAAAATCACATTAGGAAGCCAGGCATGGCGACCCACACCTGAAGTCCCAGCACGTAAGCAGGAGGGACTGAAAGTTTGAAGCCAGTCTGGGCTACACAGCAAATTCATGGCCATCTTAATCTACAGAGAAAAACTTGATCTCTAAAACAAACAAATCATCCCGAAGTGGTTACCGGGCAGTGGCAGCACACACCTTTAGTCCCATTACTCAGGAGGCAGAGGCAGGTGGATCTTTGTGAGTTCTAGGCCAGTTTGTTCTATAAATCGAGTTCCAGGACAGGTTCCAAAGTACACAAAGAAACCCTGTCTGGAAAAAACAAAACCAACCAACCAAACAAATCACCTTAAAAGTTTCAATGAGATAATGCATAGAAAGGGTTTGGTTCAGAGACGTCTCTGTAAGTGGAATACTTAAGAAAGAGCACTGCAGTAGAGGGGTCTGTAAATATGTAGTCACAAGCAGACACATGACATAGGAGGAAGTCTGAGGTGAGTAAATGTATCAATTTTGAAAATACGGCTTTGCAAGACCTGCTCAGCCCTCATCTCTTTTGTCTTCTTGGAGCCCTCAATTCAAATGTCCTTGCAAGGTCACTAAACCCACTTACTTACTTCCCATCATTGTATTATGTGTTGCTTTCTCTGGTGAACCACTTTTATCTGAAATCAATCGCTTGTTGTCATACTTATTGCTCCCTGCAACCTTTCACTGTGACAAATGCAATCTTATCTACCTTGGCCTTAATTGTATCTTGGATAAATACAATGCTTAGTGTGTCATGCAATAAATATTTCTTGAATGAATCAATGACCACCAAGAAGTAAAGAAGACATTATAATCAAATATCCATCTTGACAACCATGAGCATATTTTTGTTATAGTTACTGAGGCTCGTACCATTCTTTATTATTTATGAATATCGGATGACACGAGAAGAAAATAACTAAAAGAGAAACCCTTCTTGAAGGAGTTGGATAGCTAAGAAAGGTACCATTAATCAAGAAATCTATTTTGAGGGCTTCTAGTTACTTACCACTGAGCATATTTTAGTTTCTCGAGGCAAGGATAGCTTGTTGATCTATCCTTAGCAAAACCAGAATATTTACCAGAAAGTAGTGGGCGCTCAATCACTGTTTAGACACTGAAAGAACTAAAAGAGAAACCAAGTGAATGTGTAAAAGTGAAGTACGCTTGGCCAGACTGCAGTTTCTCCCCGAGGCAGCAGGTGGCGCCATGGCTATATCAGCCTGGCTGCCTGCTGTTCTTGGCCCTTTCCGCTGACCGTCTGACCCTAGGTCCCCGAAGGCGTTTGCTGAAATTAGCCAATAGAAAGCTACTTTAGTTAAGCGGTCTGACAAAGATACCCAGTAAAATCAGCGTTTCTAGAAAATGGGCGGTGCGAAGGGGAGGGGCTGAGGGGAGCGGTTAGAGGTGGGAGTTGGCGCTGCGGGCCAGGCGGGGACAGTGGGCTGCGATGCGGACCGGGCCGCGGCCGTGACTGGAGCTGCCGCCCGACATGAACTCGCTGGAACAGGCGGAAGGTAGAGTGTGTCGCCCGTCCCTTCCCGGGGCAGATGGGCCCGCGAGGGCGGCGTGACGGGGATACGGGCGCACGGCCGCGGAAGGGAGCCGCGTTCTCCCCGCTCGGGCTGGGGCCCCTCTCATTGACGATCCCTTACGTGTTGTGGAGTCCGGACTCTTTTTCTTTCTCTTATCAAGAGCCGTAACCCTCATTTCTTGGCTTCCGGTAATTGCCGGGGTTTCGAAGTGCTCTTGGCCTTCCAAAGTAAAAAAAAAAAAAAAAAAAAGCCATTGTGGAAATAGCACCCCACTTCATTCAGAGGTACGCCCTGTCTCAGTACAAGGCGTAGGTGCTCTGCTGCTGCCCGCACCATCACCGGTAACCCATTCCGAGGAGGGGAGGAGGGGAGGGAGTGTCTTTGCACAGCCCGTTATCTGTCTACGGAAGTCTAGTAAGCCCGTGCTACATAACCAACAATTAATGATAAGAGCTAGAGCCTGAATCGGATAATTGAAGTCAAGTAGACATTATGGGTTTTTGGTGTTTCGACAGAATTGGTTCCACAGAATTAGAATTCAGCCAGATTTTTGTCCTTTTACAACCCCAGCTTGTGGCTCAGGCTGATCTTCCACATACTATTTTTTAAGCTTCTAAAAGTAGACCAACTTGTTTCCAGAACTTGGAATTAAAGAGGAGTGATGTTTTTTGTTGTTTACTTAAAACTGCCATCGTAAGCAAACTATGCGTGATACATGTGATTTGATGTGTAAGACCTGTAGCAGTTACCGACCTAACTTTCATTTTAGTAAGTTCAAACTGGAAAGCGTAGGTAGAGAACTGAACTCTTCTTTGCCTAGATCTCAAGGCTTTTGAAAGAAGACTTACTGAATATATTCATTGCTTGCAACCTGCCACTGGACGTTGGAGAAGTAAGTTGCCAATTGCTTTCTAAGGGAAAATGAAGGGCAGCTGATAACTTTATTCCTAAGTAGGAATTACTTGCTTTCATTTAATAATTTGGACTAAGAAAAGCTTGTTTTACTCAGCTATAAGATTTCTGTGTTTAGACAACTTTTAAATGTCAACTTTTAACACTGTCAACAATGTATTACAAAGAAGTGCTTAAGAAAAGAAAATTATGTTCTAGCAAGATGGCTGGGTTCTTGCAGTATAGACTTTAGGCCTTAGTTCATCCTCAGAAGCCATTTAAATGGGGAAGGAGAGGATGGACTCCACAAATTTTTCTGACCTCTGATTTGTCCTATACATATCATTTGTACACATGCACACACACAATAGATTTTTTTAATAAAAAATTTATATTTACTTTGAAGCATTCAAAATGTCAACAAAACAGCTGCAGTTTTTTTTTTTTTTTGCAATTACAGAATGGTATTCAGTTAACATATCTTTATATAAACTGTATCAGAGACAACTGAAGATGGAAAAAAAACCAACCCAAAACAAAAAAGCCAAAACAAAAAAACTACTATGCCCATATATATCTTAATTTTTACTGTGCATCAACAAGAACCTGCTTTAAATTTCCATGTCAATTTATAATCCCCCAGACTGTACCAGGCAAGGTAACAAATGATTTTTTTTTTTTAAAGAAAAAAATTATAGCTGGCTACTCTAAAAGGACAATCTTATTTATTTGGGTTTTTTTCAAGACAGGGTTTCTCTGTGGCTTTGGAGGCTGACCTGGAACTAGCTCTTGTAGACCAGGCTGGTCTCGAACTCACAGAGATCTACCTGTCTCTGCCTCCCGAGTACTGGGACTAAAGGTGTGTGCCACCACTGCCCAGCTTATTAGTTTATTTTTTTTAAATATTATATTACATATTTATTGTGGGCATGTGTACATGTATGCAGGTTTACTAACATGCCACAACCCATGTTGAAGTCAGAGGACACCTTATGGGAGACAGTTCTCTCCATCCACCATGTGGGTCCTGGGAATCAAACTCAGGTCATGAGGCTTGAGGGTAAGCACTGTTATCGAAGAGGCATCTTGATGACCTCCTTAGTTGATGTTTAATACAGCATAATGGTGTACTTTGGAGCCTAACCCAGGTGTACTTTCACCTTTTGGATTTGGATCTCCTTGTTTTGCTCAGGCTGACCTCTAATTACTATGCTCAAGTGATCATCTTAAGTGCTGGGAATTGAACCCAGTCCTTCATTTATTATTATTTTGGTTTTTTTCTAGACAGGATTTCTCTGTTTAACAGCCAACTTTGTCCTAGAACTTGCTTTGTGGACTAGGCTGGCCTCTAACTCACTGAGATTCGCCTGCCTCTGCCTCCCAAGTGCTGGAATTAAAGGTGCACAACACCACCGCCGGTTTTTAATTACCATATTTATCTTTAATGTGTATGAGCATTTTGCCTGCAAGTATGTATGTACACTGTGTGCATGCCTAGTACCCAAGGAGGACATCAGAGGGTGTTGGACCTCCTAGAATTGGAGTTAAGGACAGTTGTAAGCCACCATCACTGAGAACTAAACTCCAGTCTTCTGCAAGAGCAGCACATGCTCTTTAATCTACTGAGTTGTCTCAGGCCTGCAAAGGCATATCTTATTTCAGGGTTTGACTCAGGCTTCAGGACCAAAAGAACACTACTAAAGTCAAGGGTTAGGACTTTTTAAGATTTACTTTTTTTATAATGTACACAGTGTTTTGCCTGCATATATGCCTGCAGGTTAGAAGAGGGTACCAGATCTCATTATAGATGTTGTGAGCTGCCATGTGGTTGCTGGGAAATGAACTCAGGACCTCTGGAAGTGTTCTTAACCTCTAAGCCATGTCTCGCATCAGGACATTTTTTTAAAAAAATATGTATATAGTACATATTTATATTCTATCTGCATGTTTGCCTACATGTCAGAAGAGGGCACCAGATCTCATTATAGATGGTTTGTGAGCCATCATGTGGTTGCTGGGAATTGAACTCAGGACCTCCAAAAGAGTAGCCAGTGCTGTTAATTTTTGAGTCATATCTCCAGCTGCATAAAATTATTTTTTATTAACCTTTACCAGTAGAAATTCCAGATGATTACAATATTACTATGTTTCTGTTTTCTGAAATTTGGCTTTCCTATTTGTAAATCTATCCAATGTGATAAATTAATAAAAATCAATAAATAAAATTTAAAGAAAATCTATCCAATGTGACTAAAATAAAAGAACTGTCTTTATTTCCAGAACATTAACTGTCACAGTTTCCTTTTTTTTTTTTTACTAATACCATCTATTCTTTGATTTATAATCTATTTAGATTTTAAAGTGTGTGGGTGGTGTTCTAGCAAATGGCTCAGCTAAAAGTGATTATCTCCAAACCTGATGACTTGAGTTCAATCCCCAGCAGCCAGCCATCTTGTGTAGGGAGAGAACCAGCTCCCACAGGTGCCTCTGACTTCCACATGTGTACCATGGCACATATAGCTAAACAAATGTAGAATTAAAAAAAAAAAAAAAAAGTTTAGTGGCAAAAACTAAACCCTTTCCAAGTTGTACTAGCTGTAGAAATTTCTCTAAGTTTTTCTTTTGGTCCCTTTTAAAAACCAGTACTGATTGGTCTGTTCCACAGTGACTTCACACTCCACATAACTCCAACACTGACCTTTATTTAGTCTTGATGCAAAAGCCTCTCAGAACTCACAGAGCTACAGTATAGTTAAGACAGGGGCCTTTGTGTTTATATTAGAATATAGAAAGATTTTCTTTTTCCAATTAAAGTTTACAGGAACTGGAAAACCACAAAGATCTGTAGCATGAGTCTTATATAGAAAGAAATTTTGCCATCTGACTTCTTGGTTTTAAGTTTTAGACTTCACTCTTAATGAATTCTAACCAAGAAAGAGGACATTGCTATCATCCTCCGTTCCCAGGGTTTAGAATGTTGAGAAGAGTCCCTTAAGACGGAAAGTCAGACTTTTGAGCACTGTCATTGCTGTTTGATCAAGTGCTTGGCTGTGTCTGTTGGCCACTGACAGAGGGGTATCAATACATGAAGGAATAAGGGGTGTGTTTGCTTACTAATTTTCTGTTTATTTTTCACCAGTGCTTCTTATAGTGGTGTCTGTCTGTACAGCTACTGGTGCGTGGAACTGGCTAATAGATCCTGAGACACAAAAGGTAGAAATTTCATTTTAAAATCTTTAGCAGATTAAATGAGATACTGGATGTAGTAATGCTAATCATGAAATATAATGCCAAGCTGCCTGTGCCTGCTACTAATGACATTAACCCTTATATTAACAACATGCTCGGTAATAGTTTGCTATTTTGTTACTTTTTTGTGTGTGAGCTTTTAAGACAGGGTTTCTTTGTGTAGTCCTGGCTGTTTTAGAACTTATTCTGTAGACCAGACCAAGCTGGCCTCAAATTCAAGAGACTTCTTGCCTTTGCTTCCTGAGTGCTGGGATTATAGATGTGTGCCACCACTACCCAGCATGGGTTAATTATCTTTATAAGGGAAAAGATATTAAAAATTGTACTGCTATTTAATTCATCTTTTGGATTTTTCTGTTTCTACATAAACATTCTTTTCCTTTTGTTCATCTAGTGTCATCAGTACCAACTTTTTTGTTTGTTTGTTTATTTTTCAAAACCGAGACAATTTCTCTATGTAGTCTTGGCTGTCGTGGAACTCACTCTGTAGACCAGGCTGGCCTTGAACTTACAGAGATCCACCTGCCTCTGTCTCCTAAGACAAAGGAGTGTACCACCACTGCTCTGCTTAGCACCAGCTTTTAAAAATTGTAATTCATTGAATTATTTGTTAATAATACCTTTCTGCATCCCATACAGCATTTGAGATGCCAGGAAAAAGAAAAGACAAAATAACTGATAAACAGATTAGACCAGGTGGCTAAAATCACTGGTTTCTAGGCCACATAGCTCAGCAAAGTTGACAACTGAGTTATAAATTGATCTCTAAGTTACCTGATCCTAGGAGTCACAGTTAATTCCATGTGTTTTCATTGTCACTGAAGAGAACACCTGACAGCTCCTTGGTTAGCAAAGCTCTTTTTTTTCCTCATTAGGCCTTCCAGGTTTCTTGCCTGGTGTTTAATATAGGAAACAGTAGAGATCTCCCACTGGGCACCGTGCAGGAGCTTTACTATACTAAGTGCAATATTGGATTTCATAATGCTAGCTCTGGAAGGGTTATTTGATGAAAGCTGATAGAATGTTTCTGAAGTTTCCACCTTTCTCCTAGTGCCATAATTTCAAGCTCAATCTTTTTTTTTATTAGAAAATTCTGCAGTCTTGGGGTTTTCTTTTGTTTTTTTTTTTTTTTTTTTTTTTTGTTCCCTGCTCCCTTCAAGACAGGGTCTCACTAAGTAGCCCTGGCTGTTCTTAAACTTGTTGTATAGACCAAGGTAGCCTCAGCTTACACAGATCCACCTGCCTTCCAGGTATGGGGATTCTGAGCACACACCACTACACCTGGCTAGTCTCAGGCTTATCAGTGATCACCTCTCCCCAACGAAAGTTCAGGCTTAACAATTTTCAGAAATCTTAAATATAGGCTCTTCTTTCTTTTTAAAAGTATTTATTATGTTTACAGTGTTCTATCTGTATGCATGCCTGTACACCAGAAGAGGGCTCCATATCTCATTACAGGTAGTTGTGAGCACCATGTGATTGCTGGGAATTGAACTCAGGACCTCTGGAAGAGCAGCCAGTGCTGTTAACTGCTGAACCATCTCTTCAGTCTTTTCTCTTTTCTTCTTCTTCTCTTTTGGTTTTTGGTCTTTTTTTTTGTTTTTTTTTTTTTTTTTTTTTTGCATTTTCAAGATAGAGTTTCTCTGTATAGCAGATCTGGCTGTTCTGGAATTCACTTTGTAGACCAATCTAGCCTCACAGAGATCAGCCTGCATCTGCCTTGAGAATGCTAGCATTAAAGGTGTGTGCCACCACTGCCCAGCTTAAGCTCTCCCTTTTAAAGTTATAATTAAGTAGACTACATCTGTAGATTTATGTTCCACTTTTTAAGTTATTCAGAAGGGGAAGCCTAATAATAAGGCTTTTGTCATCAATCTAGTAAGCAATTCAGACACCCAGGGGGCGTTACTTAGCATGTAGCCTCTCTGACTCTCCACTGAGTGGTGATGGGAAAGGACAGGAAGTAGGGGAGGTTGGTATTAGAGTTTTATATTAATAGAGGGTGTTTTATGGCAGACAGGAAACTCTCCTGTGAGTTCATTTATAAAATCTGATCTGAAGGCTGTACTTGGTACTCAGCTATAGGGATGGGTAGAAGGAGGCTGGCAAGAAGATTAAAAACGTTTTATCTTGGGAAATGAGTCTACTTCTAATTGAGAAAAATATAAGCTGATTTCAGCTAGTTGAGATCTTAATAAAACGAAGAATTAAATGTAATCGGAAATAGGCCCAAAACTCTGTAGTTAATATAATTTTCTAAATTAGATGAGAAGATGTTAGCCTTAGGGTTGGCTCTTTTTACTTCAGTATTTAATAACCCCAAGCCTGATGAGAGTTCTAACCAGCAATTGTGTCTGAAGCAGGAGGTATGAATACAAAAGCGAGGGAGAGAAAGGATATTGCAAACTCCTCAAAGAAGAAGGAAACTACTGTTTAGTTGCCATTGATTGTTGCCATGGAGGGGAGGAGGCTAATACAGCTGACCTAATTGAAATGAAAACATAAAAGCAGGGTAGGGTAGTAGTGCAGTCCTGTAATCTTGGCATCGTGGGAGACTAAACCAGGAGCTTAGAGTGACAGAAGCCAGCCTGGGCTGCATGATGAAACATTGTTGCTAAATAACAACAGAAACAACACACTTTTTAAACTATAAAATATCAGGGCTTGAGAGGCAATTGAGTGGGTAAAGTGTTTGCTGTGGAAATATGAGGATCAGAGTTTGTAACTCTGACAATGATGTAGAACCAGATGTGTCAGTCCATGTCTTTAACCATAGTGCTGGTGGGGAGGACAGGGTTGGTGATAATATAGTATCCCAGGGCTTGCTGATCAGCCAGTTCAGCCAAATCAGTGAGCTACAGGTTTAGTGAGAGTCCTTATCCTAAAAAATAAGTAGAGAAACAAGTGAACACACATAGACTATACACACATTACAAATGAAATACAAAGTACTCTATGTGCTAACTATAGACACATACCCATTTTAGCCAGATGTGGTGACACACACCAGACTCTCTTTGAGTTTGAGGTCAGCCTGGTTTACAGAGCAAATTCTGAGACAGCCAAGGATACACCGAGAACCCTGTCTCTAAAAACAAAAAGCCCTCAGATTTCCTTGAATTACATATATTTGTGTGTGTACACGCCACTCTTGTGGATATCAGAAGTCACTTTGGGGGAATTGGCTCTCTTCTTCCACCATGTGGGTCCTGGGGATTGAACTCAGGTACTGATGGCAAGTACCTTTACTTACCCAGCCATCTTGCTGGCCAGTAAACCTCAGAGACAGTATAAAGTTTGTTCTTCAGGGGTGAATGTGGTGGCTTATGCCTATATTCCCCATACTTGGGAGGCTGAAGCACAAAGATTGCTGTGAGTTTTAGGCTGCCATGGCTGTAATTTAAGTACCAAGTCTAAGTCCTCTGGAACATTAGTTTGTCTTCAGCATCACCTCATCTCAGAAATATTTCCCTCCTGCTGTTTAAACCTTTTTCTTTCATTTGGCCTCATTGAATCATATATCTAGTACATTTCTTTGTCTTGAATGTGTGTATGTACCTCTCTGTCTGAAACCTTGAGATATCTCCTGTGGGGACAGTGCTGTGCTTCCCTTAGGGTTTCTTCTATGTAGTTATCGGTCCATTTACTTTATTTTTCTAGTTTATCTTTTCACTTTGTTACGTTTCTGTTTCCAAACCTTCAGCCTTTTGTGCCCTCTCATATTCCAAGCATGGATCTTGTCCATACATATTTTTAGAATTGTGGATTTTCAGCTTTTTTATACTCATTTCATTATGCTCAGATCGGAATGAAGCCTCCCCATTCCCAGTTTTCTCTGCCTCGGTGCTCTGTGGCCACTAAAATCTTAGTAGCTTCAAAAACAACTTTTTAAAAGTTTCATATATTTTATTTCATTATTTTTCAAGTAGCTTCAAAATGTCATTTCTAAAAATTTCAAATAAGCTTTATTTCAAGCGAAGGTGGTGGAGGAGCTGTAGAATTAAGCTTATAGGGAAGGTGGCATATGTGTAGAGGTGGAGCAGGAGATGAAGATTAGTCTGTTGTTCAACCTGGTCATCAATGACAGAGCTGGCCCAACTCTCTTAAGGTAGCTTTTGTTGGTTAGTTTTAATTTTTTTGAGACAAAAGTCTCACTATGCAGCTATTTCAGAACTCCCTATGTAGACAAGGCTGGCCTTGAACTCACAGAGATCTATTTGCCTCTTCCTCATGAGTATTGAAATTAAAGGTATGTATCACCACTACTACCACCCCATCCTTGAGGAAGCTTTTCAACAGAGAGTTAAATTAAATCTATTTTAATCTGTGTTTTAATTGAGACTAAAGGCCTCCAGCTGGATGGTGGTGGTGCACATCTTTAATCCCAGCACTCAGGCAGAGGCAGACAGATCTCTGTGAGTTTAAGATCCATCTAGTCTAGAGTCAGAGCTAAGCAGAGAAACCCTGTCTTTGGGGGTGGGGTAGGGGGTATGGGGAGAAGGGAAGGAGAGAGAGATACTGACTAAAGGCCTTATCTCATTCACTGAACAGAGAGTTCAGGATTTTTGGTGAGGTGGTTTTCTGGTTATAGGAATGAATTTGAAATGGTCTAGTGTTTGACATATACTGCTGTGTAATCTTGCCATATGAAGAAGATAAAGCACATGCTTTATTTTCACAGCACAGTAATAAAGAAAACTAGAATTACTGGAAGTCTTCACATCCTTAGAGTCTAGATGATAAAACATTGCACATTTCTGGGTAGGATCCTAAGATTTTTATATCTCACACTTTTCTCTTACAGGTTTCCTTCTTCACGTCATTGTGGAATCATCCATTTTTCACAATTAGCTGTATAACTCTAATAGGCTTGTTCTTTGCTGGCATACACAAAAGAGTAGTCGCGCCATCAATGTATCCTTTACCAGGAGTTGAATTCTGTTCTCTGAATTAAGCTGAAGACCCATCCCTGTCATCTAAGTGGTTGTTAGAAGCTGTGTTAAAAACGTTCCATCCCAGTGACAAAATGCCTGAGATTTGTCTGGGCTCATAATTTTAGCAGTTCAATTTATGTTTGGCTAGCTCCATTGTGTTTTGGCTGTGGTGAGGCAGCACATTATAGCAAGGATCGAGAACCTACTCACCTCATGGTGGCAGGAAACAGAGTGAAGGGTCAGTAGCAAAACAATGCCTTTCATAGTCACCTCCTTGGTGACCTGCATCCTCTGACTAGGTCCCACCCACCCTCTTAGCTATGAATGCATCAATGGATTTATCTATTGATGAAGTTTGTCTTTTTATTATTCAGTTACCTCCACATGCCAATGGCTGGAGACCAAACCTTTAACACATGAGCCTTTGGGGACAATTTCATATCTAAACCATAACAGAAGCTTGCTTTGTATTGGTAATTTTCCTTTGACCACATTGATTCAGTATAGCTGCTCGATGTCGAACCATACTAGCAGAATACAATATGTCTTGTGATGATGTAAGTATTTTTTTCAGTAGAATATATTGGTAGCCAGGTATGATTGTTGACATCTGTAATCTCTGCCCTTTGGAGGCAAGAGCATTACTTGAAGTTCAAGGCCACCCTGATCAACATAGTGAGACCCTGTTTCAAAATAACAAATGCTGAGAGAATACTAATATGTTTAGTTTTAGGAAAACAGACCTTTGGGTTATGTGGGTTAGGCATGGTGGCATATATCTGTAATCTCGCTACTAGGGAACTGAGGCAAGGTCTGGGGTGTAGCTCAGTTGGTAGAATGATTGTTTAACACATTTAAAGCCTTGGGTATGATCTCTAACACCACATGAAACCAGGTGGTGTATACCTGTAATCCCAGCACTTGGGAGATGGAAGCAGGAAGAGCAAAGTTCAAGGCTCTCCTTAGCTATTTGAGATTTGAGGCTAGCCTGAAGATAAAAATACTAGCCTGAAGATAAAAATACTGTTCTATTCTAAAAAAAAAAAAAAAAAAAAAAAAGTAAATAAAAAACAGCAAAGGGGTTAAAGCCAGCTTGGACTCCCTAGCAATACCTTATCTGAACAAAACAAAATTATAAGTGAATTCTTTTGTCAGGCTTGTTGGCACACACCTTTAACCCCAGCACTCAGGAGGCAGAGATAAGCCTAATTTACATAGTAAGTTCCAGACCAGCCAGGACTACAGTCTATAGACTTTTGTGGGTTCTCACTTCAACAGTCAGTGGTGCCAAATGATTGGTAGGATTGACAATTGAATCTTTTTTATTTTTATTATTATTATTATTTTTAATTTTGAGACAGTGTTTTGGTTTGTAGCCTAGCCTGGCCTAGAATTTACTAAGTCATCCAAGCTAGTCTCAAACCTGCATTTGTCATGCCTCAGCCTCCTGGTATCACTGGTATGCACCTCCATGCCCATCTCATTTGGTCTTCATTAATGACAAAATCATGTTGTACCTTAATCCCATCACTTAGGAGGCAGAGGCAGGAGGATCTCTGTGAGTTCAGGGCCATCTTGATCTACATAGTGAGCTCCAGGACTACCAGAACTACATAGAAAAACCTTGTCTCAAAAAAACAAAACTTAACTGGTCTACGGAGCTAGTTCCAGGACAGCTGGGGCTATTACACAGAGAAACCCTATCTCAAAAACACAGGGAAAGAAATCCTTAAACCCAGGTGTGGTGTATACTTTTAGTCCCAGGAGGCAGAGGCAGAGGCAGATGGGTCTTGTGAGTGTACCAAGTATTCACATGGTCCACCTACATCCATGCAGGCAAAACATTCATATACATAAAGTAAAATGAACCTGATTTTTAAAAAAGTTAAACCTTAGTAAAATAGTGTAAAACTAGTATAAAAAATATGCTAAGAAGCCAGGGACGGTCACACAACTAGCTGTAACCTGAGCAATGTAGTGGGTAGACTGGAGAATTGCTGGGGCTGCTTGCTCCAGGATTAGGGAGAGACCCTGCTTCAGGAGAGTAAAGTGGAGAGTGATGCAGCAGAGTACCTGCTGTTGTCCTCTGAACTTTGAAGGAGTTCCCCATGTGCACACATACCATGAATGCACAACAACACACACATAAGAGATGCATTCTAAGATATCAAAAAGTTAACAAAAATTAAGTGACCTTAAGTGAAAGTTGAAAAAGTAACTAGAATCTAAGTGACATTTTTGATCTGAAGGAAAATATAAATTAAAACTGTCTAAATTATCACCAACAAAATATCATGTTTTGTACTTAGTTGTATATTTTATTTAAATTTCTTTTTGTTTTTTGAAACAGTTTCTGTATGTAGCTTTGATGTCTGTCCTGGAATTTGCTCTGTAGACAAGGCTGACCTCAAACTCACAGAGATCTTCTGTTATATCTAATTGTATATTGATTACATTATAATTTAACCTCCCATTTGACATACGGTTGTTTTCCCATCTTTCATACTGTGTGTTTTCTTTGTTTCCCACTGGAATTAAATGCACTGTGGTAGAAGCTGCTTTGTGTGGTTTATTATTAAATATTTAACATGTCACATGGTACCTGGCACATAGAAGGCACCCAAATAATACTAAATAGATGTGTTCGTAAAACCTTCAACCTGAATCTAGTTTCCTTCAGATAAGAAAAATTTGGATTTTATGGTATATACTTTATTGCTGTTATAACTTATTTTTTACATACCTGGCTTCGCTCTACAAAAACATTTCTTAGAATATTCTGACCACCGGCAGTATATGACTATTCATTCCTGATTGTTGTTTTACTGTTTTACTTTTTTTTTAAGATTTATCTTTTTGTGTACAGGAATTTTGCTTGTATATATTGTATTTGTACTTGGTGCCTGTGGAGACCAGAAGAGGATGTCAGATTCCCTGGAACTAGAGTTATAGATGTTTGTGAGCCACCATGTACTACGTTGGCTGGGGTTTTTCTGTTTTGTGTTTGGTTTTTTGGTCTTTCAAGGCAGGGTTTCTCTGTGTAACAACTCTGGCTGTTCTCAAACTCACTGAGATCCACCTGCTTTTTCCTCCCAAGTGCAGGGATTAAAGGTATGCACCACCATGCTTGTCCACCTTGTTGACTCTTAGCTGCTGACCCATCTCTTTAGCCCCATAGTTTACTTTTTAACTTAAGAAAATGAAAACTTTATGTGGAAAGAAGCATTTTTTCCAAATAATGTTATGTATTATTAATAAATTTAACTTAATAAAAAACAAATCTCAACACTTGGGAGACAAAGCCAAGTGGATCTGTCTGAGTTCAAACCTGATCTGGTCTCCATAGTGACTTCCAGGTCAGCTAAGGCTGTTATATAGTGAAACCCTGTCTCAAATAACAAACAAGCAGGGTATTGGTCATGCACAACTTTAGTCCCTGCACTCGGGAGGCAGAGGCAGGTGGATCTCTCTGAGTTCAAGGCCAGCCTGGTCTACGGAGTAAGTTCCAGGACAGGCTCCAAAGCAATACAGGGAAACCCTGTCTCAAAAAACCAAACCAAAATAAAACAAAACAAAAAACTAACAACAAAAATAATCATCAAATTTATTAAAAGTTGCAGTTTCTTTTTCTTTTCTTTCTCTTTTTGTGACAGGATTTCTGTAGGTAGCCTTGGCTGTTCTGAAACTGTAGACCAGAATAGCCTCAAACTTGTAGAGATCCACCTACTTCTGCCTCCTGAGTACTAGGATCAAAGATGTGTGCCACTGCCGCCACCCCACCATATTTGCCCTCCCCCCCCAAAAAGTTCCAACCTCGGTCCAGTGTATTTTTTTCTTTTTAAACTGTTCCCCCTTTTGGTATTTTCTAGGACATTCCCTGTGTCTTATAGAACATCTCAATTTAAACTATTTTTATTTTAAGTACTCAGCTTCATGTAGCTTGTGGCAACCTAACTGAACAGTGCCACTTTAAAACATTAGATACTTAACAAAAAATCAGGACAAAAGTGCATGTTGCTGGGTGTGGTGATGTACCCCTTAATCCCAGCACTTGAGTGGCAGGGGGAGATCAGAGGACGATTCACAGGAATCATTTGTGTCTTTCTACATTAGGTCCTGGGGACTGAAATGAGGTCAGACCTGTTAGCAGGAGCCTTTACACAATGAGCCATCTCACTGGCTCCATCAAATACCCTTTACAAGAAAATTTTTACTTTTTTGTGTGTGCACATGGGCACCAAGGAGGCACACATCATATGCTACAGTGCCCATGGGAAAGAGAAAGACTTGAGTTAGCTCTCTACCTTCTACTGTATTGGTTCTGGGGGCTGAACTCAGGTCATTAAGTTTGGCAGCAAGTGCCTTTCTTTACCTGGTAAACCATGGTCCTCCAATGCCTTTAAAGTTTGTTAGTAAATGCTGGTGTTTTAACTGTGAATTGATTTGTTTTGTTTTGTTTTGTTTTTTATAGACAGGAAAGCTAATTTTGAAACCTAGACCTCACGTTCAATGACAATCTGCACTGTTAGGGAACCTAAACCAGTCTTTCTTCAAATAAGTCATACAACAAAAACGCCATAAAGGATTCCTTTTGGAGTTGGATATGTGACGGTTTAGCAACAACTGACAAGAAGCGTGCAATATTTGCCCAGATTATCTCGATGATGATGACTGAGCTCTCAGTGCTTCAGTACCTTTGATTACTTGTGTTCAGTATTAGTGTCACTTTAGTACTTCAGCTCCTGCAAAGAATTTTGCAGATGAAGTATGTGTGTATGTTACTAAGTTAAACTTAGAAACCAAACCTCATTCAGTTTTTATAATGTATTTTTGTAAAGTACTGTAAATAGCAAATCAATGCCAATGTTAAACCAAGAGGAAAATGTTTGGACTTTGTTCTCCTGCACCAGTATTTCAGGAACCATCTGCTTGGCATCTCCACAGCTCCTTAAAAACTGGCTACTATGTGTGCCTTTCATTCTCAGCGCCTCCTTCCATTGTGCTGCAGGAAAAGCATCAGACTCCACTTAGACTGAGAAAATCTCTTTTCCATTATGTTGAAAATTTATACATGTTTCGACAATTTTTGTTAAGCCCAGTACTGGATTCTGGCAACTATTGTTATATTTTTCAGTAAATTGTTTTCATTTAACACTAAATTACTTTTTTAAAAAAGAATTTTAAAAAACACCCCAAAGTCTTCTGATTGTACAAGTTAAATTATGTATTGTCTGGGAATTTGACAGTCCTTATTTTAGGTGACTGGATTTTATGCTGTGGTAGACATGTTAGACGTGTTAGACTAGTACTGTCCTGGTGTAGCTGATGGGCCCAGTCCATCACCAATAACAGGAACCACACCACAAACCAGAGCCTGCAGTTCTCACTGCTGGAGTGTGTTGATGACATACTGTGTATGCGCAACAGCCACGTGTACTACAGTAGCCCTGAAAATGAACAATGGGATTGCTGTAAATACTTAAAGTACTAGAGGTGCCTTTTACCTGTTTATTAGAAGATTTTGAAAAGGTTAAATTATTTCATGAGCAATATTTTAAATTTCATCTAATATGAAACTAAATTTGAATAATAGGACAAAAACATTGAATAAAGCTGCCATTTAACTAATGTGTTCACCTTGACTTTCCTGTGTATAAAATTGCATTCTTTGAATTGCAGCAATAAAACCCTCTGCTTTCAAGAACTCTTTTAAGAGGGTATTCTATATGTTCTGCATTGTTTTATTTTCTGTAAATTTTGTAGGTAAATATGTGCATAAAAATAAATACTTTATATATAACTAGTGATTAGTTTTTCTTTGGTTTATTGCGTGCAAATAGGAAAAAATGTAAACATATTCTATGTATCAGATACAAGCTAATTTCAAATTAGAAATTTTACTTTTTTTTTTTAATGATATGGGTGTTCTGCCTTCATATATGTTTGTTGACCACTTAAATGCCTGGTGCCTCTGCAAGTGAGAGAAGGGCATCAGATTCACTGGAACTGGAGTTACAGATGTTTGTGAGGCACCATGTTAGGAGCTGGAAATTGAGCCAGACTGTCTTCCAGAACAGCCAGTGCTCTTACTGCTCTTAACTGCTGAGCCACCTCTAGTTTCTATATCTTATTGTAATTGTCCAGTAGACCAAACACAGTTGCAGATACTATTCTAAACTATTAGCTTTCTCCATGTTTTATTCATTATGGGCTAATAATGCTTGGCTTTTACCCAGGAAATGCAGGTTTTGTTGTGTTGCTCTTACAGGCTTGGATTGGGAATTCCCTCCAAGATTGTAAAGCTGAAGAAAATTTTAAGGCCCTGAGTATTGGGGGCAGGGAGTACTCATTTGGGTGTGTGATAAGAATCTGGCTCTTCTCCACTAGAAGAGATATATCTGAATATATACACATATATCTGAATATATATGCTTGGAGCCTACTGGCTCTCAGAAGAAGCATCCTGCTACAGTACCAGAGGTATTTGCTTTCCTCCTTTCTATTTCTGTTCATTCTTGTGTCTTCGTTTTCTACTGTAGATGTTCATTTTGAGACCAGGCCTCATTGTTTCCTAAATCAATCCTGAATTCCTGGGCTCAAGCAATCAGTCCCAAGTCACTGTTTTAGGGTGATTAAAGGATGTGCTATTATGTTTGCAAAGCAAACAGCCATAATTGTGTTTAATTCTCTAGGTATTTATGAGAATGGGAGTTTTGCCTGAAGAGGCCAAAAGAAGATGCCAGGTCCCTTGAGACTGGAGTTACATATGGTTGTAAGCCATCATGTAGATGGTGGGGATTGAATCTGTGTCCTATGCGAGAGTGCTGAACCATCTTTCCAGCCTCAGGATAATTACCCCACCTCCCACCCCCAGGTTTTCAAGACAGGATCCTACTCTGTAGCCCTGGCTGTCCTGGAACTCAGAGATTGCCTGACTCTGCCTCTTGAGTGTAAGGATTCAGGCATTATGCTGGCCTGCCCCTGTCACCCGGCAGAATGCACTCAGGCACTACTCTGGTCAGCCCAGGTGCAAAGAACTCCTTTAAAAGAAAGACCTCTGCCCACTTAAGCTCTCTTCCATCTCTCTTTACCTCTTATTCCTGCTGTTCCCTGGATAGAACTTTTCCTGTCTCCCTCTTATTTTCTGTCCCTTCTGTGTCTCTGTGTCTCTTTACCTCTTTTCTCTTTCCTTCTCCCCTTTCTCTTTCTAATCTAGTTCTGTCTGCCCAGCATGTTTGTCCCCCTCCTGGCTCCATCAGCATTCCCATGTGCTTTATCATAACACTGAGTGCTGGGATTCAAAGTATGTCACCACTGGCAACAGTAACTTAGTTAAAGGCAGTCTAGAGCTACAGTGCTCTGTACACCCCATATCAGGACCAGGGTATAGCTGCTATTTCTAGCTCCCCAGGCAATGCCTATCATAGCAAACAAGTGCTTTTATATGAGCAGAAAGACTCATGAATGAGTGACATGGAACTGAATGGGCAGCAGACTGTCCAACAGCAACTTTGTCCGCGTTTGCATATCACCATACCTGCCTGCCAGCCACATCTGTTGAAGGCATTCAACATTCAACTTTCCTTTTGAAAGTAATTATCTCTTTTGAAATAATCAAAATCATTCACACTCCTTTGATATTTCAAAAACTTTGTAAATAGAGAAACCTCTCCTTGATCATAAAGTCTTACTGGTGAGTCGAACCAGAGGACTGCCTAGCTGACTCCTGGCACTGACGTTCTTTGATAATTACCTAATTACTTAATGTAGGGCAACACGAGCCAGGAGGCAATAGCAGGTAGGGAAAGCAGATCTCTAGAGATTTACTTCAGCTGCACTGCTAATACAGACTGTGAGCTCCCAGACTAGAAGGGACAGCATGAAGGTATACCTTTACTGTGTGCTCTTTTTGGAAACTCTGGTGTTGGAACCCAGGGCCTTGCACTTGCTAGGCAATCACTCTTAACACCAATGCTCATCCCCAGCCCCCATGTGCACACATTTGCTGACAGTTTTGGACAATTCAGAGAGAGATGGGCACACAAAATAAATGGCAGGCCCTTATTAATGTGTCTGCTGGGACAGTGGGGACAATAGGTCAGGCCTATAAATTGTTCATTTTTTAGGTATTGCCTACCTCTCCAAAATACATCCCTGCCTATAACAAAACAACAACAAAACTTTTTAGCCAGATCTGAGAATATGCTCTAAGTAATGATCAAATGATAAATGCTAGGACATTGTGTAAACTTAAGCTATTCAGTTGCTCAGGCCTAAGAGTAGTCTAAGAAAACCTTTGGAAGACTGAGGAGGCTCCCTGGTCTATAGAAAAGGTGCTGGTAGAATGAAGCAGAATGCCATGAAATAAAAATCTGATGTGGATTTCACGACTACATGATTCTCACAAGTTTTCAGAAGTTACACTTCAGAGGCAGGCATGTAAACAGCTAGAGTGGGTACACAGAGAAACCCTGTCTCAAAAACAAAAACCAAAACAAATCAAAATAGTTCAGAGTTCTTTTAGGGATGCTACACTACAAAATTATGAAGGGGCAACAGATGTCTGAGAAAATAGGTAAACTTAAAAAAAATTCGATGACTCAGTCAGTAAAGGCATTGCCATGCAAACTTGGCAACCTGAGTGTGATTCCTGGAGCTCTTAAAAAAAGTTGATGGGAAGAACAAATTTCACAAAGTAGTCCTCTTTTCTCCACATAAACAAGGTGGCATGTGTGCCCACACACATCACAGACACTTTAAAAAATTGTTAAGTGGGACACTGGCAGTGAATGCCATTAATCCCAGCACTCAGGAGCAGAGGCAGGTGGATGGGAGTCTGTGAGTTAAAGACCAGCCTGCTCTACAGAGTGAGATCCAGGACAACCAGGGCTATACAGAGAAACCATGTCTTGGAAGAACAAACAAAAATATTTTGTTAGATCAATAATTTATGACAAACTCTGTAGACCAGGCTGGCCTTAAATTCACAGAGATCCATCTGCCTCTGCTTCCTGAGTGCTGGCATTAAAGGCCTACACCACCACCACCAAGCCAGACAAACATTTTTATGTCAAGCTTGTTTCAATAAAAGAGGCTCAATCCCTAGCACAACAAAAATAGTTTGGTTAAGTCACTGGGCTCATTCTAAAACTGTCAACTATGGGAGGCTGGGAAATTGCTCCCAAGAACAACAAATGAAGCTTATTATTTATTTTATTATTATTTTTGGATTGGCCTTTACTGTGTAGTCTCACTTAGTCTTGCTCACTACATGGACCCAGCTGGTCTCAAACTCACAGAGATTCAGCTATCTTTGCCTCTCAAGAGCTGAGATTAAAGAGACGTGCTGCTATGCCCTTGTGCTGTTTTTGTTGTTGTTGTTTTTATTTTTATTTTGAGACAGGGTTTCTCTGTGTAACAGTTCTTGTTCTGGTGTTTGAGACAAGGTCTTGCTATTTAATCTTGCCTGACATCAAACTAGTTATTAAGCATCCCATAGTTAAGAATTATTTTCCCCCTTGCACATGCCCACAAAAAAGTAGAAATACAATTATATCTCATCGAATTTCTAATTGATTGCATGTCCTGATCTTTCTTGATTATGTCTCTTTGCTCATTTCATGAATTAGGTGACTTTGTGCCAAGTTCTTTTTGGGTACCCAGTAATGTGTGGGAATGGGTATTTTGTTCATACAAGATGTGATTTTCCAGCTGGAAAGACAGCAATTGTGCAACTACATATAGAAACAGAGGTGACAATTCCCTGTAGTGTTCTGAAGCAAAGGAACAAGGTGTGTCTCAAGAGAGACACACTTCTGCCTGAAGTCAGAAAAGGTACCCATAAAGAAGTACTTACTACCATGGTGTGGTGGCATACATCTTTGATCCCTGAACTCTGGAGGCAGAGGCAGGTGGATCTCTCTGAATTTGAGGCCAACCTGTTCTAGAGTGAGTTCTAGGGCAGCCAGGACTACACAGAGAAATACTGTATCGAAAGAAAAAAAAAAAAAGTGGGGGTGGGCAAAGTGGCTTATGTGAAACCCTAAGCTCTAAAGAGCATCATTAAAGATCAGGATACAGGAGTGAAGTGAGATGAGGAAACCTACCTAGGTTTTCCAAACTATGTCCAGAAGAAGCCACTGAAAGGTTTTGAGTAGGACAATGAATATAATAATAAGAACCATGGAAGGATATTTGGAAAAGGTCACAGACAAGGAGAGGCCATATATTAACACAAGTGAAGACTACTTTGAACTATGGGTATGGCAGGAAGTTTGTGTCTAGATATGAGATCAAGGAAATAAATATTTGGCGGTCCCATGGGTTCTATGCACCTACAAGGTTGAGAGGCTTGAACTTCCATCTGGGAGCTTCACTTAAGTGATTATTTCCTAAACATGGCATAGTAAGGAATGTTATCTTTCTTGGTAGTCAGGCCACTCCTTGTGGATAGGTTACGCTGAGAAAGAACATGTCTTTCGAACAGTTGCGTTAGAAGCCTTGCATTCCTGGGACCGAGATGAATGGATGTGTTAACATTCCCAGGAAAGCCTAGGGCTCCACCACCTGTCAGGGATGGCCCCGCCCACGCCCCTGTACACGCACGCGCACTTCCTGCGCCCGCCCTCTCCTCGCTGCCTATGCGCCGTGCGCAAGCGCGCAGCTTTTCCACGTGTGCTCAGGCCGTCAGCCCGGCCCAGCTGAGGAGAAACGCCAAGTGCCGTCGGAGGCTAGGAGTCGGCACGGGCCCGGCCGCCCCCATCGCCTGCTTCTGTCTTCCTCTCCCGGTCTCTCACCACAGCCTCCGTCGCCATGGGTAAGAGTCGGACGAAGCGCTTCAAGCGACCGCAGTTCTCCCCTACCGGTAGCTGTCAGGCCGAGGCGGCGGCTGCTGCGAACGGGGCTGAAGACGAAGAGGACGACGGGCCGGCGGCGGAACTTCTCGAAAAGGTGGGCCGAGGGCCTGGTGGGACTAGGGCGGCTTGCGGCAGGCAGGGCGTCGGCGGGAGCGGTGCTGCGGCTCCTGCTCACCGCCCTCCTGACGTCTTGCTTCCCGCAGCTCCAGCACCCGAGCGCCGAGGTCCGCGAGTGCGCCTGCGCGGGGCTGGCCCGGCTGGTGCAGCAGCGGCCGGCGCTGCCAGACTTGACGCGCCGCGATGCTGTGCGCCGGCTCGGGCCGCTGCTGCTGGACTCCAGTCTGGCGGTCAGGGAGACGGCGGCCGGAGCTCTGAGGTGAGTCGGGGAGAGCCCGAGGCGGTGTCCCTGCGAGCAAACCCAGCACAACCTTTTCCAGTGCGTACTCTACTTCTGGAAGGAGGAAATCGGTGTATAATCTCAGGTTCGCAGAGAATAGAGATGTGAGTCCAGGTTCCAAAGGACCCCGGGACCCTTAGACCACACACGTTGTGCGCCTGACTGCTTCTCCTGCCCTCAAACCTGATAACATAGGGTCTCTGACTGGAAGAGGTCTTCCGGTGTGTGCTCTAAGTACGCCGGTATTTCAGCATGCGGGATGTTAAGCAGGACAGGCAAGGTCCTTGTCTTTGCTGGAGCTCCATTGAGAGGGTGTCTGGAAACTATCGAAAAATCAAAACAGGGTTAATGAGAAATGCTGTGTAAACGAGATGGGGAGTTGAACTGAGGTCCTCTAGGTGGCATTTATAAACGGAGACCAAAAGAGCAGAGAACCAGGCATGGGAAAATGGGAGAAACAGCTATGACAGAGGAGTGAGGCAGAGGGAGGGTTGACAATGCACAGAAGTTAATGTGGCTGAGAGGAGGTGGAGATTGTAGTCGCGGAGGCTGCTGAGTTGAAGGATGTAATGAAGTCTACCTTTTGAAAAAGCCACTGTTGTTTTTTTCTCAGAAACTTTAACTATGGTTAAACATACATTTGGGAGCTTGGTAGTATTTTGTGATGTGTGATTTGAAAATAAAACCCGTTTAAATTTCTCGTGTAGAAATCTCAGTGCTTGTGGAGGTTTTGAAGTTTGTGATGACATGGTGGCTAAGGACATCATGACACCCCTGGTGGCGCTACTGAGAGAGGTATGTGGTATTTAGCATAGCCTGAATGATGACTAGCTTTTAGAAGACAAGTTTAGGTAAACCCCCCCCCCTACTTTGGTGTATTCAGTTATGTGTTCCTTTAATCATCCTGTAGCAAATTCACTTGTTTTCTTGGAAACTGACAGTACACAGACGTCACTAATACCAGTCTCTATTATTGTGTCCCTGCCACTTTTATGACAATTAGAAGAGCCGTTTCTAAAACTATGCAGACCCTTAGAATATAAGCTTCATATTTCTTTATCGCTCACTTGTACATGTCTTTAATTCAATCTTCACAGCAGTCCTATGAGACAAGTTTTTTTTTTAATTTTTTTAAATTGATTTTTTACATTCTAATCCCAGTTCCCACCCCCCTCTCCTTTTGCTCCCCCCACTCACCACCACCCCCACCTCCCATCTGCACTATGGAGAGGGCAAGTCCTCCCCTAGCAAGTCTCCTCTCCACCCCACACCCCTGTGTCTAGCCTGGGTAAGGTGTCTCTCCATATAAAATAGGCTCTACTAAGTAAATTCATGCATTAGTGTTAGATTTTAGACCCACTACCTATTATATTGTCCCAGTCACACCATTGTCACCTATATTAGGGGAGGCTAGTTCGGTCTTATGCAGGTTCCCCATTTGTCAGACTTGAGTCAGTGATTTCTCACTAGCTTGGGTCAGCTGATTCTGTGAGTTTCCCCATCATGGTCTTGACTCTTTTGTTCATATTGTCGCTCCTCCCTCACTTTAATTGTACTCCAGGAGCTTAGCCCAATGGTTAGTTGTGGATTTCTGCATCTGCTTCACTCTGTATCTGGAAGAGAGTTCTAGCTTGTCTGGGGTTGTAGATTGTAGGCTGGGTATCTTTTGCTTTATGTCTGGTGTCCACTTATGAGTGAATACATACTATATTTGTCTTTTTGGTTTTGGGTTACCTCACTCAGGATGGTTTTTTCTAGTTTTGTCCATTTGCCTGCAAATTTTAGGATGTCAGAGACAAGTCTCCCCTTTCTTTTTGTGGCGCTAGAGATGGAACTCAGATCTTTGTGCCACCTAAAGTCGGGTGCTTTATCATTCAACTGTATCTCAGGTCCAAGCTGGATATTATTTATACCTGTTAAATGACAATAGGCCCAAGGCACAGACATTATGAACTTGTAAAGATTCTGTTGCACCCTCAAAACAGCGTTCACATTACACAATGTAGCTCATTGGTTAAGGATGGTGCACTCTTGTAGTTGCTCTTAGCCTGTCATGCCTTTCTTCCACTTTTCAGCATATAGCTGATTTTCACTTGATACTGCATAAAAGACCCAGTTTTGATGTGAGGCATCAGTCCTGTTCTCTATGCTAGAGGTGATTTTGCCCCATGGGGACATTTGACATTGCTACTGGCACCCAGTGGGAAGAGGTTAGTAATGTATAGAACCTCCTTCGATGCAGAGTGTAGTCTCTCCATAAAAAGTCCAAGACTCAGAACACCTGTTTCAGAGAGTGCTGTGCATTGTACTGGGGGGGCAGTTCTGCACAGAGGTTAAGGGCACAAGTCTGCAACTGAAGGGCCAGCTTCACCATATACCCAGCTGTATCTTCATCAGCTTCTTTGTATCTTATTTTCCTACTTATTTATATTGAGAAATGAAGGCTAATAGTTGACCTGCCTCATAAGTTTGTTGTGAGGATTAATTACTTATTATATGTAAAATATTCAGAACTTCCTCTTGTATTTCTTTGTCATTTTTCTTTTACTATATTAGGGAAAATACTTTGTATTGCTTTTGTACTGTCATGTAAAGTGTTGGACTCTGCATATACCATGCCTTAAGGACATTTCTTGTCTGAGTTTCTTGCTAAAGGGATTTTTTTTTAAGATTTATTTTTGTTTATTTGTGTATATATATCTATGACTAAGTGAGTGAATGCCTTATGTGTACAGGTGCCTTCAGAGGCCAGAGAGGTGTCAGATTACTTGGAGCTGGAGTTATAAGTAGTTGTGTGCCAACTGATACAGAAAATGAGTCCAGGTCTCCTGTAAGGGTGGTACACACCCTTCCTCTTGACAAACAGAATACTCTTTTTGTTTGTTTTGAGACTGGGTTTCTTTGTGTAGCTCTGGCTGTCCTGGAACTCACTGTGTAGACCAGGTTGACCTTGAACTCAGAGATCCCCTCCCCCTACAGAGTGTGCACTACTACCACCAGCTCAGAGTGCTTTTAACTGAGTTATCCAAGGGATGCATCATTTTGAGAAATGTCTTTATGACCACTTGATAAGTTTGTTAACTACTATAACTTCTAGTGATTTTGCTTTTGTAATTCTTTACTATTATTAGCTTTTTTGCTTGAATAATCTTTTGAACCAGTTTCTAATCATGACATTTGGTTGCAGTGTAGCACTGGACTGGATTCAAATGAGATGTCTCCACAGGAGAAAGCTGATAAGAACAGAAATTCTATTGAGAGCATAGCCAATGAGGCTGTGAATGTGCTGTGGAATGTCTGGTAAGGTGCCTTCCAAGAGCGGCCTCCTATTGTATCACTGCTCAGCCTGCTGTTCTTGCTGTTACAGTGTAGGAACCTCCTATAACTGTGATACTGATACTTAGTAGATGACAATAACTGGTGACTTGAGATTTATCCTCCTAGTCAGCCCAGCATACACTTGCTTTGGTGTTTGGAATGAAAAAGGACTAGAGACATTGGCTAATGCTTTTGTCTGCTGTACTGGTAGTGGTTGAATACTACCCAAGTATTCCCAAGAGGAACTGTTTTCTACATTGCTGGCACTAGTTCTGATAGAGTGGACCTTGGCTGGGAATGACAGTAGCTAGAAAGAAAGCCTGGAAACACTGTTTGTGATTTTATGTCCATAATTATGACAGAATTATACTTCCTTATTTTCAATTGGGAGTGATTAATATACTGTCCTAAAAGCAGTGTTCTTAGACTATAAGATTGAGTTAGACCTTAATTAGTTACCTACGTACCAGTCTGAGTCTGCCTGTAATTTCTACTTACACTAGTGGATACATTCCATCTCATCAGAAATATTGGCAAAAAGTTTGAGAAAATGGCTTTTCCCCCTTTTTAGTTTTTCTTTTTTTTGGTCTTTCCCCCTCCCCCCTTCACTATGTAACGTTGGCTGGTTGGAATTATAAATTGGCTAAAAGAAATGATACATGAGCAGTTGATGGATATTTTTCTGTGTACCATCAATCTTTTACTTTATGTAATATAATTTTGTTGTTTGGAACCCTGGGCTTCATGCCTGCTGAGCACTAAGCACATGTACTACCACTGCAGTTTATCTCACTATCTGGAATTTAAAAAAAAAAATTATTACTTTTAGTTATGTATATGTGTGTGGGTATGTGCATATTGAGTGCCAGTACTCTCCCAGAGGCTGGAGATCTGGAGTTAGAGATGGTTATGAGCCTCCTGATAATAGAGCTGAGAATTGAACTCAGGTCTTTACAAAAACAGGACTCTTAACTGCTGAGCCGTCTTTCCAGCTCTTTTTGTTTTTATTTTTTGAGACAGGTGTAGTCCAGGTTAACCTGGGACTTGCTATGTAGCTAAGATGACCTTGAATTCCTGATTCCTTTGTTTTTATTTCCCTTGTCCTGGGCTTATAGGTGTGAGCCACCACATGTGGCTTGAACTGGGAGTTTTAAGAATATTTTCTTTGAAAAGTGCCTAATATATTTATCTCCAAAGTAAATGTATTGTCTTGAGTGTCTGTGAGTCCACTCTTTATCACATACAGTTATCCACTTTTAGTTATTGTAGTTTCCCAGTTTACATTTCTTTACTGATACATGCTTTGCCCTTCTTGGCTGTAGTTCAGTACTGAAGTAACTAGATAGATAGCTAACAGAAAATACTTTTTCTTGGATAGCATGTTTAATAATGTAGTCACCTGTTAGCTCTGTTAGAATATTATGTATATATGTTTACATTGAGATCATTCCTTTTACCCTGATTTTAGTGTGTATGCTTATTAGTAGTATTGATAACTTTTTGTTAAAAAAAAAAGTTCTATGATTTCAAAACTAATTACTAGAGTAATTTCTCTGCAGATTGAAAACATTGTTTGATGTAATTATAATTTCAGTCTAAGAGTGAATAAAATATGTTTTTTGTTTTTGGTTTTTCATTTAAAAATGTTGCTTTTTATGTGATAGAAGCCTTTATCCTTCCTTGAGCTTATTGAGCTCAATAATAATGTGGAAAGCAGCAGTCTGCACAAGGAACTGAGGCCTTGGGCCAGGGCCTCCATAGGACACAGGGTCTTCCTAAATCTGTAGAGTGAGAAGTTGGAGGAGATGATTCCTGAGGTTTCCTCCAGCTCTAAGCTTCTCTAAAGAGAGATCAACTGAAAGATCCCACTGAGATGGAATCGAAACACTGGTAGATGGTTGTCATGTGCAGTGAATAAGAGTGGCCATTTTTTTCTTTATAAAAGTGGTGGGTGTTTGACTCCTCATCATTGTTTATTAAGTGTAAATTTTTTTCATAGACTTCTGTGGTTGATTTCTTAATGTTAAAATATGACTAGTAAAACTTATTTTTCCCCTTCAATTTAGTGAATGCAGTAGTAGAGCAGTATCTATATTCAACAAAGAAGGGTGTTTGGAGAGTGTATTAAAGTACTTATGTAGGTTCCCCACCAGTATTGACCTGGCTGTTTCTGCAGGTAAGTGAGGAAACCACTTATTTGTTACTGTGTGTTGCCTTGTTCAGGACAGCATGTCTGGTATACAGCAGTGATTGCTGTCTTTCTGTTACTATTTATATGCGTGTAGTGGAGTTCTGCTTGAATGGAATTTCTTTAAATCAGTGACTACTACTTTTAGTTAATAATTCTGCAGGGTTTGGTTGTTTTGGTTTTGAGATAGGGCCTCACTATGTAGCTCTGGCTGGTCTGAAACTTGCAGTATAAACCAGGCTAACCTCTAAAGCTCAGAGATCTGACTCCTGGGTGCTGGGTTCAAAGGTGTATACCCTGGTCAATTAATTTTGCATTGTTTTATTCTGAAAAGGAAGAAGGCTGTTATGTGAGTATGTATAGTATGTTACTTTTTAGAAACACATCTTTAATCCCAACATTCAGGAGGCATTAGGATCTCTGTGTTCAAGGCCAGTCTGGTCTACTGAGTTGAGTTCCAGGATAGCCAGGGCTACACAGAGAAACCTCAAAATACAAACAAAAATTTCTTTACTCTTGAAGTTTCATCTCTATTTAGTAAGAAAAAGAAAGCCATAATTCCAAGGCCTTTGTGCCAAAGTTAATTGGAATCTAGTTTTTACTTAAATGTTTATACTACTTTCTCTGACTTACAAAGAAAACAGTTTTTTGTGTGTGTCAGGAGTGAGGCAGGGGAGTTTTAAAAGAAGTGATTGAACTTTCAGTTAGGTCAAAGTCCCTTAACTTTATTTTATTTGCATTGGTATGAAGGTGTCAGATCTCCTGAAACCAGAATTACAGACAGCTGTGAGCTGGCAATTGAACCCAGGTCCTCTGGAAGGGCAGTCAGTGTTCTTAACCTCTGAGCCATCTCTCCAGCCCAATACTCTTTTTTTCTAATTAAAGTTTTTATTTGTGTGTGTGTGTGTGTGTGTGTGTGTGTGTGTGTGTGTGTGTGTGTGTGTGAGTGTGTTTATGCTGTGTGTCTTGGAGTATGTAAAGGCCAGAACAGGGCATCAGATGCTTTGGAGGCTGAAGTTAATAGTCATCACATGTGGGTACTGGGAACTAAACCTCTGTCCTCAATCAGATTAAGAGCTTTTATAGGCCTCTGCAGGCACCTGAATTCATATGCATGTACCCACAGACAGACACACAATTAAGAAGATATCTTTAAAAAATATAAAATTTTTTAATTAAAAATGAGGCAGGTGGTTGTGGTGCATGCCTTTAATTCCAGTACTTGGGAGACAGGCAGGTGGAACTCTGTGAGTTAGAAGCCAGCCTGGTCAGCAGAGTTCCAGGACAGCCAGGACTATACAATAAAACCCTGTCTTGAAAAAGCCAGAAGGAAAAAAAACAAAGCTTTTTTAAAAGAAAACAACAAGCAAAGAAACAAACCAAAAACACCCAAACAAACTGGGCCAGCAAAATGATTTAGTGGGTAAAGGGCTTGCTATAGAAGCCTGATTGCTTGAGTTTGGTCTCAGGAACCCACATGGTGGAAAGAGACCACCAGCTCCAGTAAACGGTCTTACCTCCATATCATGTGCACTATGGCATATATTCTGTGCACACTCTCTCTCCCAGATCTGGGAGACAGACTGGCAGATTTGCATAACAAGATCCAAGACAGCCAGAGCTACATAGTAAGACCCTGTCTCAAAAAGAAAAAGAAGGGGCTGGAGAGAAGGCTCAGCACAGCACTGGCTGCTCTTCCAGAGGACCTGGTTTCATTTCCCAATACTCACATGGCAGCTCTCAACTGTCTGTATCTGACACCCTCACACCAGTGCACATAAAATAAAATTTAAAAAAGGAAAAATCAGTTCTCTACTGTAGGCCCTAGAGATAGAATTCAGCTTATTAAACTTTCAAGGGAAGCACTACTGATTCCAATTCTGTTTAATGTACTTTTTCACAGCGAGTTATAAGTTATTTTGAAATGTATAATAATAGTGTTTTCTTCCTGTATTTAGCTAGATTGGTGATTTTATAAAGAAATGTTTTACAAGTGAAGTAACATAATACAGTGAATTCATAGGGTTCTGTCCTGTTTTGAAGTTGTATTTATGATATAACATGAAAAGCTTATCTTTCGTTTTTGTTGTTGTTTAGATGTTGAGGTAGTTGTTGCTATACTGTACTGGGGATCCAACCCAGAGCCTTACTCATGCCAGGCAAGCCCTCTGTCATCCAGCTATCACCCCAGCTCTTTATCTTTATCTTTTGCTAAAGTGACTAGCATTAGTCCCTTAGTAACACAATGCATTTAGATGTGCTTGTATGATGTCTACACACACACACACACACACACACACACACACACACATACATATATATATATATATATATGTATATATATATATATATATGTATATATATATATATGTAGACATAGATGCATTTGGGATCTAAATTCGATCTCAGCAGTACCGTGTGTGTTATTTTTTACTTCATATTTATTTAGTTTGTGTGTATGAGTGTATGTGTACCATGTGTATTCCTGGTGCCCTTAGACATCAGAAGAGAGAGTTGGATCCCCTGAAACTGGAGTTATGAATGGTTGTGAGCCTTCATATGGGTGCAGAGAACCAAACCCAGGTCCTTTGCAAGAGCAGTGAGTACTTTTCACTATGCTATGCCATCTCTCCAGCCCTAGTATCATGTGTTTAGATTCATTCGGAGAGACAAAATCTACTTTGAAATTTTTAGTTCTAGATTTTTATGGAATAAATGTCTCAAAGGAAAACTATTTGGATTTATTTTCCTTTTGTACTTAAAAGGTCTCTTCTGTCAAAATCTTTCATATGATCTCACTTGTTTGTATGCTTTCAATTAATTTCTAGCATAAATGTGTAAATCCCTTATCTTGTTTTGGTTTTGTATTGTTTTATTTTCACAAGACGGGGTCTAGTAGCCCTTGCTCTCCTGGCAGTATGTAGGCCAGGCTGGCCTTGGAACTCATAGATGTGGGATTAAAGAGTATTGGTTCTAAAGTCACTCACCACCATGCTCAGCTACTTGTTTTTTTAAATAACCCTAATGTATAAGGCCATTGTGGCCACAGTACCTAAGACCTCAGGTTTGTTTTTGACAACAAAAACATGCTGCTGTTAAGCATGTATATGGACTACATCTTGGTCATAAACTTCATGCTACTGGCCTATGATAAGTGTATAAGGTGAGGATAAACGGTAGATATTTATAATAATTCAATGTTGCTGCAACATTTAACATCCTTTTAAGTTATAGTCTATGAGAGCATATTTCTGTAAAGAATTAGAAATTTAAGGGGGCTGGAGAGATGGCTCAGAGATTAAGAGCACTGACTTCCAGAGGTCATCCTGAGTTCATTTCCCAGCACCCACATTGTTGCTTACAACCATCTGTAACGAGATCTGGTGCCCTCTTCTGGCCTGTAGGCAAACATGCAGACAGAACACTGTATACAAAATAAATAAATAAATAAATAAATAAATAAATAAATAAATAAATAAATAAATAAATATTAAAAAGAAAGAAAGAAATTTAAAGAAGACAAAATCTATCTAGCCCCGATATTTGTAAAGCCTCCTTTGTGTGTACTATTCTTGAAGTAAAGCCTATATATCTAAAGAAGCAGATGTGTCTAGAAATTGTAAAAATGTACATTTTTGTATGGGTTATACTGGTGTGAATTATCCTAAAGTAGTTGCTTTATCTTATAGCATATTGCTTGCAGACAGTAACTGAAGATAATCCAGAGCTCCTGAAGTATTTTGATGGCACAGCACTTCGTGTGCTTGAGTCTGCTTTGCTTTGTCCTATCACCTCTATGGAATACATTCTTCTTAAGACACTGGTAGCAGGTACGGTTCAGTCAAATGATAAAGTAAGTTATAATGGATAGAAGTAGGAGACAACATTCAACCTTCCTTCATTTCACAACGCCAGCTTGGTGCTCTGTGTGGTCTGAAAAAACTTAGTATCAGAGCAGAGACATTTTTGAGGGTGAGGGTTTTCTCTGTGTAGCCCTGGCTGTCCTGTAGACCAGGCTATCCTCCAACTCACAGAGATCTGCCTGCCTCTGCCCCCTGAGTGCTGGGATTAAAGGCAGGCACCAATATGCCTGGCTAGCAGAAACCTTTAACTGACATGGTTTTCCATAGTTACGGAGCCTTTTATAATACATGTTTCTATTTTTAAAAATTATCATTTCTTTTGGGTTGGTTTTTTTGTTAGTTTGTTTTGTTTTTTGTTTTTCAAGATACATTTCTCTGTAGTCCTGACTATTTTGAAATTTGATTTGTAGGCCAGGCTGACATCAGACTTAGAGGTCTGTTTGCCTTTGCCTCCAGAATGCTAGGATTAAAAGTGTGCACTACCACTACCCTGCTTATCTTTTCTTTTTACATGTGTGTGTATGTGTGGTTGTATGAACTTATGTGCCCCACGTGGTATAATACAAAGCATGTTGTTGCATAGTCGAATATTCAGATCGCTTCATCCCACAGAATGAGACTTTATCCACTAAATGAGAGCCTTCCCTAACTCTGCTCCCCCTCTTCATCTCTGGTCACCACCATTCTGCTGTGGATATGACTACTGTAAAAATTAACCTTACACAAATAGAATCATTTATAGTTGTCCCTTTATGGGGGGACATAGCCTAAAGTCTCCAAGGTTTTTACATGGTGAAACATATCAGTTCTATTTCTTTTTAATTTGTGAGACAAGGTCTGATGTAGCCCAGGTTGACCTCAAACTATATAGTCTAGTGACCAGAAACTTTCTATACTTTGAGTGCTAGGAATATGGGTGTGCACCACCATACCCAAATCACCCAGGGCTGTGTGCATGCTAAGCAAGCACTTTACTGACCACACTATAGTCCCAGTTTGTTTTCTTCTTTATCATGCTGAATAGTATTCTAGGTTTTGGGGTGTGTGTGTGTGTGTGTGTGTGTGTTGGGTGTTTTTTCTATGGTTTTGGTTTTTTGAGCCTCCATCTCCTGCATGCTAGGTTTGCTTTTGTATAGCACCAACCCTGGTTTTCCAGTCCTAAGGGTTGAACCCAGGGCTTTGTACATGCTAGGCAAGCATTCTAGAAACAAAGTTACATCCTCATTCCCTGTCCCTCACTTTTAAAAAATTATTCTGATTTCTTCATGGAAGTATTATTTTATTTTGATAGGAAAAAGCCAAGAGCTTGTAGTCCTGTCTGTCTTCTGCATGAGATATTGGAGGGTTAATTACATATAAGAAGCTACAGAGAAGAGTGGCTTAGATGAAAATGTAGGAAAACAAGGTACCTCCTGTCATTCTAAGAGAAACTTGATCAATGTCTCTGGGTAGTCACTGTACTATACCAGAGAAAGATGTGTACCAAGGCAGAATGAACAGAGGCAATTGGGTTGGGTGTTTGGAAATTACACCAGAGTCTAAAGACTCAGCCCTGTGAAAATTCTTTTTCCCCTCACTGCTATATAATTTTACGTTGTTCTGTTTGGTTATACTTTATTTTCACTATTTAGCATTTCCCTTTATTATTCCAAAATCAGTCTATGTATTACCCTGTCAGTATTAGAACCCAGTTTTAATTAAGATTCCACAGGCAGTTCCTTTGTCTTCATTTTTTGTCTTTATTAATTTTTTCCAGGTACAATATGGAACCTAAAGGACATTATTCCATCTAAGAGTCAGGCAGAAATCATAAATGCCATACTAAAGGTCTTGTCTGAAGCGCTGGAGGTGAATGCTGCCGACACAATCATTCAAATGAAAGAGGCTGAAACCCAGCGGTTGAAAACAGCTTCAGAGACTGAGGACACAGTAGCAAACGCTAATGGTGATGATCTGGTTGAAGATGATGAAATGGAAGAAATTCCTCGTAAAAAAAAGCTCAGAAGGAAAACATTTATTTCCGATTTACTTCCAGTAAGTCAGCATAGCATTCAACATGAGTTAATACATCTGTTTCTTTTGCCAGGTGTCCTTAGCATTATAGAAAAATACTTCAGCCAATTTAGTGAAAGTCATATTTTCCTGTTGATTCTCATTGTAACATTAAAAATGTACCCCTGTAGAAGAAACAAACAAAAATCTCTTGTCTAAAAGGAAACCTTTCTGTGTGGGAGCTTTCAGTTAGAGCAACCAGCCTGTCTTCCTGACTGTCAATTTCAATTACCCATTGCCTCCCAGCTGTCTTCACATTGATTGTACTCCACTCCGTTTGTCACTTAGTGTCTATCTTTAGCAGAGCAATAGGGCAAACCATTTCCCCGCTGTCCTCAGGCTGAGCAGGAGAGGCTGGGGAATGAGTAGTGTGCTTTATGTTAGTGTGGTGTTGCCCTGAGGGTGCACAATGCACAGTTACTTCAGCTGAGAAAGTGTAGATGACCCATGCTTCTGGAGAATGTTTTCCTCTAGGAGGTCAGAATATAGGAAGGCAGGGAAGACCCAATTGGGAAGACACATATTTCCTATGCTGCTCTTCAGTCATGTTTCCTGTGCTCAGGGATTCCTCTTACTTCAGGAATACAGACACTTAAGCCTGAGGTTGTGAGCCCTATGCAAAGAACAGAATTATGACCAAATGTCTGTCATTTCTTTAAGCTGTACATGCGATTAATCCCAGATGGGAGAACAAAGGAGAAAGCTGTTGCAGATGACACAGGGCCAACTGAACTGTGTGAAATGGTGAAGAGATAGAGTTGTGAAGACATAATAATATTTAGAGAGCTCTCTAAGTTGGCAAGAAGAGCAGGAGGCTGCTAAAGAAAGTTGATAAGCCTAGGCAAGGAGAATACAGTTCACACTATCATGGCACAGTGCCAAGGGTGGAAAGGAATTGAATTAAATTGTCTTGAGTCAATATTTTACAGTTCTGATTAGTTTATATTTACTTAGAATTCTTTAAATTAAATATAGCTCAAAAGTATTTTCTTGTATATTATGTTTGCTTGCTTCTTTGTTTTATTTTGTTTTAGCTTCCCTATTAGGTGGAATTACAAGTGTGCATCACTATGCCCAACTCTTGTGTTCTTGAAGACTTATGAATCATAGTTTTATGTTTATAAAAAATTATTACATTTTATTAGTAGGGAGGAGTCATGTGCATGCCATAAAACCTGTGGAAGTCAGAGGACAACTTGTAGGAGTCAGTTCTCTTTTCTACCATGTGGGACCTGGGGATTGAACTCAGATCACCAGGCTTGGCAGCAAGAGCCTTTAACCACTGAGTCATCTCTCTTACCTGCATAATTTAATCTTAGTACTTTAAAGAAAATCAGGATTTTAATACATAGAACAGTTGCATATGAACAATAAAGTATTGTGTTAAGTGAGAAGGCAATTCTATCCTCAAATTGCTTACATACCAGAAAATGCGTTAAAAATCATAGCACCTCCTCTTTGAAAATAGCACACATATTGGAACGTCATATTTAATCCTTGTCTCAGTTTTCTTGTATCAGCAACAGTGGAGGGAAGCACTGGCATGCACCTTTTCCAAAGGGAGGCATTTATAAGGAACCTAGTAGGGTAAACTTGGAATATGGTTGGTTTCCTATCCATGAGTAGAAAGTGGGAATGTGATGCGTTGGTGCTTTCAGCTGGAACTGTGGTATTCTCTGCTGCCCCGATGGATTCTGCTTTTCTATTCTGTCTGCCCATCAGATGTTGATGTTTTTTTTGAGACAGTCTGTCTGTGTATCCCAGGCTGGCTTCAGACTCTTGAGTCTTACCTGTGGAGTGTTGGACTACGATGAGACTTAGCTTCCAAAACTGCTCTTATAGTTCATCAGAGACCCCTGAAGGATCTGACATTCTTGCTGGGAGTTAGTGACATTCATGTGTGACCCTTCCAGAAGGCTCTTAAAAGGAATAAGGGGAGAAGGACCCCCCCCCCCACAGACACACACACCAGGATTGAGGTAGAAATGTCATTGTTTAAGATATAATTGGCGATTAATTTTAACATACAGCCCTCCTGGGATTACAGATCTGAAATAGAGAGACTGTGGGCTGGGGAGGAGACTCAGTGGATAGAGTGCTTGCTCTGTAAGCATAAAAATTTAAGTTCAAATACCCAGAACTTATGTAAAAAGCCAGATATGGCTATATATGCTTATAAGTCCAGGATTAGGGGCATTGACAGATGGATTCTCAGAGCTCAGTAGCCAGCAAGTCTAGTCAAAACAGTAGGCTTGTGATTCAGTGAGAATCAGCATGGCTCCAGGAACAGACCTAATTGGGGTAGTGAGATAAGTAGACAGAAAACTGGGATCCATAGTCTGGACTCTCAGCTAAAGAAACTGCAGGACCCCCGAATTTCATTATGTTTATTATATAGAGTTGAACAGAGAGATGAAGTTATTACATATTATGTACTATTACATACAGCTGAATAAGGAGGTGGGGTTATTACATACAGATAAACAAGGAGACAAGAGTAACTAATTTTGGTAGGATCAGTCCCTGCAACAGAGCAGTCTTCAGGCCATAAGCATCCAGGGGCTGAAAGCTATGGTGGACATTTTCTGCATACACTTGTCAACATCCACACATTCAGTCACTGGGGGCTTCTCTGCTCTGTATACCCTGATTCAAGGCATGATAGAGGAAGCCTGTTTTAGTGTGTGTGTGTGTGTGTGTGTGTGTGTGTGTGTGTGTGTGTGTGTGTGTGTGTGTACACTTGTATACCCATGTGCCTTCATTGTTTAGATATGACATGCACACAGAGTGGTTGGGGATATTATTAGTGGTAGAATACATGCTAGCTATGTTTAAGGTCCTAGGTTTGATACTGGCACAGTAAAAGAGAAAATTTTGAGTTTATAAAATACAGTGTTTCCTCAAAGCAAAATTTACTTTTAAAGTCTTAGTTAACATGCAAGTCAGTTAGCTAACCAGCATGTAGGTGCAAGTAGAGTGTTAGATATCATAGTCATATGTGCAAGGAGCACAAACTCACAGTAAACTGAGGTCCTTCCCACTCCTTTGTATATTCTTCTAGAGTCCTGAGAATTTAAAACCTTCAATTGCAACTGGTGGTGATGGCACCACACACGCCTTTAATCCCAGCACTCAGGAGACAGAGGCAGGTGGATCTCTGTGAGTTCAAGGCCAGCCTGGTCTACAAAGCAAGTTTCAGAACAGCCAGGACCATTACACAGAGAAACCCCGTCTTCAAAAATCAATAAAATAAAACCTTCAGTTGCATTATTAAACTTGAGAAGGCATAACACAAATATGTAAAGGAAAGAACATTTTTAATACATGCAGGAATAGAGTATCCCTCTTTAGCTGCCAGAACTATAATTTATTCAGTCTGCTGTTTTATTTCATCTATACCCTCTTCAGTTGCCTCTCCTGTTCCTGGATACTTTGACACAAATCCCAGATGCCATAACATCTCTGCACTGATTCTTTATGTCAGTTTGATAACAGTAAGAATAAAAGGGATGCTCTGAGCAACAGTTACATAAAGGAAAAGCGAATCTCAGAATTTCTGACATGGTGTATGTTTTAAGTAGAGAGAATCCATAGCATATCTATTTTTGTGACAGTCTATTCTTAGATTAGCTGAACATCACACACACAAACCTGAATAGAAATGGGTTTTTTATACAGTGTTACTAGAAAAAATACAGAAAATAAATTCAGGGATTCATACTGAGGAGGGGGGGTTATCTAGAGATTGAACTCATCACACACACACAAACACACACACACACACACACAGAGCATGCATTTTATCAGCCATCCTTCATTTTTGTTAGATAACATAGGACTAAGTTATGGTTAAATTTTCAGACAAGGCTTGGTGGGATTTTACTTTTTGTTTGAGACAGTGTTACTATGTAGTTGTGCTGTCCTGGAACTCCATTATGTAGACCAGGCCTACCTCCAGCTTACTAAGATCCATCCACCTCTGCTTCCTGAGTGTTGGGATTAAAGGTGTGTGCCACCATGCCTGGCTCATTAGTTGCATTTTAAATGAGCACAAACATTCTGGAATGGAAAATGGTAGTGTATCATAAGACATATATATATATATATGTACACACATTTTTTTTGTTTGTTTGTTTTTTGAGAAAGGGTTTCTCTGTAGCTTTGGAACCTGCCCTGGAACTCACAAAGAACTGCCTCCCAAATGCTGGAACTAAAAGTGTGCACCTCCACCGCTCAGCTTAGATACACTTTTAACTTTGGACCTAGTATGAGGAAATAAGATACTTATATATATCCACAAGGAATTGGCTCTAAGTCAGGCTCCACCCTAGGTTTCAAATCCTTAGGTGTTCTTCATATAAAATGCCATGTTATTTATAGCCACTTACTCACATCTTCCCACACCTTTCAGTCATCTTTAGGTTTTTGTTGGTTTCTTTTTGTCTTAATATAGGATCTCATGTATTCCAGGCCAGTCTCAAATTTTCTGTGTAGCCAAAGAATAACTTATAATTTTTGATCCTCCTGTCTGCACTTCCAAGTGCTCTTAATGATTGTAGGCATATGTCAGTATTCCCAGCTTGTGTAGTGTTGGAGCTGATACCCAAGATTTTATGCATAATAGGCAAACATTCTACCAACTGAACTACATGCCAGGCCATCTTTGAATTCTTAACAATATGTAATACAATGTTGGATAAGAAGGGATTTTGTTTTGCTAGTTTATTTAATTACATTTAGTGCTGAGGATCAGACCCAGGACTTTGCACATTCTTGGCAAGCACTTTTCCACTGAGTTACGTCTCCAACCCTCTTAGTTAAATGTAATTGTTACACACACACACACACACACAGAGTTATATTACTTATAGAACACTGACAAGGGCAGAGCAGATGCAGTTTTATCCCAGTTTCTGGTCTTGTTTTGGTTAGCTGGTTATAGTGGGGTGTGGCTCTGTCCCAGATATTTAAGCTGAGACAGGAAGGTTGAGCCCTGGAATTTGAACTGGAAGAAAAAAGATGGAAATTCGTTAACACCATGATTACAAAGCCTAGAGGTATGGAAGAATGGCTATAATCTAAAATATTCATATCAATGGAATGTTTGGTCAATTATAGTAGATCCACTTAGTGCAATTTTGTTTAGTCATTAAAAACAGGTTGAATTTGTAAACAACAAAGTATGTGTTATTTTCAAGGTTTTGCCACTCACCATAGGATATCAGTGTGGCTGATTGACCTTTTACAGGCAATTTAAGAATTAAGGTTTATATGTTTATATTGTTCATTTTAAGAAATATTATTTGGTGAAATTTATGATTATAGAGAAAAATATCTCCATTATTAATGTCTTTTTTTTTTTTTTTTTAAGTTTTGTGTGTGTTTGTGCAAATGGGTTAGGATGCCCATGAAGGTCAGAAAAGAGCATTGGATGCCCTTGGAGCTGGAGTTAAAGGCAGTTTTGAGCTACCTAACATGTGCTAAGAACCAAATTTTGATCCTCTATAAGAATAGTAAATACTCTTGACCACTGAGACATCTCAGTAGCCTTTTTTCCCCCATTCTTTTTTGTTGTTACTTTGCTTTTTTGTAAACTGGGTCTCTACATAGCTCTGGCTGCCCTGGAACTCATTTTATAGACCAGGCTGACCTGAAATTCATAGAGATTCATGTGGCTGCCTCCCAAGTGTTGGGATTAAAGGTGTACACTATGCCCAACCTTTTCCGTTGTTGTTGGTGTTGTACTTTTGAGACATGGTTTCTCTATATAACGGCCTGGCTGTCCTGGGACTCACTTTGTAGACCAGGTTGGCCTCAAACTCAGAGATCTGCCTGCTTGTGCCTCCCTAGCTGAGTTACTTCTTAAATCATAGGTCAAGATTCAAGGTGAATATCTGTTTGTTCTCTCCTGTACAGCCTGTGCTAGATGAACCTAGTTAAAAAAGACTTGCTGTACTGTATCAAGCGGAAATCACAGTGTTCATTTGTATTCTTTCTAGCTTTTTTTGACCTCCTCAAGCTCCCATACACTCTAGTCCAAGTGCAGTAATTGTCCAGTGGACACTAGTCAAGGAAACTGATATAAAAGATACCTCATTTTTATTATTTATATTTATTTCTTTAGTCTAGTGACAAGGAGCTAAGAGAGTCCATGGCGTTGCTGACAGCCCAGCAGACTGCTCTGGAAGTTATTGTCAACATGTGCTGCAGTGAAGGTTTGCTCCCAACTTACACTGGACATTCCCCCACCGCACTCCCACTCCCACTCCCCACACCATGGGCAGCTTCCATGGGAGTTTCTTTGAAACCCCAGTAGTGTCTGGTTTGCCCTCTCCTCAGATCCCTCTGATGATGAATGGGAAGAGCTTTCTAGTAGTGATGAAAGTGAAGCCTTTATGGAAAACTCCTTCAATGAGTGCAGTGGTCAGCTGCTGTCCCCATTGTGTCTGTCCCATGAGATTCACACTGCCCTTACCAACTGCCTCATCCCAAAGAAGGTAATCTAGTTTTAGCCTGGCCTCAGGTTGGGGTGTGGGAATGGCTAATGGGAGCTGTTTACTTGCAGACCAGGTATTGGTAACTTGGGTGTAAAGCAGAACTGACAGAGCTAGAAATGCACACATGTTCTGACCATGGTAATTTTGGAAACAACAAGAAAAGTCCTATTTAAGATAATCTTCCTTTTATCTTTTCCTGTTTCCCTTTCAAACCTAGGTTTTTGAGAAAACTGCTTCACCAAACAGTATTGCCATTGACATATGTTCTAGGAACCCTACTTGGAAACCTTTGATTAAGAAGTAAGAACCTTTCAGTTTTCAGAAACATTTATTATTTTATCATTTTGTGAAATGTTGTAATAGTGAATAGAAAATTCTCCCAAGGCCAGCCTAGAGAAGTTTGTACCCAGTGTGCTTGGATACCAGTTTGAGAATGAATATTCACAGCAATGTCCCAACTTGGAAACAGCTTTGATGTCTGTCATGGTCATATGTGTAAGAAGTTTACATTCAGCAGTTAAAAGGATCTGAACTGGAACCACTCACAACACAGCAGAATTTACTGTGTTGAGCAGAATGAATAAGACACAAAATGTGTACTCTGTGGTTCCATTTCCACAAAGCACATATCTAGACACACTAGGAACACATACCAAGGGGCTCCCCTATGGAAAAGCAAGAAAGAAACCAGGCCTGGGGTGGGGTCTGTAATCTCAACTGCTCAGGGCTGATCATAAGTTCAGGCTCTGCCTGGGCAGCCTATTGAGACCCTGCTTTCAGATTTTTTAAAAGTCAAAAGTGGCTGAGTGATAGTTCAGGGTAGAGTGCCTGTGAAGCATGAATGGTGCCATGGCATCAGTCCCTGGAACAGCAAACTATAAATAAAAATGAAAAAATAAAAGCAAGAGATTGCTATCCAAGATTGAATAGAGACTTATGACTCATAATGAGGTGCACTCATAGCCCGTGAGTACTCAGGTACTTTGATTGGCAGATTAACAGGTCACATTATTCTTTGTGGCCTGCCTCAGATCCCATTGAACTTGTAGGCACTCTTAATTAGAGTCTGAAGTTTAGATTAAAAATTGGCACTGAGTCAGACATGGAGGCTCATAAAATTCTAATCTCTGTATTCAAGGGGGTCACAGAGTCAAAGCCAGCATAGACGTCATAGTGAGCTCCAGGCTAGCCTGGGGTACAAAGCAAGATGCTACACCATAATCAACAACAATGATAGTACAAATTTCAGTACATTAGTTCATAGAAGCTATACTGTTCACTTTTTTGCAGATTGAACACTATTCAGTGTAGAGCACTTATGTGTCTCCAGAGTCTAGTGTCTCTCCTGGACATGGACCATCTTGGAGGAGCCCCAGCTCTTCAGACACTTGCACAGCACCTGTCACAACTTCTTTTTTCTCAGCCAGGTAAATATTTAGACATTACTGTGAAAGACATAGTAATGAAATATATTAGTAATAGTAAGGAAAGGCATTACTACTTAGCCATAGCAGAACTTTGAAGGATAGTGACTTGAACTCTATAGATGGAGTGTTATCATATTTAACTTACAGAAACCTTTCCCAGACACTATCAACCATGTATTATCATTGCCAGTGACTGTCAAGGGGTGCCAGTAGGTTTATGTGTATGTATGTATTTTAAAATTAATGTCAGTCTGGGTGGTGGTGACTTATACCTTTTAATCCCAGGACTTGGGAAGCAGAAACAGGCAAATCTCAGTGAGTTAGAGGTCAGCCTAGTCTACAAAGTGAGTTCCAGGACAGCCAGGGATATACAGACAAACCCTGTCTTTAAAAAAATAAATCCTGTTTGGAAAAAAACAATAAGAAATTAATGTAAAGTCAGTTTAAATGAGTCATATGTATCAGGTCCTTATTAAGATATTTAAGTAGGTCTTTCATTCTTTTTTAGGATTTCATACATGAATACTGAATCTGCTTTGTTTCTACCCCCAAATCCTCCTGTCTTCCCCCAGCACCCTCTCTTGAGTTCATGACTCCTTCTATAATTATTCCTATTACCAACACACAAGAACATAGACACACAGCCTGCCTGCTGCCTCCTGAGTGCTGGCATTAAAGGCATGCACCACTGCACCCAGCCTCTTGAGGATGTCTTGCTGGCCCTGCTGTTATGGTTCTCAGACTTTTCAGCTGGCTAGGGCTGTTGATAACTATTCTCCCTCAGCAGCTTACAAGGCGCCCTCAGCACTATGAGAGCTAGCCTTCAGGGAAGAAGCTTCCAGATAAGCACCAGGTTAATTTTTCTCAAGTTCTGTGAGTGCAGTGTGTAGTGTCTTCAGCAATAAGGTCCACCATGGAGTTCTGGCAGACAACTAAGAGAGTGGCAGTCACTCATATTGTTTTGGAGGTCTCCTGTACCTCCCCCAACCCTATTCTTATAAATTTAATCCACATGTAGTATGGAGAACAAAATTTAAAAGTTAGGAGAGAACATGAAGTGGACAGCCTCCTTCCTTTTTACCATACCACCCAGTTCTTAGTGGTATCATTAATACACTAGTTCCATTTAAGAATCTGCTTCCAGAGATATTGATTCTCTGGAGATGATGGAGGTGGATGTAGACATGAATGCTGTAATACCAAAACTGAGTCTCTGGTTACATGTCTCTGTCTTTAATTTCTGTAACAGTGCCATATCTTCTGACAATTAAGCTTAAATGACAGAAATAACCATTTAAGTAACTACTGGGAATTGTTTTGTTTTTTGTTTGTTTTATTCAAGACGGAATTTCTCTGTGTGACATCCCTGGCTGTCTTCGAACTCAGTTTGTTGTCTAGACTGACCTTGAACACAGATCTGTCTGCCTCTGCCTCCTGAGTTTTGGGATTAAAGGCATGTACCACTGCACCCAGCTTAAATATTTTCTTTAATCAAGATGAAATGTGAATTATACAATGTGGAAACTTTTAAAGGCCTTTTAAAAAGCACCTTTGCCTCACTATTGGACACCAGACTTTAGAATATAGGGGAGGGGGAGCTCTAATAAGACCATTGTTTAGCAAGTGCTTCTTGACCTCTGACAGTCACATACCACCTAGGGGTACTGAAGTAAACCAATAGGCATATTGGTCCATGGAACTTAAAGTCTGTCATGTTTAATTTCAGCTGTGAAGAAAAAAATGACAGAATGGTATAAGGTGCTATGTTAAATGTAAAAGTGATCTCTAGAGAAAGAGCATTTGATCTGGGATCACAATGAAATTAGACAGATCATATGTCATGTAGGATTTTGTTCAAGGTGTGTCTGGTCCTGAGGTTGACTTACTGTCTGCCATCCTGTGATAATTAGAGGAATTCCCTTTGTTGGTACATACAATATCTGAAAATGAAAAGCCAGATGCTATAAATAAGCCTTGGTTATAATTTGTGGGTAACTGGTAAGATGATTCCACATATTAAAAAAAGCATTTCATATACAAGCCTGAGAATCTAAGTTAGATTCCTGGATCCCATATGGAAATATTTCTGAGTATTGTCCTTTGACCTCCATGGATGTGTTTTAGCACATATATACTTGCACTTACACATAGTAATGATAAATAAAAATTTAAAAATTATGGACTGGTATAGATTACATCTTTTGTAATCCCAGCGTTTGTAAGGCTGAGGTAGGAGAATTGAGAGTTTGAGGCCATCCTGGACTATAGGGAGACCATGGCATCTGCTGCTATTTAACACGTCTGCCCCAAGCTTTATGGCTGAAGCAGTAAGGTACATGTGACTTCAGTCTCTGCCTCTCAGGAGCCTGAGGCAGGAGGAGCCTGAGTACCAATGCTACCCTGCCTTATCCTTATTCTGAGTCTCTCTTTGCTTGGAACATAGGCAGAATGGGGAAAGTGATTTATCTCCATTCCACAATGTCTGTAGTCAGTAATTCTCCACTAGGGGCAGTTGCTCCTCTACCAGAGGACATTTGGCAATGTCTGAAGATATTTTCAATGGTTACTGTCTTGGTGGTTGCTCCTGGTATGCAGCAGGGATGCTAGGAGATATCCTGCACAGGAGCTCTTTATGTACACACATGTAACAAAATTATCTGGCAGTGTCACTATTGCTGAGGCGGACTCTTGACTAGAATAGTGTCTCTTCTTAAGAACTTAAAGATTGTGAGCCAGGGTCATTTGAGTGTTTGTTCACTTATATTAAAGCATGATAGCCGGAACAATGCATACATGACTTGTGCCTCTTCACAACAATGCCTGGGTTTCTAGGTTGGAGTCCAGGGAAAAACAAACACCTGCGAGTCAGCTACAAGTCACATTGCTTGTTATGACTGCTGGTCATGGATGTGGTTGAAGAAGATAAAAGTCACACCCGTATTTAAGAAGAAGAAATCAGACTCTGCATGTGGCATGTAAATGGGGAGGTGTCAGAAGATGGTGTAGGACTGAACATACTTGCTATGCATTTTTAGAAATTATGGTTCACGTGTACCAAATAGATCACTCACCTGTTGGCCCTCATTTGTTTTTGCCTGTGACTGCTAGCTCAGTTGTTATCGCTGTTGTTGTTTGTTATGAATAGGAAAGTACAGTAGGAAAAGAGCAAGGCTGACTCATGGAACAGACAGAGGAAGACTTTGAGCCATAAGCTTGTTTTGTCAAGAGTGTGGGAGAAGACTCATCACAGGTCTGCCAGTATCACAATGGAGACCTGTGAGATGAGAATCCACCACAACCACTGGCTCGGGTTTATCCTCTGCCAAGTGTTAGTCTAGGGAAAACCCTACATCTTAAGTCAGGGCCTCTGCCTGTTCCTACTGCAGTCATCTTTCAGACTCACCAGATATTGTACAGACTGTTAGGTAAACGTTTGGCTTAAATACCAAGAATGCTTTTGTTGGGGGCTGGAGAGATGGCTCAGTTACTACTCTTGGAGAAGATCCCAGTTGAGTCCCTAGACTCTACATGGGGACACATAACCCTCTAATTCTATTTCTAGTATATCTGATGCCCTCTCCTGGCCTTCCTGGGCATTGTCCTCATGGTTCACAGACATACAAGAAGGCAAAACATTCATCTACCTAAAATAAAATAAATCTTTAAAAAGTTGCTTTTGTTAATAAGAGTGTAAGCTGACACTTGTATGCTTTGTTTTAATCCTGTTTCTTTTTCTACAAAATAGTTTGTCTTGGAAAAGAGAAAACTTGGACTTCATCTTTGTGTCTTGTGGAATTTCTTTTTTTGTGTGTGTATATTTTAGATTTTGCTAAACATGCTGATTTTCTAGAAGCCATAAGTAGTGCTTTGAGGGCCCTTTTGCAAGCAATGGCTGCCAAGAACATTCCACAGGTAAGATATTATAAACTTCTTATGTGAAACTTGAAAAGATTCTGTGCTTTTGCTAGCACATTACCACAAAAAAAGAAAGTTTTGGTTGTTTTGTTTTGTTTTTTAACTGTTAGAGTTATAGGTGAGCTTTGTGAAAAGGCAAGGGAAGTGCTTGAAATAGAAAAGTGTTTTTAAAAAAGAAAAACCTGATATAGTGGTGCACACCTCTAGTCCCAGCACTTAGGAAGCAGAGGCAGGAGGATCTATGTGAGTTCAAAGCCAGCCTGGTCTACAGGTGACTTCCAGGACAGCCAGGACTACACAGAGAAACCCTGTCTCAGAAAACAAGTGTTTCCACCTCCTTTGAGCTTGCAGCACCACCCAGCTGCCTTTGTATGATGCTTCTTAGTTGATGTTTAGACCATAAACATTTTCGCTACATGTTGTTGGACTTCATGTATTTATTTCTAGGAACTCTGATCTATGTCTTCCTGAGTCCTCTCATGGCAGGTGTCTAGACCATAAACATTTTCGCTACATGTTGTTGGACTTCATGTATTTATTTCTAGGAACTCTGATCTATGTCTTCCTGAGTCCTCTCATGGCAGGTGTCTTATGTTTATACTTGTTACTTTTTGTCAAGGGGATTCCAAATGTTGCTGAAAGCCCATCTATACCTACACTAAGCCTCCACCAGTACAGTATCTTGCCTCCTTGTTTCATTTGTTTCCTCTTTATTTTAAATTTTGGAGTATTTTTAGGTAAATCCTATTATTTCACCAATAAATGATCTGATTACTTATGTCTATCAGTAAGCCGTGGTTGTGAGTTTTCTTTTTGTTGTTGTTGTTGTTTTGTTTTTTCGAGACAGGTTTTGAGACAGTGGCTTTGGAGGCTGTCCTGGAACTAGCTCTTGTAGACCAGGCTGGCCAGTAAGCTGTGTTTTTAAAAGCCAAATCTCAATATCATTACTCTAGATCCAAAATATAGCAGATAATTCTTATTTCATATATAGTTCATTTTCTCCAGATTGCCTTAGCAATGTCTCCCTTGGTTTTTTGTTTTGTTTTGTTTTGTTTTGTTTTTTGAGGTCTAGAGCTAGCTTTGTAGACCAGCCTGGTGTCTCCAACTCACAGAGATCGTCCTGCCTCAGCCTCCCAAGTGCTGGGATTAAAGGCATGCACCACCAACACCCGGCCTTTGTTTCTTTTTTAATATCTTTATAGATATGTGATTTCATATTTCATATGCCATACAGTAGTTTTTGTATATTCATATCTCATGGCTCTTGATTTGTAATGTTTTCCTTCTTTTTCCTTCCCTTGTTTTTTTTTTTTTTTTTTTTTTTTTGAGACAGGATTTCTCTGTGTAGCTTTGTAGACCAGGCTGATCGCAAATTCACAGAGATCCACCTGCCTCTGCTTCCCAAGTGCTGCAATTAAAGATATGTGCCACCAATGTCCAGCTTTCCCTCCCTTGTACCATTTTGTATTCATGGAAGAATCTGTTACTTTGTTCTCAGTGGTCTGATTGGATGGTTTTTTAATATTTTCCATTCCTATATTAAGACCTACATCTAATTAGATTCAGGTTCAGAATTGTTTTGGCAAGAAAAATTCATATTGCTGTATGTGTTTCATACTTTAAATCACAGATAATGTCTTAGTGTGTTCACTCCAAGATTTTAACCAGTGATGATCATAGCTGCTCTGATCCTTTCAAGGCTGCACACTGGAGACACTTGACTTTTTTTGGTGCAGTACTGTTAGCTAAGATTCTTCTGCAATAAGACATTGTCTCTTTAGCCATTTAGTAATTTTGGCACAGTTTGTATCCCTTATCCTTTGATTTACATAATGAAGGTATACCCTGGTAATCTCTAAATGCAGCCTATAACATTTTCTTTCTTCCTGCGTCTTGTTTTCTGTTTGTTCCTGAGACTGAACCCAGGGCTTCACTCATGCTTTCTTTTTAGTCTCATTATGTGCTCAGAGTTTTGCATTTATTTTGAGATAGGGTTTCATTATGTAGCCCAGACTGGCTTTAACTTAATGATCCTGCTGCCCCAGCTCTGGAATTGACTTTGTAAGTGAGGCTGGCCTTGAACTAGCAGAGATGGGCCTGCCTCTGCCTCTCAAGTGCTAAGCTTAAAGATATGTGCGATCACCACCTGGCTAGTTATTCTTTTTGATACAAAAATGGATACATATTAATAGGTATTTCTTCAGGTTGGTTCTTATTCTTTGCTGTGAACCCTATGTCTGAGCCCTCAGTCCCTCCCCTCTTACTTGTGCTCTACTGGTGACCTATGCCTCAACCCCCAAACTCTTAAGTTTCTGATTGCTTTTTGCTAAAGGAAGTGTCCCATGCTCTAGTTTTAATTTTCCTCCTTAAAACCCAAAAGGACTAAATTGATAGTTTAGTGATTAAAGTGCTTGCCGTACAAGATCTTTGGAATCCACATAAATGTGTGTGTGTGGGTGGTGTGCCTGTAATTCTAGAGTCTGAGGGTGGAAATGGAATTCCTGGAGTGTTGGCAAGTTCTGATTCAGTTGAGAAATTGCCTCAATGAAGAAGGTAGAGTATAATCAAGGAAGGCTCCCAACATCAACCTTGGGTCTCCACAAATTGCACATGGGTACACAAACACATGCACATATATGCCCACTTTTGTGTGACAGAACTTTTCCTGGGGAGATGTAACACACATTTCTACTCAACTCAAATAAGGATCTTACCACAGACCAAAATAAGGTTAGCTACAAAGTCCAACTTGGTGAACCAATGTGTTTTATTGGTGATACTTAACAGGAATATGGGTGACGGATTACTTAAAGGAGCTGAAGACAGCTCCATCACCAAAGCCTACCCCAGCACCTGGAGCAAGGTGCACAGCCTGCACCTCAGCAGTTTGGGGAATGTCCTTTCAAAATGACTATTTTACTCTAAACATCTTCCAGGTAACTAGGCAGGTTTCTGTTCCTTCCAGATAGCTGATCTAGCCTCAGGGTCATCTTTGCAGCATTTCTCCTCTGAGAGTCTTTGCAGTTCAGCTTGCCTGAGTGTCTTCTCTGCACCTTGGCTCCCTTCTATCTGAGAACTCAGGCAGGGAGGGGCCTAGTGAATATGATCAGTTTCAGGTACTTCTATTTTGAAGCTATTTTTAGTGTTTGCCTCCCAGTTTAAAGAGCTTCCCAGCAGGATGGAATGTTACAGTCTCAGGAAACTGTTATACAACACCCACACACATGGAACACTCATATACACATGAGATAAATAAATAACTGGAAATATTTCTTTTCTCTTCAACAGTGTATGACACCTGAGCAGCTGATGACACTATGTAGAGCAGGCATTCATAGTAGCAATATCGGGGTTCGAGTGAATGTGGTCAGTATTTTGGGGATCACTGGCAGCGTCCTAGCCAAAGAAAATGGCACACTTGAAACTCTAAAGGTAAACAATTGTTTCTAACATAAAATGTTCATAAGTAGAAATAGGGAAAAATTCATGATAAGATATTATATAAATTATTGGTGAAGTTATTAATAGAGTATGCCCTATGACTTTAATAAAACTATGTATTAAATAAATATTTGATAGCTGGGCATTGGTGGCTCACGCCTTTAGTGCCAGCACTTGGGAGGCAGAGGCAGGCTGATCTCTGTGAGTTCAAGGCCAGCCTGGTCTACAGAGCTAGTTCCAGGACAGGCTACAGAGCAATACTCAGGAACCTTGTCTCAAAAAGAAACAACACCACAAAAAGTATTTGAAAAGGTAAGCCTTATTTTCATTTAACTTTTCTCCAGATGTGCTTTCTTAAAAATAAATTTATTTTTAGCATTAGGCCAAATATGCAATTTTTGTTTGTTTTGTTATGTTTTTCAAGATAGGGTTTCTGTGTGTAGCCTTGGCTGTTCTGGACTTCTTTCTGTAGACCAGGCTGGCTTCAAACTCACAGAGATTCACCTACCTCTCCCAAGTGCTGGGATTGAAGGCATGTGCTACTACCACCCAGCTACATTTGAAAAATTAATTGATGCATAATTCTTGTAAATATTTGTGGGGTAAAACAAACATTTGAGTCATGTGTAATGTATATGGCCAAGGTTATTAGTGTTTGCATCTTCTCCAACACTTACTTTATCTGTTGTGGGAGCTTCAGAATCTTCTTCTAGAAATACATTGTCAGTTATTGCAGACAGTAGTTAGCAGACTATGCTATAGAACACTAGAATTATTTCTTTTGTCAAGTTTATTTTGTATGCGTTACTTATGCTATTTTTATTTCTTTGCTTTGTGCCTTCCTATATCATTATTCCAGAGCTGTGAGTGACAACGTACAGCACTGTTATTCTGTCCTTGCTTTATTTCATTTACTGTGATGTTCTTTGTGATGGTTTCCCTCATTGTTAATTTTATGGGATTGAAAACCACCTAGGATGCATGTCTCTGGGCATGTCTGAGGGCTTTTCCAGAGAGTTTTAACTGAGGAGGGAAGGTGCACCCTGAATGTGGACAGCTCCATTCTGTGGGCTGTGGTCCTGGACTAAAGGAAAGGGGGAAGGGAGCTGAGCTCCAGTGTTCTCTCTTCTTCCTTCCTGCGGGATAGTGTAACCAGCTGCTCATGTTCCTGCTACCATGCTGCAGCAAGAAAAACAGCTACTGTATCTTCTGGTCCTGTCCCATTGCTACAAATGCTAGGATTTCTTTTTTTGGTTCTTTTTTTTTTTTTTTTCAGACAGTAGTGAATTGTCCTTTTTTATGCTAACCACTAAAATATTGATTTCTGGCCAATGGGATAACTAGTTTTTGTAAAATTAATAGTCTTTCTTTTATGATAGGGTTTATCTACATAAACCCTGGCTATACTAGTATTTACTTTGTAGACCAGGCTAGCCTCGAACTCACAGAGATCCATCTGCCTCTGCCTCCCAAGTGGTGGGGCTAAAGGCATGTGCCACCAATGCCCAGCCAATCTAAAGTGCTTCTTCTTAACCTACTAAAACCCTATAGTTATTTATAATGTCTTTAAAAACAATGGTGGAGGGCTGGGGTATGACTGTTAAGAGGACTGCCCACTCTTTTTTTGTTTTCCTTTGTTTTTTGAGACAGGGTTTTCTGTTTGTGACTCTTGACTGTCCTGGAACTTGCTCTGTAGACCAGGCTGGCCTCAAACTTGAGATTCACCTGCTTCTGCCTCCCAAGTGCTGGGAGTAAAGGCATGTGCCACCACTGCCCTGCTGAGAACTGCCCACTCTTAAAAGGACGTGGTTTCAACTTCCAGCACCCACATCAGACAGATCACAGCTGTGTGACTCCAGTTCCAAGGGGTCTGTTATCTCTGGCCTCAACAGAGATAACAGCACAAACCCACATGCAGACAAATACATAATTTTAAAAAGCACTAAAACTGAAAATTAAAAAAGTTGGAAAAACAGTATGTACTCTTAGTACAACCATGTAGAAAATTAGCACAGTGGCATAAATGACATGCTGCCTCTGTCCTAAGCTTCCTATCCCTTTGCCTCTGAGGTGTAGACACCATTTACTGATTCATCCTGCGCTGCTTCAGGAGCTTTTACATGTTTGATTTTATTTCCTATTGTTATGTGTGTAAGGACAGATGCACACATACTATGGGGTGTATGTATATGGGGTGTGTGTAGATCAGGGGCCCTCTTGGGAGTTGATTCTAACCTTTTTCTGGGTTTCAGGTATTTAACTCAGGTTCATTGAGTGCAGATGTTGTATATCTTTGTGTTCTGCTTTAATGTTATCTGTACTGTATCTGATGAACTGCCTTGCTGGCTTGTTCTGGGTGTTTTAATAAAGACATTCATAAATGATTGCATTTGGCTATATGGCATCTCTGTGTACAAATGAGCATTTGTATGTGTAATTACTTCTTCATAGTTCAGATTGTCAAGGACCGTATTAATGGAACTCAAGTTTGAAAGCTTGTTTTTTGGTGGTGGTGGTGGGTTTTTTGTTTTGTTTTATTTTTGTTTGGTTGGTTGCTTTTTTGCTTTTTTTTTTTTTTTTTTTTTTTTTGAGACAATATTTCCGTGTAGCCTTGGATGTCCTGGAACTTGCTTTGTAAATCAGGCTGGCCTCTAGAGATCCTCCTGCCTCTGACTCCTGGATTCTGGATTAAAGGGGTACACCACCACTGCCTGGATAAAGTATTTTTTATTTAGACTAAATAAAAGTATAATGGATTTTGTTATACTCATAAGCAGATTTAAATTACCATTCTATCATACTGTGTCATACAGTGTCTTTGCTGAGTATATTAAAATAAGTAAAAGGCATCATGATATTTGCCCCTGTTGGTTCATTATGTATCTGTTACAAATAGGAACAGTTCTTTATATAACTGCCATTATTTGTGCGTTCTACAACTAACAGTCTAATACTTCTTCATTTATCATTTTCCAGTTTTCTACAAGATAATCCTTATAGTTTGTTTTTCAAATAAAGCCCTAAGTTATGTTTTATTGGGTTCTTTGTCTCTCTTGATCTAGAACAGTTACCTTAGTACTAGCTTCTGCACCTTCTAGAACAGTTGCATATACTATATCTGTTGCTTCCTTGTCTTGCTAGTCCTAATCCATAGTATTTCTTACAAACTAGAAATTGACTTCCAAGCCCAGATTTGTTTTCTTTTTTTTTAATTCTTTGTGAATTGTGTTTATAAGTATAATGATTCTTGATCATTCTTTCCACCTTCCTTTCTCAACTGTCCCTCCCCTCCCCCATGATCCATCCTTTTAATAAGACTTCTTACCTGGTAGTGTATGTTTTATAGTACATTCTAGGGTATTACTTCTAATATTATTATAGAGGTTATCTTGTACTGTTCACATTAAAAGGAGAAAATGAGCCAGTCTGTGGTGGCACACACCTTTAATCCCAGCACTCGGGAGGCAGAGGCAGGTGGATCTCTGAGTTCGAGACCAACCTGGTTTACAAGAGCTAGTTCCAGGACAGCCTCCAAAGCCACAGAGAAACCCTGTCTCAAAAAACCAAAAAAAGAAAAAAAGGAAAAATGAGAGTCAGAGAGGTTAGCTGACTAGTGTGGTACAGCTGGACTTTGGAACCCATTCTGACAGACTCCATCCCTTGATCCCCACACCACAGCCAGACTGTAATTAGATTATTCTGAAAGAAACCTTTACAGATTGGGAATGTTCTCATCATAAGCTGACTAATTAAGAGAGGGGAAAGAAAGGACCCAGGCTTGGTGGCACATGTCTATAGTCCCACCAAATGGGAGGTAGAAGCAGGAGGATCAGAAGTTCAAGGTCATCCCCCACTGTAATGATGAATTTGAGGCTAGCCTAAGTCTCATCCATATGTCGGGGGGAAAAAAAATCAACAACCAAACAAAAAAACAGAGTGAGGAAAGTAAGAGTGTCACACATTTTAATTTTGTGATTTGTTTTTGTTTTTTGAGACAAGGTCTCACTATGTAGCTCTGGCTGCCTTGGAACTCACTGTGTAGACCTGGAACTCACAGAGCCCTAATGGGAGATGTTATTCTGTAAATATGTTTCTCATACTGGTTAATTAATAAAGCCCTGTTGGCCAATAGGAAACTAGATAGTCACGGCTAGGAGACTAGAAGGAGGAAAGAGGAGGTACTTAGGAGGAGTCAGGATGTAGAGCATGGAGAAAGAAGATGCTGGCCTGTCTCTTGGATAAGATGACCACGTGGAAATACTTAGATAAGTAGAAATGGGTTAATAATTAAGACAGAGCTAGCCCATAAACAATAATGGTAACTGGCCAACAGGATTGTATCAAATACAGAGTCTCTGCGTGTTATTTGGGGCCGGCACGCCAGACCGGCAGCTGGCGGGCTGGCGGAAAACAACAAGCAACAGAGCCCTGCTTGCTTCTGCCTCCTGATTGCTGGCATTAAGGGTGGTAGGGATTTTGGTAACAAATGAGAAGCCTTCTGAGGAAAGCAGAAAGAAAAATTTAGTAATTTCATATCATTTCTGGACTTCAGCTCACTTTATTTGGTGATATAAACTATAGCATATTTAGCTTATCTTGATCATATTATACTTGGTGTATTCATAGCTGTGTATGACATCTTCAGACGTTTAAAGGTTTTCATTCTCCTGGTATTTCTTGATGAAGTGAAATAAAATGCAGGAGTCGTTGACACATTTGTCAGTGCTCATCTTGGAGACTGATCTGCATTATCCTGTGTTTGTTTCTTTGTAGACCATTGGGTGCTTTCTGCTGGAAGTTGCCACCAAAGACCCTTCCCTCGTGGTAACAGGAGAGGCTTTGGATGCCCTCTTTGATGTTTTTGCAGATGGTGAAGAAGCTGAAAAGGCCTCAGTTCAAATTAAATTGTTATCAACTTTGAAAGAATTCCAGCCAGTCTTCAAGATGAAGGTTTGTAGTTGCTTTTTTTTTGAATCTCCAGGTCTCAGCAGCTCTGGGGAGAAGGGCCATGCAGCTTAGAGGGAGTGTAAAGAATTCCTGTTAAATCTTGATGATTAACCTAGTACTTCCATCCATAGCACTCAGTGAAATGCATGTTGGTTGAGTCCTGGTTCCACAGAATGGTGCTTAGTTGTGGTAATTGGAGCCAGAGTGGCATCTTTACAAGTTCTTCATGGTGATATCAGCTTTGTTGTACAGAAATACAGTCGTTAGCTTAGAAAGCACTTTCATATACTTTTAAACTTTATTTTGTGGTGTAATGTATACTATATGTTGGCTTCATTGTTGTGGTTATTTCCCTGGGAAAGAAGGCAGTGAGGGTGTTCTGTCCTGGGGAACATAGAACTGCCACTGAATGAGAGCAGTGGAGAGCTCTGTTTTGCTTGCTTGCTTGCTTGCTTGCTTGCTTGTTTGATTGATTGATTTTAGTGCTATGAATTGAACCTTACTGTGCTGTACATGTCCTCTACCTGAGTTATACCCAGCACCTAGGAAATAGGAACAAACTTGAATCTTTCCATTTTAGAGGGCTTTTTTATTGGTTTTCTTTTGCTTCCTTCCCTTTATCCTTCCTTCTAGGAATCACATGCTAGGTAAGCACTCTTACCTACAGCCCATCACCCCAAATAATCTTTGTAGTAATATATTATTTATGACTTATTAAAGTTTGCCTGCAAATTCAGAAAGCAAAGTCAGCCACAAGCCATAGAAGCCAGGCACACATCTTTAATCCCAGCAACCAAAAGCTTGGAGGTGGTACACCTTAAATCCTAGGACTCAGGATTAAGAGGTATATGAATTTCTGTGAGTCCAAGGCCATGCAGATCTACACAAGGGTGAATCCATATAAAAGAGAATTATAGCTCACACCTTTGATCCCAGCACTAGAGGGGTATAAAAGACAGGACGAGGAGTATGAGGCATTTGTTCTCCAGCCACACTGAGGAGAGGCAGCAGTTTGTGAGTTGGTGAAGAGCTTGTGCGTGGATCAGCCCTTTGAGTCTGAGGTAGAGGTGAAAGCTATTGGCCGGGTGCTTTGCTTCCCTATTCTTCAGCTTGAACCCTAATATCAGTCTCTGGGTCTTTGATTTTTTGTGTGTTACTTTGCGGGGACGGGGGTGTTTCGAGACAGGGTTTCTCTGTGTAACTTTGGAGCCTGTATTGGAACTGGATTTGTAGACCAGACTGGCCTCTAACTCACATAGATCTGCCTGCCTCTGCCTCCCAAGTGCTGGGATTAAAAGTGTGTGCCACCACTGCCCAGCCTAAAATAATTTTTTTCTTTTGAAATATATTAATTTTTATATGGATGTTTTTGCCTGCACCTGTCTGTACACCATGTATGTACAGGACTCATGAAATGCTGAGGATGGTGTCAGATACCCTGGAACTGGAGTTACAGATGGCTCTGAGCCACTAGGTAGATGCTATGAATTGCAGCCAGTGTCTTTTAATCTCTGAGTCATCTACAGCCTCACTGAATGGTGTACTTTAAGCAGAGACAAATGTACCTAGGATTTCTTTCTTTGCTATCCAAAAAAATAGCATAACATAACTACATTTCTGTTTTGTGTATGTATGTGTTTACTTAATTCTAAGACTTGTTTTCATGCCAGTATACTTTGTCTGTGTTGTTCATAAGAGCCCTTTAGCTTTCTGCAGAAGGAACCTTTGAGGTAAGGAGAACAAAGTTTACCCCATTTCTGCTGCCAGCAAAGCAGATTAGGCAAAGTCATCAAACCCTCCAGACGGATGTGGTAGTGCCAGCCTCTAATCCCAGAACTTGGAGGCAAATCATGAGTCCCAGGTCAGCCTGGATTGCACAATAAGATCCTGTCTCAAAAGATAAATGAATGAGGGCTGGAAATATTGCTCATGGTAGCCTATGTTTTAGCATTTGTGAGGCCCTGGGTTTAATCCCCAGGACCAAAATAGAACAAGAATAAAACTCTGAAGCAGCAGTGCTTTAAAGTTATCTGTAAACTCTGAACTGGGAAAACGCCCTGTGGTGTTGGCAGCTGTTGATGGGGTTGACTTTCCTGTTTAGTATGTATTGCTATAGTAATGATGTCTCATTGCTGGATTTTTATTTTTCTTTACAATAAGCCCCTGTGAAATTTCTTTATTTTGGTGTTTGAGGCTCTTTTTCTGGGGGTGGGGAGGTCTTTGGTTTGTATTACTGGAGATGGAATCCAGTACCCTATAGATACTTAACCTACTTTTTTTAAAATGAAGTCCATTTTTGTAAAAATGGAGATGCATTGTGTAAAATGGCATTAGAGGCCTCAGGTTGCTTTTGAATACAACTCCCTGTGGCAGACTAAAGAATTTTGTTCAAAGCCCTTCTTCTCAAAGGTGTCCTCCCCTCCCAGAACCCATAGTATCACCTGTTGTCTTGGTCTAAATGTGGATTCTTAGCACCCAGCTCCTGGCCTCTGAATCAGAAGTTAATAAGGGTACCAAAAGGGTCCCCACCAGTCCATTCTGTAGGACATCAAACTTGAGAACTAGTGCTTAAGAGGAGAGATGAGGGATGGAGGGATGGCCACTGTTGAGAGCACTGGCTGCTCTTTCAGAGAGGACTTGGGTTTAATTCTCAGCACCCACATGGCTACTTAACTGTAATTCCAGTTCCAAGGGACCTGACATCATCTTCTGGTCTCTGTAGGCACTGCAGGCATGTGGTGCACAGACATGCATGTACACAAACCTCCATACGCATAAAATAAAGGGGCTGGAGATGGTTTAGTGATTTAGAGCACTTTTTGCTTTTGTAGAGACCCAGCTTTGACTCCCAGTATCCACATGATAGCTCACAACCATCTTACTCCAGTGCCAGGGGATCCATTGTCCTATTCTGACTTCCATGGACAGCAGGCATTAAGTAACTTTTTCCCTTTTGGTGTTTTGTTTTGTTGAGACAGAATCTCTCTGTAGCGAATTGGGCGAAGGTCTAGAGATTGAAATAAGAGACAAGACAGCAGGTCATTCCTTCAATGGCAATGTCAAATGCCATTTATTGAAGGGATGGAGTGGGCTTATATACTGACTTACAGCACATTGGAAAATAACAGGCTTCTCAGGCTTAGCTCCTCCCCACCAGGTGTGTGTTAGTAAAACAGCAAGAGTACCAATGACAGCTCTGGGGCAAGAAGTTCTGGCCAACAGCTTCAGGCTTGCACAAGGTGCCTCAAGGGTACATGCAGGGCCTTACATCTCTCTGTGTAACTTTGGCTGTCCTGGAACTCATCATGTAGACTGGGCTGGCCTCAAACTCACAAAGTTCCCTTTGCCACTTGCCTCCAGAGTATTAGAATCTCTGCATGCAATTAGCTTGTAGCTATTATTTAATGTGTGTATTCAGGTTGGGGAGATGGTTTTGTGGTTAGAGTACTCACCATGCAACTGTGAAAACTAGGTCAGCATTCACCAAAATGCTGAATGGAATTCCAGCCTAAGAAGATAGAGCTAGATGATCCCAAGAACAAGCTGGCTAGTGAGACCAGCGAAATCAACAAACTCTGGGTTTGATTGAGGGATCCTGCCTTAGTGAAAGTGGAAAAAGAAAAAAATGGACAGATTTTTAATTTTTTTTTCTTCACAATCCATATTCTATTTAATCTGGAAGTAAAACCGTATTCGTTAATAAAATAGTTACCTTATTTAAATGATAACAAATCAGATGACTTAATCTCATTCTGTCTCTTACCAGATACGGAAAGAGGGGAGGGGCAAATACAGTCCAGATCAGCTGTGTGTTCTTGACAACGTGAAGATGAATTTAAGACGGTTTGTTGCTTACCAGGAGACTGTTGAGAAAAGACTGACTTCTTAACCCATCAGGAGGACCAGAGTTGGGGCCAGCTCAGAGGCTGCATGCCTGCCTGGCATGGTGGCCTGCACCATTTTCTCAAAGCCCAAAGCTCTTGAGAAAGTTGAATGAAAGAGACTGCTTCTCCGGATGGGTGTAACTCTGAGAATACTAAAGGGTTTCCTTTGAGCGTACATGCTTCCCAAAGCCTTTTGTTTCTTTTTTGAGACATGTTCTCCTTAGGTAGCCCTATCTGGCCAAGAACTCAAAGGTCTACCTACCTCAGTTTCCTAATTGCTGGGAATTAAAGTATCTGGTACCACACCCGGCCTCCAAAAGCCAGGGATAGTTTGAAGTTGAGAACCTGTAGGAGATGTGTATTACAGCCAGAAATCTCTGTCCTTCTGCTACATCTTTTGCATATTTTAGCCACTGGAAGTGAAAAGTGCAAATGCACCACAACCTCAGGTGGTCCTGATAATCCCTTCTCAGTCTAGGAGCAGTGTTCAGGCAGGACCTTGCTCCTGCTAGGCAAGCACTCTACCACTAACTACACCCTAACCCTCAAGTGGTCCTTAACTACTTTGTGGGCAATAAATAGATTTCAGAGAGTTATGTCCTTGAGCTTTGTAAGAAAAGAAATTAAGTCATTGCTAAGAAAAGAAATTAAGTCATTGCTTGGATGTTCTTTAAAGCCAGTACCATTTTATATTAGCTAAATTTTAAGTGAAATATGAATATACACTTTATAAAATATTTTGGTATGGAGTACTGTATACCTATTATTACTCTTGTGAAGTAAATGACTTGAATTTGTCACTCTCGGTAGATAATGAGCTAATGAGGGGATTGCATTCTGTACAGGGGTCTGAGCAGTTAATGCTGTGTAACCTTACTCCCTGTCCTATGTGATTTAGAGTCAGAATTAGTAGGAAAGGCCAGGCCTAGTGGCACACGCTTTTAATCCCAGCACTTGGGAGGCAGAGGCAAGTGAATCTCTGAATTCAAAGCCAGCCTACTCTACAGAGTGAGTTCCAGGACAGCCAGGGCTACATGGAGAAACCCTGGGGGAAGGGGAGAAACCCCCCCCCCCAAGGAATTGGTAGAAAATATTTTTGAATAAATAACTTTTAACTGGATGTATTGTGTCCTACAGTTATTTTTTTTTTTTATAACCCTAAGTATGCACATTCTTGGGAAGTGTGTTTCATATCAGAGCTTACAAAAGGATAATAGCATGTTTTTCTGGTGCCACCTCTTGTTATCCTTGAAGATAGTGCTCAAGCTGGGACTTAGCCCTGGGTTTATCCCTCATCCATCCATCCATTTGCCTGATCAGAATGTTCAGCAGCAGATCTCAATTGTCGTGATGAAAAGCTCAAAACAGTGTAGGCTGCAATTTCCCTTTAGTTCTGTAGCTGCATGACTCACCAACTAGTATTACATTTCATATGCACTGTGGCCTGATCAACAGTTTTTCCTGTCCAGTGTAGTTGGAAAGCCAGGACTATGTATCAGCTCTGAGAAGTCACTGAGTTCTTGAGACTCTGCAAGTAGAGATGACTGGGTTTTCTAGTGGGATGGGAAGTGGAAGTGGTCTACCACACACAATACTCTTACTTTATTCTCCTCAAGGATTAAGTGTATGGCTGTGTGTTTCATGATCACTGCAGCCAAGTCTTTGGCCCAGATTTTTTATAGCATGTTTGTCAAAAGGATTTTGGCCCCAGTGAGAATAGCTTCATAAGTGAATTCAAGACTAAAGAATAAGTTCAAGATTAGTTTCAGAGATAGTTGTCATATCCATTTCAAAGAGTAGCATTTCCGATTCTATTCTTTCCTGTGCTTCCCACACTTGGAACAGAGTAGACCATCCAGCATGGGCTACACAGAGGTATTGGAGGGAATGAGTGTTGGGAGTTCGTCTTACTCAGCCATGTGGCTGCACAGCACACCATGAGGCAGTGCATGCTGAAACCTAGGCTCTAAGGCAGGGTTGGTCAGCCAGAGTTGCCATTCAGCTTTGCCTCTGTAGCAAAAGGGAAATGGAAAAGCCCTGAATTCACTCCGCAGTTGTAGGTTTTTACATAATAGTTAAGTAGTTTGTGCAAGTGTTATTCATGGGACAGTGTAATAGAGAAATACTTAGCAGGGATGATAGCACACCCCTGTAATCCTAGCACTCAGGAGGGTAATGCTGGAGGCTTGTGAGTTGAAGACCTATCTAGGCTACATAGAGAGACCCCAGTCAGCAAAAGAAAAATAAAATCCATAAATAATTTATTTGAAAATCTTCTGAAAGTCAGGGATAGTGGCACATATCTTTGATTCCAGCACTCAGGAGGCAGGGAGGGACAGGCAGATCGCTGAGTTCAAGGTTAACCTGGTCTACAGAGCAAGTTCCAGGGATAGCTAAGGCAAAACAGAAACTCTGTCTTAAAGGGGGGGGGGGGTCTGGCTCCCGCTCTCACAGCCATTGCAGTACATTGAGCTCCATAGAGACAGCACCAAGGCAAGTGCAAGCCAGATGAGCACTGGGCTACTGTGTGCCTTGCAGATGAAAATCAACTAAAATGGGCTGGGAGATCCTAAGAAGCCGAGAGGCAAAATGTCCTCACATGCGTTCTTTATGCAAACTTGCTGGAAGGAACACAAGAAATAGCACCCGGATGCTTCTGTCAACTTCTCAGAGTTCTCCAAGAACTGCTCAGAAAGGTGGAAGACCATGTCTGCTAAAGAAAAGAGGAAACTGAAGACATGGCAAAGGCGGGCAAGGCTTGTTATGAAAAAAAAAAATAAAAACCTACACACACACGCAAAGGGGAGACCAAAAAGAAGTTCAAGGACCCTAATGCACCCAAGAAGAGGCTTCCTTCGGCCTTCTTCTTGTTCTGTTTTGAGTATCGCCCAAAAATCAAAGGGGAGCACCCAGCTTGTCTATTGGTGATGTGGCAAAAAAACTGGGAGAAATATGGAACAACACTGCCGTACATGACAAGCAGCCCTAGGAAAAGAAGGCTGCCAAGGTGAAGGGGAAGTATGGAAATATTGCTGCATACAGAGCTAAAGGGAAACCTGATGCAGCAAAAAAGGAGATGTCAAGGCAGAAAAGAGCAAGAGAAAGAAGGAAGAGGAAGACAATGAGGATGAGGAAGACAACGATGAACAGTAAGTTGGTTCTAGTGCACAGTTTTGGTTTTTGTCTATAAAGCATTTACACCCCCTGTACACCTCACTCCTTTTAAAGAAAAAAATTAAAATGTAAGGCTGTGTAAGATTTGTTTTTAAACTATAGAGTATCTTTTTTTGTATAGTTAGCATACTACCCAATATGTCTTTAGATAGCCCTGTCCTGGTGATATTTTCAGTAGCCACTAACCTTGCCTGGTACAATCTGTGGTTGTAAATTGGCATTGGAATTTAAAGCAGGTTCTTATTGGTGCACAGCACAGATTAGTTATATAGGGGGACAGTATTGTTTTTGTTTGTTTTGGGTTTTTATTTTTGTTTTTTTTTCTTCAGTTGTCTCTGATGCAGTTTATAAGAAGTTAATTGTTCTGTTAATATCACTCCATAATTGCAAAAAAAATGCTACTTTTTTGACATTCTAAATACAATTTTTATTTAAAAAAAAAAAAAAGATGAAATCTAGAATTGTACACCAGAACTACAAACTTTTAAGTATTGGAATATAAAGCCATGCAAGAGTCTTCACTTTAGAAGATATTTTTGTTTTTTTGAGATAGTATCTCATTTAGCTCAGGCTAGCCTCAAATGTATTGTGACTTGAACTCAGGTCCTCTGCTGAGCCATCTCTCTAGTCCTGATTTTAGGATTTTAAAAAGTCAGCAGAGCACCTGAGTTCAATTCACAGTACACAATACATTTGAGGCTAGCTCTGTCTTAATTAATCTAATACTATTCATCTAAGTATTTCCATGTGGTCTTATCTTACTAGAGAAGGGTGATGGGAGTTGTCGCTGTCATTTCTAGAGTTTATATATTATCCTTCTGTGGTCTTTGAAGGAGTTGAAGACATATAGTTATGGTTATAGTTTTCATTATTTAGGGGTAAAGATAAATTGCATATAGGACTTTAGACTCACAAAGATAGGATAATGTAATATTTTCTTTATATCTTACTAAATGTTAATGTACTAAATATTGTTAACTGTTATTCTTATTTGATAACTGTTGTGTGATATACTTTGCTATGTTAAGGTTAAAACCCTTCTTTTATTTTAGACAGAAAAGAGGAGATGATGGGAGATGTCATTCTGTAAATATGTTTCTCTTACTGGTTAATGAATAAAACACTGTTGGCCAATAAAAAATCAAGATAGGCAGGGCTAGGAGAGTAGGAGGGAAAAAAAGTAGTTAGGAGGGTCAAGATGTAGAGACTGGAGAAAACAGAAGTCTGGGCCCACTCTCCGGTAAGATGAGACCACGTGGAAATACTTAGATTAATAGAAATGGGTTAATATTTAAGACAGAGCTAGCCAACAAGAAACTTGTAACTGGCCAAAAGCATAATATCAAATACAGCCTCTCTATTATTTTGGGGCTGGCGCGGTTCTGGGTCCAGGGCAGGCAGAAAACCTTACTCCCTACAGAAGGGTCCAGACCTGTTATTCCTTCCTTGGCTGCATGGTGTCTCCTCTCTCTACCTATGCTTTCTGCCTGGCTATTGGCCAAACTTTTAGTCATCAACCAATCAGAGAAACATATATACAGAAGGACATCCCCATCAAGAACTCAATTAGATTCATTCTCATAGTTAGTTGCCTTGGCCATGGTGTATCTTCATGCGGCACGCACCTCGACCAGCAAGGAAGAACGACCACACCTTGAGGATTCTTCTCAAATCACGCTTTATTGGAGCCTCTTGGTTGAAGGGAGAGCAGGAAGCGAGGGGCCCCGAAAACCCAAATACAGCTGCTTATATAGGGAAAAAGGACACAGGTCGTACCCTGATTGGTCACAGCTGAACTGCAGACATCCGAGGCCTTGGGATTGGCCAGAGACATTGTTCTTACTGCGCATGCGGGAAGCGCAGGACACACAGTCCAGAGGAGGCATTGCCTAATATGGAGTTGTTTACTGCATCCTGTAGGGGAGTGGTCACCATCCTGCAATGGTGGTGGCTCACGTCTCCCCACATCTTCACAGTAATAGAGCAGTGTATAATACACCAGTGAACAATCCAAAAAGGAAATTACTGTAATACTTGTGCTTCAATCACATCCAAAAGTGAATGTAGGAGTAAAATCATACAAGATACACAATATCTGTACATTTGAGCCTCATTCTGGGTGATCAGACTCAGCACTGGGGTTATGGACAGGCATTAACTAGCCTCCCACCACACCAGCCCACACCAGGCCAGATATTCCAGAATGGTTCCAGCACCTCTGGCTCCTGTTACCCTGCCAACAGAATTGGGTTTATAAGGTTTTAATACATGTTTTATTTTTTGAGACAGGGTTTCTCTGTGTAGCCCTGTTCCAGGCTGTCCTGGAACTCCTAGATCCTCCTGCCTCTCTGCCTCCCTAGTGCTGGGACTAATGGCATGTGTCACCATGCCTGACTACTGCTTATTATTATTGTTGTTATTATTAAGTGGATAGGTACATACATGGAGGTCAAAAGACAAGTTTTAGGAGTCTGGTTCTTTCTACCATGGGCTCAGGGAATTTGAAATCAGGTCTTCAGAGGTTTGAATGAGATACCCCCATAAGTCACAGGCATTTGAATATTTAGTTTAGTCCTAGTTGTTGGAGCTTTGAGGGGAAGCTTAGAAAGTAGGCTGTCTTAATTAGAGTTTAATTACTGTGAAGAGACACTGTGACCATGGCAACTCATAAAGGAAAAATATTTAATTAGGGTGACTTACATTTTCAGAGATTTAGTCTGTTATCGTGGTACAACATGATGGTGTGTAGGCAGACGTGCTGGAGAAGGAGCTGAGAGTGGAGAAGTAGCTACACCTTGATCCTGAAGGCAAGAGGAAGTGGTCTGAAATACTACACATGACTTGAGCATATATGAGACCCCGAAGGCCACCCCCACAGTGACACACTTCCTCCAGCAAGGCTGTACTTACTCCAAGAAAGCCACACCTCCTAATAGTCCCATCCCCTATGAACTTATGGGGGTCAATTACATTCAAACTACCCCTGTGGGCACATAACCATTCCCAGTTATCTCTCTCTGTTTCCTGCTTGCACTTCACATGTGAACTCTCAGCTTCCAGCTCCCAAATGCCACATCTGCCTCCTGCTGTCCCCACCATTATAGACCCTAACCCTCTGAAACTATAAGCCAAAAGAAACAACGTGTTCTTAAATTGCCATGGTCAAGGTGTTTTATCACACCAATAGGAAAGTAACTAATATATCAAGCTCTTTTTACATACTGAACCTCTTGCAAGCCTCGGGAGAGAATCTTTCCGTGTCAGAGACAGAGCTCTTGCGGCAGTGTTATATCGTCTTTTCCTCTAGACAGAAGACATCAAAAAGTTGCAGTCAAAGAGCCCTTCATTTCATTGAGAAAATGACCATGAGCATCAATCACAGTGTATTCAACTCTTCATCATCATTTATGATGTTGGTAGCAAGTTCATCTAATCTTCAACATCCCACATCATAACAGTTATTTTTTTTTTTTATTGCTGTGATAAAATGTCTTGACTGAAGCAACTTGCAGAAAGAAGGAAGGATTATTTAGGTTTATGGTTCCAGAGGTTTAGAGTCCATGATGGACCAGAGGAACAGCAGCTGAGAGTTCACACTAACTCAGAATGGCATGAGTCATTTGAAACCTCAAAGCCTGTGCTTGGCCACATCTCCTAATCCTCCTCCCATAATGAGCCACTAACGGGGGACCAAGTATTCAAATGCCCGAGACTCATGGAATAGCATCTCATTCAAACCACCACACACATCATCTTGATGTATGGTATGGATGGTTTATTTTATTTTTTGGTTGTTGGCCTAGCCTTCAACGGCTAAGCTATCCCTCGAGCCCAGATGCCCCATCTGATTGCCAAGGTTAAAGGCAAAGGAAATGGGGTCATGATAAATGTGATGGGTATGGCTAAAGTTGTAAGGCACTTAATAGGCTTCCAAAGTATCCCACAAAATATTTTGATTGTAAATTAGGAACAGAGCCTGAGTTTGATGTTAAGAATAACATGCCAGTGGTGATGAGAATAATTAAAAAAAAAAAAAAAAAAAGAATAACATATAGCTTGGCATGATGATTCACTCTCTTAATCCCAGCACTGAGGAGGCAGAAGCAGGTGGATCTCTGAGTTTGAAGCCAGCCTGGACTACATAACAAGGTCCAGGGACCTTGGGGTGCGGGGGAGAAGAACTAAAACATCCAGGCATGGTAGTACACCTGTAATCAGCAGTCTGGAAGGGGAGACATGAGAACCAGGAATTCAAAGCCATCTTTGGCTACATAGTCTAAAGCAACTGGATCTTAGGAGACTTTGCCTCAATAATAATAATAATAATAATAATAATAGTAAATTTTGTTTTGGTTTTTGAAATAGGGTTTCTCTCTGTAGCACTGGCTGTCCTGGAACTCTGTTTGTAGACCAGGCTGACTTTGAACTCAGAGATTCCCCTACCTCTGCATCGTCCTAAGTGTTGGTATTAAAGGCATGTACCACTACACCCAGCCATAGTAAGAGAATTTAAATGATTTGTTACATTCATTACCAGTGGATCTTAGGGACTAAATAAGCCATAATACAGGCTGGATAGATTCATTTAAAAAATTGGTTGTTGCTGGGCAGTGTTGGCATACATCTTTAGTCCCAGCACTTGGAAGGCAGAGGCAGGAGATCTCTGTGAGTTCAAGGCCAGGCTGGTCTACAGAGCTAGACAGGACACACTCCAAAGCAATACAGAGAAACCCCGGTCTCGAAATACATACATACATATATATATTTGTATTAAGAAAGACCCTGCATAATGACCACACCAGTTGACATGCCAATGTGGATGGAGGAACACAGCCCTACTGCTGGATAATGTTAGTACGTGTTCTTCAGGAACAAGCCTTCTGAGGTTATTCAGTACCAAGTGGACAGCCCTAAACATGTGTAGGAGAAACACTTTGTCTACCAGGAACGTACTTTGTATACCATCCTGCCTCTGACTACACCCAGCTAAAAGATATCTCAGGCTAGTGATATGGCTCAGTGGTTGGGGATGCTTGCTGTTTTGATGGTCTGTTTAATCCCCATAACCCATGATGGAAAGAGAACTGACTCACTCCCACAGGTTGTTCTCTGACCTCCACAAATGACATGACATTTCCAGGTCCACACTCTTACATGTCACACACACATAGTACGTAATATAGTCTTTTTAATCTCTGTCTTCTGTTTAAGACTTCCATAATGCCTCCACACGTCAATCCCAAGAAGCAAGCAATAAGTGGTTCTTGTAAAGCCTGTGGCTCTTGAGACTTGACACACAAAACCCCTCGCTGTTCAAATCCTGTCTGAGAACAGGGAAAATAGTATAGGAAAGAAGAAAAAATAAAATAGAAAGGGCAGAGGCAGCAGCTCCATGCTGGGGAGGAATAAGAGGAGGAGCCAGGAGGGAAACAAGGAAACGTAGAGGCTCATGGTGGATGGAAGTTCTGGCCCTCAGTGATGGTTCAGGAGGACTTGCAGAAGAACGTGTCAGTGTCCTGCTTGATTTTGTTACGAAAGACAAAGATGACGGCACTGTGGACGTATCCCAGGAACTGTTGCTGAAAAAGAAAGGCTGCATGGAAAGCTGCTGCCATCTTGATCCAGACAATGTTCTCTTTAATGAAATTAGAGAACAAATTAAGAAATACAGGCTGGAACCATGGGGCGTTGGTGGTGCACGACTTTAATCCCAGCACTCGGGAGACAGAAGCAGGCGGATCTCTGTGAGTTCAAGGGCAGCCTGGTTCACAGAGTGAGTTTCAGTACAGCCAGGACTGTTAAACAGACAAACCCTGTCTCGAAAAACCAACAACAAAAAAGAAGTACAGATTCTCTTTCTCAGATTTTGTCCCTGCTATGAAAAGCTCACAGCTCCTTCTTCATGTTTTGAAGAATGTGGAGGTAAAGCAGCAAGCAGAGCTCAGCTCCAAGATCCCACACATGGTATCATCACCACCATTATTACATTTTTCTTAACGTATATGGGTGTCTTGCCTGCATGTATGTGTATGTGTGTCGCACGCATGTCTGGTGCCTTCAGAGGCCAGAAGGCATCAAATCTCTGGGGCTGGAGTGACAAACAATGTGCATCATCATGTGAGTGCTGGGACTAGAATCCGGGTCCTCCAGAAGAGCAGTCTGTGCTCTCAACTGCTGAGCCAACTCCCCAGCCCAATCCCACACATCCTGGAGAACACACATGTTTCAGAAAAGCTTCTAAGAGATACATCTCAAAGCCAGGCGTGGTGATACACATATTTAATCCCAGCATTCAAAAAGAAGAGTCAAGCAGATCTCTGAGTTTGAAGCTGGCTTGGTCTACAGAATGAGGTCTAGGACAGCCAGGACTACACACAGAAACCCTGTCTGAAGAAAGAGGGGTGGGGCATCCATCTCGAAAGAACTTGCCAAAGCGAAATGCCCTTAGATGGTTGAAGGGAACAGAACAATCTTCTGGTGGTTGACAGAGGTGAGGTGCTCACTTTATACTATGTTTCTTTTGAAAAGAACTAGAAGTGAGCACATTCAGATCACATTTATATAGTTATAAAAATTAAAATTTGGCTGGTGTCTTAGTCACTGTTGCACTGATATAAAGAGACAGCATGACCAAAGCAACCTTTATAAAAGCAAGCATTAGTTGGAAATGGTTTACAGTTTCAGAGGTTTATTCCGTTATCAACATGGCAGAGATGTGTGGCAGCGCTGGAACTGTAGCTTAGAGCTACATCCTGACATCCTGATCTGTTGGCAGAGAGGAGAGAGAGACTGTGCTTGGCATGGGATTTGAAACTTCAAAGCCCACCCCAGTGACACACTTCCTCCGACAAGGCCACGGCTCCTAGTCCTTCTCTAATAGTGGTACTCCCTAGTAACTAAGCATTCCAATATATGAGCCTAGGGGAGAAATTTTTTTGTTTGTTTTTTTAGGTTTTGCTGTAGTAATTGGTTCCTTTTTAAATACTACCACCGTTTAGACTGATAAGGAAGGTTTTCAACAGAAAGCACAAACAGTTGTAATGATTGCATTCATTCATTAAGAAATACAGTACATGGGCTGGAGAGATGGCTCAGAGGTTGAGAGCACTGGCTGCTCCTCTAAAGGACCTGGGTTTAATACCCAGCACCCACATTGAAGCTCACAACTGTCTGTAATTCAACTTCCAGTGGATCTGACACCTCTTACAGATATATATGCAGGCAAAACACCATTATACATTTAAAAATGTGTGTGTGTGTGTGTGTGTGTGTGTTACTTTTGGGGCTGGAGAAGTGATTCAATGATTAAGAGCACTTGCTGCTCTTGCAAAGGACCCACATTCAGTTCCCAGAATCCTCATGGAGTCTTACTGACATCTGTAAATCCAGTTCTAGGATTCTGACTCTGAGGGCACCAGTCACACATGTGGTACACATATATACATGTAAGCTGGCAAAACACACATATAAAATCAAGTAAAAAAAATAATAAAAACCTAGAGACAGATATTGGTATTAAAGCTGAAGATCAGAGAAGCAAAGTGGACAGCCACTTGAGAGTTCTGATCTCTACCAGTGTTCAGACCAAAGGGTAATCCTATCCTCAGACTGCATCCACCAAACCTCAGAGGGTATGCACTCCTGTCTCCTTCCACTTTACATTCCTTTCTCTGCCCAGCCATATCACTCCTGTCTCCACCTCCCAGGTGCTGGGATTAAAGGCCTGTCATCCCAAATGCTGGGATCAGTGGTGTGAACTCTGTTCCCTTTTAAACTCATGCACTCTCTTGTAGCCCAGTCATTGAACTCACAGAGATCTGTCTGCCTCTGTCTCCTGAGTGCTGGGATTAAAGGTGTGCACCACCACTGCCTGGAATCTATCACTATGGCTAGCTTTGCACTCAGAGCTTCAGGTAAGCTTTATTAGGTCATAAACAAGATATCACCGCAAATCTTAGAAATACAATACTTTTATTAATTATTATTAGTGTTATTATTATTGATCAGGGTTGAGACAGAGTTTCTTGGCTATCCTGGAACTCAATCTGTAGATAAGACTGGCCTCAAACTCACATAGATTTGCTTGCCTCTGTCTCCCAAGTGCTGGGATTAAAGGCTTGTTACACCTCCAACTGACTGAAGTAGAGTACTTTTAAGGTCTTATATCTTAGGTGTTTGAAGTTGGTGTCTGGTAACTCCTGCGTTATTGAGGAAAATAGTATGACATCATCTTTCTACAATGTAAAAATGACCTGCATATCCTATATCCTACAAATTTTAAGAGCACATTTTGAAGCTTGGGAGTTTTTATTTATTTGTTTGTTTATGGTTTTTTGAGACGGGGTTTATCTGTGCAGCTTTGGAGCTTGGAACTTATACTCTATAGGCCAGACTAGTCTCAAACTATGAGTTTGAGACCAATCTAATCCCTATAGCAAGTCCCAGGCCAGCTATGGCAATACAGTGAGATCCTGTCTACAATAATCATAGTAATAATAAATAAAATAATGAGAAAATCTGTAAAATATTGTTGAGACAATCTGAAGAAATCCTAAATAAGTAGAAAAACCATATTTGTGATTGGATAATAGCATTTACCCCCAAATTCATCTATATTGGGCATTTGTGTTTTGTGTATTGCAATCCTGGGAATCAAACTTAGACCACTCACAGACTAGGCAAGCACTCTACCACTGGACTATACTCCAGCTCATAAATTAATTCATAGATGTAACACAATCTCAATTAAATCCCAATAGGCTTTTTGATGAAACTGGGAGATTCATTTCAAAATTTATATAGAAAAGCAAAGGACATGAATATCCAAAATGAAAACTCAGGCATATGAGTACACAGCTGTAATCCCAGCCCCTGGGAGGTGGAGACAGTCAATGTCCAGCTGCAAGATGGCTCAGTGAATAGAGGAGTGCTTGCCTGATGAGCTGAATTTGGTCCCCAGCACTCAGTGGTGGGAGTAGAGAACAGACTTGCAGGCAGCTCTCTGACTAACTCGTGTGTCAGTGTGTGCATCCCAGCTCCCAGTAAATAAATACATCCATGTAATTTTTAACAGTTTTTTAACAGAGAAGCTCAAGGTCACCTTTGGTTATGCAATCAATTTGAGGCTAGCCTTGGCCACAGGAGAACTTATATCCAAAAAAAAAAAAAAAAAAAAAGATGAAAGTAATAAAGGAAGAATATTCAAAATGGCCATTTGCTACTTTCTGCGTTTTTCTTTTTCTTTTTTTCCTTCTCCCATGTTTTTCCAATTGCCCCCTGCCCCTGTAGCCTTGGCTGTCCTAGAACTAACTCTGTAGACCAGGCTGACCTCAAACTCAACAGAGATGTGCCTGCTTCTGCCCCCTGAGTGCTGGTATCAAAGGTGTGAGCCACCACCACCTGGCTCTGAGTTTTTCAAAAACAACTTTAAAGACGGAAAAGTTGGACTATTCACAATATTTGACTTTTTAAACAGTGGCCCATCCTTCATGATTGGATGTTCTGAGTTAATTTCTCTTTGTCCCTGCCTGTGGCCTAGCTGGGATGAAGACTAACATTACTGTCTGGTGTTAAGCAGAGGTAATTAGCCAAGCATAGGAGATGAAGCAGGAGATGATACAGACTCAATACAGAAAGAACAACAACAACAAAAAGACAAAAAGCTGAGAGAATCTCAGAGGTCATGGCTTGTGGTTTGCCAAGGACAAGGGCATTAAATCACAGAGGGCAGTAAAGAGGTGGAAGCTGGAGCTAGACAGGCCCCCTGGGACAGGAGCTGGAGCTAGACAGGCCCGTATTGGCAACTGACTGGCAACTGTCTGCATACACACATTCCAGTGACAAGTAGAAGCACCCAGAGATAGCCGAAGCCTCCATCATCAGGGTCTGGGGATAGAAACAAAAAAGAGGTGGTCCTTAGACAACCCTGTGTGTTGGCTGTGTGCATGGCCATGCCATGATCTACAAGCTTCCTATAACGTTACAGGTCTGTGTGGCATTAATGTAAGGAAGACGGTTTGAATCTTTTGTAGCTTAGAAAAAGGTCTTTGGGACACATTTGAACCACTAGTATAGTGAGAGGAAGGAAGGTTTGCTTTTTGTTTTTTGGGTTGTTTTGTTTTGTTTTGTTTTGCTTTGTTTTGGAGACAGGGTTTCTCTGTGTAATCGCCCTAGCTGTCCTGGAAGCTACTTTGTAGATCAGGCTAACTTCAGACTTAGAGATCTGCCTGCCTCTACTTTGACTGCTGGGTTTAATAATGGGGTGAGCCATCCTGCCAGGCTGAGGAACAAAGATTAAGGAAGGATGGGGACAAAGCCCTGAAGAAATCTAGGGTTAAAAGGCACCTGAAAGAAACACAATGACAACATGAGAGGAAGCAGTCCTGCAGAGGGTCAAGCAGGGGGACATTCTCAGACGAGGAAGGGACCAATCTTGTGAGAATGTCTTCCCAAATCCACCAGCTGACATGATCCCAGCAGTAGTACTGTGGGAAGAGGCAGAAGCCTTGGGATGGAGCCTAATGGGAGTAAGGTAAGTTATTGGGGAGTGGTGTTTGAGGGCTTGGCCTCCTCTTTTCCTACTTTAGAGAGGAGACGTGGAGCCACCTCACCGTGGGCTCAATGTCTAAGGCCATGAACCCGCATAAACTTTTTTTTCTTTTTCAGCTGATTGGCTTAGGTATTTTGTCACAATGGCAGAAAACTAGCACAGTGTGAAGTGTAGGCTAAAGTTGGGAGGAGAAATGGGAGTCTCTGTTTAGTGACAGGGATGTCACTGGTAATTTAGCAAAGCTGTTTCTGTGAGTCACTGGCTGGGAAGTCATACTGAAGGGAATTGGCGATTGAGAGGTGAGGAGACAGAATAGGTGGCCTGATCAGTCTTCAGAGAAAGTCATGGAGAAAAGAGTCGAGGTCACGGATGCAGGAAGGAATAACACTGTTCATCCATCCCCTGTCCCGAAATCATGAGTGAGTCAGTGATGCCCTGGTTATGGAGGAGAGAGGGAAGATCTCTAGATGGCTCCTGGGTTTTCAGTGTGTGACAGTAGTTGAATAGTGGTCTATTCTCTAAGATGAAAGACAGGCATGCCCGGAATTGGTGAGGAATGCCTTTAATCCCAGTACTCTGGAGGCAGAGGCTGGTGGATCTCTGCGAGTTCAAGTCCAGCCTGTTCTACAGAGCAAAATAAAAAGATGAAACAGGCTAAAGTTAGATCTAGCCTGTAGTTCACATAAAGAAGAATCATGTACGAAATCATTTTTTTTAAGATTTTATTTAATTTTTTGAGACAGGGTCTTCCTATATAGCTCTGGCTGTCCCAGAACTCACTCTGTAGACCAGTCTTATCTCAAACTCACAGAGATCCTTCTGCCTTTGCCTCCAGAGTGTTAGGATTAAAGGCATGTGCCACAATGCCTGATTTAAGATTTATTAATCATGTATATGAGGAGGTAGGAGTGGGAATGTACACGTGCCCTTGGAAGCTAGAGGAAAACATTGGGCCCTGGCACTAGAGTTGCAGGTGGCTGTGAGCTATCAGACATGGTTGCTGAAAATTCTACTTAGGTCCCTCTGCAAGAGCAGTTAGTGTTCTTTCTGAAACCACTGAGTTAGTTCCTGCCCCTGCATACAAAACCTTAATTTCCGTTAAAAACTTTTATGTCTATGAGTGTCTTGACTGTTTGTATATAAATATACTGACATCAGAAGGTGTCAGGCCCCTAGAATTAGAGATACAGAGGATTGTGAGCCACCATGTGCATGCTGGGAACTGAACCTGGGTCCTCTAAAGGGCACCAACTGCTCAACTGCTAAGCCGGCACCGGCTCCTGTTTGTTTTGTTTGTTTGTTTGTTTGTTTGTTTTGCTTATTTGTTTTTTGAGACAAGGTTTCACGGTGTAGCCCTGGCTGTCCAGGAACTCTCTTTGTATAGCAGCCTGGCCTTGAGCTCATAGAGATCCACCTGTTTCTGCCTCCTGAATGCTGGGATTAAAGGCCAGTGCCACTACATTGGGCATTAATGCTGTTTTCACTATATTAATTACCTAACAAAGAGCTATTCGTTTTTTATTTGTTTTATTTGTATGTTTGCTTGAGACAGACTCCTGTAGCCCATCCTAGCCTTGAATTTGCTAAATAACCAAGGCTGGCCTTGAATTCCTGATCCTCCTGCCTCCCCTTCTGAGTGACAGCGTTTCAGGCATGCACCACCACACCCAACATAAGTCATGTCTTCATAGAGGGGAATGTCCTCAAATTTTGTTCAATAAGAGCGAGATCATTTCTTTAATGGAACTGTTTGGTTCACTTAATTGAGCCCCTCCCCCTTTCAATGCAGAGTCAAACATTACAAGCAAGTAGTTTCCAGTATTTGCTTAAGTATATTTTTATCCTCTCTAATCTTATGTAGGAACCTTAATTACAAGAACACAGTGACCCAAAATTTTAATGTTTTCTGCAGTATTCATGAAATGAACAAATTCTTTTTGAGTTAAGGAGCCACTGACTTCAGTCACTTCCATTTACTAGGAATGGAAGCAGGAAACTCAGTCCCTTCTCTTATTTGTAGGAAGCAATTTCTTAAGTTTGTGTAACACAAACACAATTAAGGTTATTTACTTAAAATGGAAAGAAACCAGTTGTTGTTCTGAATGAATGTTGTTAAAGAAATAACCAATTCATTTTTGAGATTACCAGAACAGCTTTAGACATATGCAACAGAAGTGAGTTTCACATGGCTGTCTCAGACACTCATCTTCACTTTGCCCTTTTTTCTCTTAATAATGTACAAAAATGGATATTAAGTCTAAAGTTATGACAGTCTTTCAAAACATTACATCCTTTACTGAAAAAGACAGCTGCAAGCTAGACATGGTGGTGCACACTTGTAACCCTAATGCTGGGGCTGGGATCTGAGGATTTGTCTCAGTGGTAGAGTGCCTTGCCTAGCAAGCATGAGGCTGTGCTTCAGTCTCCAGCACAACAAAATAAGTCATAATTAGCAAGATGATAAAGGCAGGAAGACTAGGAGCTCAAAGTCATCCCCAGCTGCTTAGTGAGTTTAAGGCCAGTCTAGATATGTGAAATCTTGTCCCATCAAACAAAAAAGGGAAGGATAATAACACGCCATGCAATGGTTTGGTTTTTTTTTTTTTTTTTTTTTTTTTTTTTGAAACAGGGTTTCTCTGTGGCTTTGGAGCCTATCCTGGAACTAGCTCTTGTAGACCAGGCTGGTCTTAAACTCACAGAGATCTGTCTGCCTCTGCCTCCCAAGTGCTGGAATTAAAGTCGTGCATCATCACCACCACCACCCTATAAATAACCAAATAACTATAAATAACCAAAGCTGGTAAAGTTGTATGAAAGGGATGGAAAATTTTCACTTTAGGTCTCCACATTTCACCTTAAATCATAAAGTAATTCTGGAAAAATCTAGAAGAGGATATTTTCCATGTCTTTTCTTGAAAAGAGATTTATTTCCTGTCAGATATGGTGACACAATCTTGTAATCTCAGCATTTGGTTGTCAGGCTTGGTGGCAAGTGCCTCTATCCATTGAGCCACTTCTCCAGTCCATCGCTAGACTTTTTTCATGTTTAACAGTATCTTTTGGAAAATGGTGTATTTATATAATAGTATGTGTATAAATGGCTTACCTGATGTATGCAAATGCACTGTGTTCGTACAGTGCTTGGAGGTCAGAACAGGATGTCAGATCCCTTGGTCATGAACCACCATGTCCGGGCTGGGAATTGAACTTGGAACCTCTGCAAGAGCAACAAGTACTTTAAAACCAAACCATCTCTCCAGCCCCTATAATAATTTTAAAACTACATTTTGTTTATTGTGTGTCCGTGTGTGTATGTGTGGGTGCAAGATGAACTCCATAACATGCATGTGGAGTTGAGAGGACAACGTGAGAGAAATTAAGTTTCTCCTTCTATCCTGTGGGTACTGGGGATCAGTCTGTCAGGTGTGGCCATAGGCCTAAACACACTCAATTCTTGAGAGAAAATTCAGGTCACATGGTACCTTCAAAGCCCTGGCTAAGAGATCAGTCTCTACCAAGGTCAGTAGTGGGCTTAAGGCAGGTTTTTTTTTGTTTTTAAGATTTACTATGTATACAGTGTTCTGCTTGCAGGCCAGAAGAGGGCGCCAGATCTCATTATGGATGATTGTGAGCTGCCATGTGGTTTCTGGGAATTGAACTCAGCCAGTGCTCTTAATGGCTGAGCCATCTCTCTAGCCCAGAGCTGCTTCTTTTTTTTTTTTTTTTTTTTTTTAAAAAAAAAAAAAAAAACCAAGCAAACAAAAAACCTGCCTTCTTAATTTGAGGCAGTTCTAATGATTTCTGCATGACCTTCCTGCCCTGACCATCATCATTTAACAGGAATGGGAACCAATGTGAGGATCCTGGTAGGTGCTGAGTGTGCCTATTTCAACTTTGCATTCTAGAATTGGAAAATAACAAGATGGGTTAAGGGCCCAACTAGGCCAATTATGAGGCAGATCTCAGCCAAGATTCCACCAATGACCTGGCTTCTGGTAGCTCTTCCCTTCACTGGTGGCGACCTCGATGCATTGGTATACCTCTATCTATCTATCTATCTATCTATCTATCTATCTATCTATCTATCTATCATCTGTCTATTCAGTCACTCCAGAAATATCTATTTCATCTTCCTATTTTTTATTTTCATTTATTTTTTGATTTTTTTTTTTTTTTTTTTCCGAGACAGGGTTTCTGTGGCTTTGGAGAATGTCCTGGAACTAGCTCTTGTAGAACCAGGCTGGTCTCGAACACACGGAGATTCGCCTGCCTCTGCCTCCCAAGTGCTGGGATTAAAGGCATGCGCCATCACAACCGGGTTATTTGTTTTTTTAATTCAAATTAGAAACAATCTTATTCTACATATCAATCCCAGTTCTCTCTCCCTCCTACCCTCCCATGACCCCCGCTGAACCCCCATCCCACCACCCCATCCACTCTCCAGGGAGAGTGAGGCCTTCAATGAGGGATCATCAAAGTCTGTCACATCATTTGGAGCAGGGCCTAGGACCTTCTCCATCTATCTAGGCTGAGAGAGTATCCCTCCATGGGAAATGGGCTCCTAAAGTTTACTTATGCAGTAGGGATTAATATTAGTTCCACCACCAGAGGCTCCATAGACTGCCCAGTCCTCCTAACAGACACCCATGTTCAGGGGTCCTGGTTGGGTCCTATGCTGGTTCCCCAGCTATCTGACTGGGGTCCGGGAGCTCCCACTTGCTCAGCTCAGCTGTTTCTGTGGGTTTTCCCAGTGTGGTGTTGGTCCCTTTGCTTATCGCTTCTCCTTCTCTGCAACTGGATTTTAAGAGTGTTTAAGAGTGTTTAACTGTGGGTGTCTGCTTCTGCTTCCATCAGCTACTGGATGAAGGCTCTAGGATGGCATTTAGGGTAGTCATCAATTTCATTATAGGGAAAAGGCATGTAAGGTAACCTCTCCGCTATTGCTTAGATTGTTAGTTGGGGTCATCCTTGTAGATCTCTGGACATTTCCCTAGTGCTAGATTTTTCTTTAAACCTATAATGGCTTCTTCTGTTAAGGTATCTCTTTTCTTGCTCTCCTCTATTCTCCCCCCACCCAGAGTCAATCTTCCTGATCCCCCATGTTCTCCTTCCCCCTCCTCTCCTCCCCTCCTCTTTCTCCTACCTCTCTCCCTCCTTCCTCCCTCCCCCATGCTCCCAGTTTGTTTAAGAGCTCTTGTTCTTTTTCCCTTCTCCAGGGGACCATATATTTCTCTCTTAGGGTCTTCCTTGTTTCATAGCTTTTCTGGCAATGCAGATTGTAGTCTGGTAATCCTTTGCTAATATCCATATATGAGTGAGTAATACCATGTTTGTGTTTCTGTGACTGGATTACCTCTCTCAGGATGGTTTCTTCTAGTTCTATCCATTTGCTTTTGAATTTCAAGATTTCATTGTTTTGTTTTGTTTTGTTTTCAGAGTCGTACTCCATTGTGTAAATGTACCACATTTTCTTTACCCATTCTTTGCTTGAGGGGCATCTAGGTTGCTTCCAGGTTCTGACTATTACAAACAATGCTGCTATGAGCGTAGGTGAACAGATGTCCTTGTGGTATGAATGTGCATCATTAGGGTATATGCCTAAGAGTGGAATTGCTGGATCTTGATGTATATTGATTCCCATTTTCCTGAGAATCCGCCATACTGATTTCCAAAATGACTGTGCAAGTTTTCACTCCCACCAGCAGTAGAGGAGTGCACCCCTTTCTCCACATCCTCTCCAGCATAAACTGTAGTTGGTGTTTCTTATTTTAGCCATTCTGACAGGTGTAAGATGGGTATCTCAGAGTTGCTTTGATTTGCATTTTCAAAATATACAAAGAGCTCAAGAAGCTACTCACAAAACACTAAATAATCCAATTAAGAAGTGGAGTACAGAATTAAGTAGAGATTCTCAATGGAGGAATCTAAAATGGCTGAAAGACACTTAAGAAAGTGCTCAACATCTTCCAATTTTTTTAAGATTTATTTTTTATGTGCATTGGTGTTTTGCCTGCATGTATATCTGTGCAAGGGGGCTGGATCCCCTGGAACTGGAGTTACAGACACTTGTGAGCTGCCATGTGGGTGCTGCAAGTTGAACCCAGGTTCTCTGGAAGAGCAGTCAGTACTCTTAACCTCTGAGCCATCTTTCCAGTCCCTCATCTTCCTAATTTTTTCCTGTCAGAAGACCATGGGTCTTTTTCAGGAAGACTGGAGAAAAAGTTACAATGTACAGTTTCAGTTTATTTATTTTATTCTATGTGTATGAGTGCTTTGTCTGCATGTATATATGTGTACCACCTGTGAGCTTGGTGCCTTTGAAGGTCTGAAGAAGCTGTCAGATGTCTTGGAACTTGAGTTATAGCTCTTTGTGAGCTGCCATGGGGTGGCAGGAATTGAACCCAGGTTCTCTGCAAGAGCAAAAGTGTTCTTAACTTCTGAACTATCTCCCCAGCCCCCTATTTTTCAGTTAAAATGGGACGTTCCTTAAGGGGACAAGTTCTCTCTTTTGCTCAAGGGGCTCTGGGTTTATAAACTGGCTTCAATCCAGGATTCATTGAAGAGCTATACTTGATGTTCTTATGATTCAAATTAGACTTGTGGTTATTCCTCTGTGAACTTTTCTGCTTATACAGATCAAAAGGAACTCTAGTAATTAGTTATCCATGTATGGAGATGTGAGGTCTCAAGTGAACATGCACTATTAACATGGGCAAGGCCATATCAAGCCCCCATGCCTCAGCCCCCAAGGAGTGTCACAGCCTTCCTCAGGTGAGGCCTTCCTCTGGTTGGAGTATGAATGTTGGTAATGTGTGTAGCTTTCTCCTCCAGGTTGTTCACAGCCTGAAGACTGCTTTCTGCAGAGACTGCTCCTGCTAAGATGAGCTAAGCCCGCCTGCTTGTTCCTCTGTTCCTCTCTGTATATAATAAGCATGCGAAATGTCTGGAGTGCTTCAACTTCCTCACTGGATAGCCCAGTCCATCCTATGGCAGCTTTCCCCCCCCTTCTATTTCAGCTTTTAGTCTATCTTTCCTTTAGTCCCTTGCAGTCCCAAACAGGTCAGTCTCTAAAGCTGGGCAGTCCTGCCTATTTTACTTCTAGGAACAACACCATGATCTATCAGCCAATAATAAATGTCTGGGTGAGTCCCACTATTCTGATAAATGTCTTGACTGTTTTCTACTATGGAAGCCATACCCACTTCACCTTTGGTGGTCAATTGTCCAAACTTCCACCTGGGTAGGAAGGAGGAATTCAGCTGTGCTCACTGCATGTAAGATTCCCAATTCTGTGAAGACAGCCCTATTCAGAAGCTCTGGTTTATGGAGAAGAGCAAGTACAGAGCCCTTCAAGGATGCTGCGCTGTCTCCACGACTTTATTTCTGCCAGTATTGGTGTTCTCTTTTGTGCTGTTACAGTATGGGTTTTGCCTGAAACTTTGAAACATACCTATGCCAAACATTCCAATATCTCCAGGCTTTTAAGTGTTTTCCCTTATGGTAAACTGAGGCAGGGCATTCTTTTTTTTTTTTAAGCTGGCTCCATCTGGGTTTGGTCCATGTTTGAGCCACCCAAGCAAACAGAATTTTCTAACTCCTTGAACTATAGCACTGAAGGTAGAGTGGGTTTGGATGGTATATGTTGATGGCAGAGAGCTTTTCTAGCATGTGTAAAGTCCTGGATCCAATCCCTAATACATTCATGTGTACACTCATGCATGTGTACAATGACAGAGAAAGAAGAAGAGGTGGTATTGATTTGAAAGAAATTGGCCTCCAAAGGGAGTGGTACTTTTAGGAGGTACTTTTAGTAGGTATGGTCTTGTTGGAAGAAGTCTGTCACTGTGAAGGCAGGCTTTGAGCTATCAAATATGCTCAAGCCACACCCAGTGTCTCAGACCACTTCCTGTTGCATGCAAGTCAAGATGTAGGACACCCAGCTATTTCTCCAGCACCATGTCTGCCTGCAAACTGCCATGTCCTACCATGATAATGGACTGAACCTCTGAACTGTAAGTGAGCCTCCTCAATGAAAGATTTTTTTCTTTATAAGAGTTGCTGTGGTCATGGTGTCTCTCCACAGTAATAGAAACCCTAACTAATACATGGGGGAAGAGAAAGGCAGCAGAGTCTCTGTGTATTGAGCCCATATCAACACATTCAACTTTGTGTCCCGAATGGCCTTGTCTCATACTCTCAGTGTCTGTAGCCATACACTCTTCTCTTTCTATCTATGTACTTCTTATTAGTATGCTCAAGCATTTTGTTTTGTTTGAAATTTGTCCCACCTCTTCATGGTTTGTATGTTATACTTCACTTTTATTGTGGCCTTCAGTCCAGTTGTAGGCCTAGACGCAAAGAGGGAGGTGGAATTGTTCTTGGGGAGAGTGAGCAGGGCTCACTCTAGTTTCTCTCAAGCAATTCTGTTATTTACCTGAACTGAGAATGTGGAGGTTTGTAGAAAGGGTGCTAGGGCTGATGGACTGTTCTTACTTTGGGTGGAAAGGTCTCTGGTGATGAAGACTCATCAGTATTTCATGCTCAACACTTCTGCTCCGGATCTTCCCACACGAGAACACACTCCACATTATAGGATTCTGTTCTTTCCCTAAGGAGTCACCTAACTTTAACAGTAGACACGATGGGAGGCTGGGGATTCAGTTTGCCTCAGAATCCGGCCAGTCGCAGGACATGGTCCAGCATTTGATTTACAGTAGCATGAAGCTTACATCAACGAGAGTAAGTCTCCAGGGTAGGCCTGTGGTTCTCAACAGGTGGGTCCTGACCCCTTTTATGGGGGTTGAACTACCCTTTCACAAGGGTTGCATATCAGATATTTACACTATGACTTGTAACAGTAGCAAAATTGCAGTTATGAAGTAGCAACAAAAATAATTTTATGCTGGGGGTGGTGGGGGTGGTGTTCCCCAGGACTTGACGAGCTGTATTAAGGGTTGCAGCATTAGGAAGACTGACAACCACTGCTAGGTCATTAATCCTGGGAACTGTTCATTTGAATTCTTGAGGGTATCAGTTGTGTAACAGTTTCCTCTAAGATTGAAACATTCTATCCTGCAGAGACGCTCTTTAAACTGGAAGCTCCAGGAAGTCCCTGAAACTGACCAGATTCACTAGGCCCCTCCATGCCAGAGTAAGCCATTAAAGCTGAGAGTCCCTCTCCATACAAGGAAGCCAAGCTGCAAAGACAACTTTAAGACTGGACCAGCTGCCTAGAAGAAGCAGAAACCACACAAGCTTCCTGGAGGAGGTTTAGACCATCTGAGGCGCCTGGAAAGAACACTGTCCAATCTGTTAAGTGTTTGCAGGCTGGCAGTGTGCTCCAGGTTTCCAGATTTTTGTGAGCTGTCACCCATGTTGGGGAGGGCTTTGGTGATGCAGCTGTTTTTGAATCATTTCTGCTCCTGTAAATAACCCCTTGCCCATATTCCTGTAAGTAACTCCAATAAAACTCATTGGTTCACCAAGGTGAACTTTGGCAGGGTCCATATTTCAGTCTGTCATGGATTCCCTATCTGGGGTGAGTAGACATGTGTGTTGCTTCTCCCCAGGAAAATTTTTGTCACCCAACATAATTGGGCCCTGATTGGGTATATGACAAAACTGAAGACAAGTTGGGGAGGAGTTAGTACACAGTCCAGGCTATGGGTAGCAAGATGTGCAACTGAGGCTGAGGAGGCTGAGGGGGCTGGGGAAGCATCCACAAAGGACATTCCTGTAGAGCTGTCCTTTCCTGTATGTATATGTTAGTGTGCCTTTGGTTGCATGGTTCTCACTATAGGTAAGAAGATAGGCAACTAAGGTTGAGCTATCAGGATTAGGAGTGTCTGTGGGAAGAATCCCAGAATGGCAGTCTGTGGTATGAGGTGGCATGCCTGCTTGATGGGTGAGGTCCACAATGTGAATATGGAGAGGCCCTGAAAACACTTGAAGGGTTAGAGGAAATATTGCAATCTTTGAGAGTAGCACACCCAAGGGTCAAGATTGTCAGGAAGCAGTGGCAAAGGTTGCCGGGCCTCCAATGTGTGTGATTAGAAATGCATCTAAGGACAAGATGGTGGCCAAGCAGAAACATGTTAATGTAAAGGAACAATTGCAACAAGAAAGGAAGATGAGACTGGCATCCTCCCAGTTAGCCTGTGATTGACAAGTGTATTCGATAAACAAGAAGATGAGGAAGAGGTGTTAACAGCAGAAGAAGATAACCTTCAAACAGAGCTTTAGTAGGAAGAGGAAAATAAAATATACAGATGGGGAGCATTTCCCTCCGAAGGAAGTTGTACTAGGATGGAGATTGTTTGCTCACTCAGAAACAATTGTAACAGGCAGGTATAGTGAATGAAGAGGTTGCAGCCACCATGCTGACTCAGGGCCGCTCTGACCCAGGGAGCCAGCAACTGTAGCAGGAGAAAGTATGGCCATATTCATCTTTGTTGTCCCTAAGTAGATCTGAACAGATTAAGCCAGGCCCACTAAGTTTATTAGGTGTGGAGAAATACAGGGAGACCCTGTGAAAGAGATCTGGGATATGGAAACATGATGGCTCAGTAAGAATGATTGAAAATTATAGGGAGCTCATTAGGTTAGAGCCTCCTATCCATGCTTTGCAACAACCTTAATCTGTGGAGGAAGCAATCGATAGAAGTGGATGGACCCTTTCCCTGCTGTATTAGACATTGCTTATGTTTGATTATAGTATCTTTTTAGTGTGAACTTCTGGGCTCATCTGACAGAGAGTACTTCACCAAGGTTATCGTTGCAACCCCGTGGTCTGTTATGGGATGATGGTTCTATATGTTGCCTTGTCCTGCTTCCCATCCTCAGGAAAAGTTTTGGTTACATAGAAGAACCTCTACCAGTTTTGCAGATTTGGAAAACCACTGGAGAGATAATCAGGTACAATATTACTTCTGCTTACCTTATAACCCTACTGGAGCTGAGTTAACTAAAACAAACAGAACCCAAGATATATGCTACATGGATGAAAAAGAACACCCCCAAAGGCTATAAGCTTACTGAATAAAAATCCCAGTGCCAAGGGTGGGCTACTTCCCTGTGGGGGGTCAGGGAACTCCCTGAGGGCCAACAAATCATGAGGGTTATCATTACTGCTGTTGATGTATGCAAAACTAGACAATAAGATCCTGTTGCTGAAGATACCATATGTACATATTTTCACTATATATGAAGAAATTATTCTGGAACTGAACTGGAAACTGGTACCCTACTGACTGGCTTTCATAGTGCTAGAAGGGACCATGTCACCTACTTTCTGTGGACACTGCATGTTGAAATACCAACATGCTAGGCAGGCTTGGTTATTGTGTGTAAGACTAACAGCCTTCCAATTTGATTTAAAGCCCACTATACAAAACAATTCACCTCTGCCACTATAAGCCAGGACAAAAAACCTGTGGCTGGGGAAGAGAGGTCATAGGTATCAATGGGAAAGTAACATGTATGTGTGTGTGTGTGTGTGTGTGTGTGTGTGTGTGTGTGTGTGTGTGTTTTGGTTTACATTTCCCTGATGGCTAAGGATGTTGAACAATTTTTAAAGTGCCTTTTAGCCATTTTAGATTCCTCTGTTGAGAATTCTTTATTTAGTACTGTACCCTACTTTTTAATTGGATTATTTGGTGTTTTGGCAATTAGCTTCTTGAGTTCTTTGTATATTTTGGAAATCTGCCCTCTGTCAGCTGTGGGGTTGGTGAAGATCTTTTCCCATTTTGTGGGCTGCTGTTTTGTCTCGTTGACTGTATCCTTTATTTTACAGAAGCTTCTCAGTTTCAGGAGGTCCCATTTATTAATTGTTGATCCAAGTGTCTATGCTACTGGTGTCATGTTCAGGAAGCGGTCTCTTGTACCAATTTGTTTAAGGATACCTCTCACTTTCTCTTCTAAGAGGTTCAGTTTGGCTGGCTTTATGTTGAGGTGTTTGATCCATTTGGACTTAATTTTTTTTCCATGGTTTTAGATATGGACTTATCTGCAATCTTCTACATGTCAGTATCTAGTTATGCCAGCACCATTTGTTGAAGAAGCTTTCGTTTTTCCATTGTATAATTTTAGCCTTTTTGTCAAAAATCAAGTGTTCATAGGTGTGTGGATTAATAACAGGGTCTTCAATTCAATTCCATTGCTCTGCCTGTATGTTTTTGTGCCAATACCAAGCTGTTTTCATTACTATAGGGATGGTGATGCCTCCGGAAGTTGTTTTGGCTATCCTGGGTTTTTTGTTTTTCTATATAAAGTTGAATATTGTTCTTTTAAGGTCTATGAAGAATTATGCTGAGATTTTGATGGGGATTGTATTGAATTTGTAGACTGCTTTTGATAAGTTTGCCATTTTTACTATGTTGATCTACCTATCCAAGAACATGGGAGATCTTTCTGTTTTCTGGTATCTTCTTTAATTTCTTTCAGAGAAATGCAAATTAAAACAACTCTGAGATACCATCTTTACACCTGTCAGAATGGCTAAAATAAAAAACACCAATGACAGCTTATGCTGGAGAGGATGTGGAGAAAGGGGAACACTCCTTCATTGCTGGTGGGAGTGCAACTTGTACAGTCACTTTGGAAATCAGTATGGCGGATCCTCAGGAAAATGGGAATCAGTATACTTCAAGATCCAGCAATTCCACTCTTTGGCATCTACCCTAAGGATGCACATTCATACCACAAGGACATCTGTTCACCTACGCTCATAGCAGCATTGTTTGTAATAGTCAGAACCTGGAAGCAACCTAGATGCCCCTCAACTGAAGAATGGGTAAAGAAAATGTGGTATATTTACACAATAGAGTACGACTCTGGAAAAAAAACCAAAACAAAACAATGAAATCTTGAAATTCAAAGTCAAATAAATGGAACTAGAAGAAACCATCCTGAGTGAGGTAACCCAGACACAGAAAGACAAACATGAGCCTTCACCCAGTAGCTGACGGAAGCAGAAGTAGAGATCCACAGCTAAATACTGAGCTGAACTCCTGGAACCCAGTTGTAGAGAGGGAGAGGTGATGAGCAAAGAGATCAGGACCATGATGGGAAACCCACAGAAACAGCGAGTGGGAGCTCACAAACTCCAGTCTGATAGCTGGGGAACCAGCATAAGACCAAACAGGCCTCCTGAATGTGTTATCAGCTGGAAGTTCTGGGCAGTCTATGTGACCTCTGGCAATGGAACCAGTATTTATCCTTAGTGCATGAATGGACTTTGGGAGACCATTCCCTCTGGAGGGATACTCTCTCAGCCTAGATACATGGGGGAGGGACTAGACCTGCCCCATATGATGTGACAGAATTTTATGAACCCCCACGGGAGGCTTCACCTTCCCTTGGGGTTGAGGGGGTGGGGGAGTGGTGGTGGTGGTGGTGGTGGTGGATGGGGGTAGGATGGGGTGTTGGTGGAGGGCAAGGGAGGTCAGGAGAGAGAGGAAACTGGGATTGGTATGTAAAATAAAAAATTGTGTTTTATTTAAATCAGTTTACTTTTAAAAATAGATAAATGTGATATGCCTGTCAAATTGCCTTCTAAACATTTATTTATGCCCATAGATCACTGTTGTTGTCAGCCTCAATACATAACCACTGGTGGTGCTCCTAAAACAAGTGACGAATATTGTGGCATGATGGTCTCCTTATTAGCCATAGGTGTGCATCTATAGTTACTGCCTTCAAGGTTCAGGGATCACTGTGGGAGTGGGGGCAGAAAGAATGTAAGAGAAAGGGATGGACTGCAGTGTAACAGTTTTCTCCTCCATTGAAACATCCCATCCTTCAGGGAAGCTCTTTTAAACAGGAAGGTAAATTACTCAAAATAGCTTCAAGAAGGCCCAGAACCCTGCCATAGTAAGCAATAAAAACTGAGAGTTCTTCTCAAATGGACAGAAGTCAAGCTGCAAAAAAGACTCAAGACAAGCCAAGCTGCAAAGACACTCTGAGACCAGACCAGCTGCTCGGAAGAAGTAGAAATTAGCTGAGCTGCCTGGGAGTTTAGACTACTTAGAAAGGGCACTGTCCAACCTATTCACTGCCTGCAGGGTGTGCATTGTGCTTCTTTACAGCTGTATCACTCTATAGGCCTTAAGAACTGTCCTTACTACTAGACCAGTGGTTTTCAACCTGCAGGTCCTGACCCCTTTGTGTGTGTGGGCCGTCAAATGACCCTTTCACAGGGGTTGCCTAAAACAGATATTTACATTTCAATTAATAACAGTGGGAAAAGTTGCTGTTAGCTCAGTTGGTGGAGCATGGGACTATTAATCTCAGGATCCTGGGTTCAAGCCTCATGATGTCAGTTTAGTTTTCGGTTTAGATGTGGTGGTGCCTTTAATCCCAGCACTCAGGAGGCAGGGGCAGGCAGATCTCTGTGAGTTCGAGGCCAACCTGGTCCTGTTCCAGAACATCCAGGGCTACACAAAGAAACCTGTCTCAAAAAACCAAAACCAACCAACCAAACAAACAAAAAACAAAATTATCAAAATTGCAGCCATGAAGTAGCAACAAAAACAATTTTATGTTTGGGGTCACTACAACATGAGAAGCTGTATGAAGGGTTGCAGCATTAGAAAGGCTGAGAACCACTGCACTAGGCATGGAGTTGTTTATATCTAATCAGCTCACAACACTAATTCTAAAAATTCTGGAACCAATTTAGAGCTCATCTGTAATGTTGCATGAGTGTTACAAATTATTTGGATAATCAGCTTTCGAGAAGGAAAGTTTGGCTTTGGCCCATAGTTTCAGAGGGGCCAATTCCTTGCTAGCTGGCCAAATGCTTGTGAGCCTGTCATGAGGCAGTATATCATGCTGGGGACATAGAGCCGAACAACATTGCTTGACTCACTGGTGACCAGGAAAGAGAAGACAGAGAGGCAAAAGGGCCAGCGCCCATTATGGTTTGAATGTGGAGTGTCCCTCACAGGCTTATTATGGGGTTGAACATTTACTTGCTTCCCAGCTGGTGATGCTGTTTTGGCAGGTCATGGAACCTTGAGGTTTGGGTCCTCTGCTTCTTGGCCCAGCTGTGATGTGACCACCTGCCTCAAGTTCCCACTGACCAAGACTCAGCTGATCCTGCCACCATGGTTTTCTTGACATAATGTGCCGAACCTTATGAAACCAGGAACCTAAATAAGTATCCCCCACCCGTTTGCTTCTGTCAGATGTTTGGTCAAAATGTATATATCCCCAATGTCACCTTTGAGGGCATGTCCCCAGTAATCCAACTTCTAAGAAGTTTCTACCTTTTAATGGTTCCACCGCTAATATCAGAGATCACTGTGACTATTCTGTTCTTCTGGGTCCATTTTTAGGACCAAAGTCTGTGTTGTGATTCTCCAGAAAAACAGAATAGGATATATACATACATATATCTTTTACTGCATTATAATGAAATGATTCATATGCTTAGAAAGGCCGAAAAATCCTATTGTCTGCCATCTCCACCCTGCTGGTCCAGGCAAGCTAGTGGTACATACCTGTGTCCTGGAGGGCTGATGGCCTAAGTCCCAAACCGAGAGCAGGAGAAGTCTGGTGTTCTAGCAGGAGCAATCAGGCATAGAAAGCAAATTTCCTTTTCCTCATTATTTTCCTTTTCTATTCAGGTCTCAATGAATGGATGATGAGACTGGTGAGGGAGGTCTACCCACATTGGGAGGATCATCTGCTTTACTCAGTCACTGATTCTCATGCTTATCCCATTCAGAGAAACATCCTGACACACTTACAGGAATAATATTTGACATGTAAAATTAACCATTACACACCAAGTATCCCTGAACTGCAGCAACTTGAGTTTTGTTTCTTGAACAATAGAGGACATTTTGACTATCTCCAATAAGATACAGGCTTTCACATTTCTTATTTTGAAGAGTTATTAGAAAAATATTTCTGTGCTTGGAATCTTCATTATTATTATTTATTATTATTATTATTATTATTATTATTATTATTATTATTATTATGTCTTTCTTTTCTTTTCTTTTTTAAGTCAGGGTTTCTCTGTGTAATAAGCCTAGCTGTCCTGGAACTAACTAGTTTTGTAGATCAGGCTGGCTTCGAACTCACAGAGATCCACCTGCCTCTGCCTCCTGAGTGCTGAGATTAAAGGAGTGCACCACTACTTCCTGGCAGAATCTTCTTTATTTATGAAAGAGAAAAATAACATGTGTGAAAGCAGGCTTTAAATGAGTCCACCAGACCCTAGATACATGATAATTGGGTATTTATTAGGGAAGCACCGACACAGAGAAGAGTAAATAACAGTCCAGATCTTCCTGCTCCAGAAGATGCAGTCTCTGCCCTTGGGATGCTCTCTACAACCCAAGAGAGTTTGAGCCAGCCCCTCCTCTACCTAACCCCGCCCAAAGGGTGTGGCCACCATTACAAATTCACTGGCAAGGCAAGATGCCACTATACTTGTGATGCTGTATATTTTGTACTAAAGGCGGCAAATACATAAATGGGGACTAAGTCTCAGGTTATTAATGCCTGAAACAAATGCTTCACAATCTAAACACTGAAGATACTAATTAGTATATAGGTGTCACTCACAGTTCTTATTAACCAGAGATGAGTTATTGAATCACATACTGTCATAGAACTAGTTTAATGACAAAATTATCATGTGGCATTTGGTATGTGTAATTTCCAATTTTATTTAATAACGCAGTAAAAACATTTAAATTTGTGTTATTCTCAGATGATTTTCATTTCTCCACTCAATTTGGACTCTGTGGAGCTTTAGTGCTTCAGAAATCATCCAAGTTAAGACAGTCAGCTCAACATTGCACACTGAAAACAAACAGGAGACTGGAGGTACATGGAGATAAATGCCTGGGTTTGTTTGTTTGATTTTTTTGAGACAGGGTTTCTCTTTGTAGCCTTGGCTGTCCTGGAACTAGCCCTGTAGGCCAGGCTAGACTCAGACTCACAGAGATATGCCTGCCTCTGCCTCCCTAGTACTGGGATTAAGGCATTCACCACCAAGGCCCGGCAATGCCTGTGTTTGTAATAGCTGTTTTTTGTTTGTTTGTTTGTTTGTTTGTTTTTGTTTTTTTATTTGTTGGTTGGTTTTTGTTTTTTTCCTTTCCTTGTCAATATAATGTAGATTGTTTTGAGTAATATAGTCTCCCAAGTAACTGGAATTAGTTTTGTGCCACTATAGCTGGTATAGGCTGGATGACTTTGTAACATCTTTTATTTTCTCTCTCTCTCTCTCTCTCCCTCTCTCTCTCTTTCTTTCCCTCTCTGTGTGTGCATGCCACTGCACACATGTGGAGGTCAGAGGTCAACTCAGGGAGGTGGTTTCTCTTCTACCATGTAAATCCAAGCCACTTCACAGAATCATCTTGCAAGCTTAGCCTTATTTGAGGCAGTCTCTCTGACCAGGACCTGGAACTTGCTAAGTAGGCTAGGTTGGCTGAACTCCATTGAGATTACCAGCATACACTACTATGCCTAGTCTTTATGTGGGTGTTGGGAGTCAAATTTAAGTCTTCATACTTACATAGGGACCACTTAACCAAACAAGCCATCTCTGGGTTAGATGATTTTTAAGGAGTCTTCCAGAATATATACTGTATGGCTCTATGCCACACATTCAATATTTCATTAAGTTGCATTATGTTATACACAAAGCAGATTTCTGCCTCAGGGCCTTTGGACTTGCTACTCCATCTAATAGACCATTCCTTAGATGGTCATGGCCTAGTCTCTTATTTAAGTCCCTTCTCAAATATCACTACCTCAGAGCAGCCTTCCCTGATTAGCTCATCTAAAGTTAGCATGCTCTCACTGTCCTGTTAGCCTCCTTCTTCCCCCCTCAACATTGACCAGTGTCTGGCTTTGTATGCTTCACACACCGTAATACAAGGTCCATGAAGGCAAGGACTTCATCAGCATTGTTCATTGCTGTATCCTCAGAATCTAGCATATAATTAATTGCCTGAGACATATTTGTTGAATTAATTGAATAAATTGCAATTTGAGTTAGAATTTATCTCTTTTTGCCTCAACAGGCAGTAAATTCAGGGAAAACTAACAAATGCCCTGGTTAATTAACTTAGCTCTCATGAAGGACAGCTATTCTCAGGACATGCTGACAGCCTAGAGGAATGGCCAAGGTACAGGCAGGATGGGCAGGGTTGGGTAGGGGTAGGCAGGACTGGGAGGGGATGGAAGGGTAGGGGACGGGCAGCTAGCATTCCTAGCTGCCTCAGGAAATCAGTAAGTATGGCAATTCAACCACACTTGAGTTTATAAAGTACTTTTTATTTTATATACATTGGTATTTTGCCTACAAGTATGCCTTGTGTGAATGTCAGATCCCCATTGAACTGGACAGTTGTGAGCAGCCATGTGGGTGCTGGGAATTGTACCTGGGTCCTCTGGAAGGGCAGCCAATGCTCTTACACACTGAGTCATCTTTCCAGCCCTGTTGTACTGGAAATAAAGTACTGTTGTAACTAAAATATACAAAGATTTAAGATACTAGTGGTGGTAGTATTTAACATGTTATCAGACATTGAGGAAATGTGCTGAAAAACTGGGTATTGACACATATTATACACAGATTTGGGGAAGAATGGAAGCATATCTTCATAGTGGGTATTCATAGTAGGCTTGTGTATGTGTGTGTGTCTAGGGTCTTAACGTATTTCAAGTTGCTATGTAACTGGGGATGAGCGTGAATTTCTGATTCTCCTGCTTGGTTCATACAGTTCTGGGGAATCTGGAATTAACCTCAGGGCTTCTTGTGTGCTAGGCAAGCACTCTACCAGCTGAGTTACAATTAGCCCAGCTAGTGGACATTGTTTAGCAAGGAAGAAAACAAAAAACAAAACTTAGATCAATGCTTGTCATTCTGTGACAAACTGTTTTTTTCGAGACAGGGTTTCTCTGTGGCTTTGGAGGCTTTCCTGGAACTAGTTCTGGTAGAGCAGGTTGATCTAGAGCTCACAGAGATTCGCCTGCCTCTGCCTCCCAAGTTGCTGGGTATTAAAGGCGTGCGCTACCTCCGCCTGGCGTTTTTCTGTTTTCGAGGCAGGGTGCACCATTACCGCCAGGCGACAAGTTTTTATCCTTTGCAAAATAAGTAAACAAATAAAACCAATAACAACAACCTCAAATTTTCCAGGATACTGAGCTGGGCACTGAGTCAAAACCCGCGTCAGGGACTATTCTGGAATTTGCAGCAAGCTTGAAGCGTGCTCGAACCTCAAGTATTCCACTCTTCTCTTGATGATTTAAAGTACTGAAAATTCTCCCTTTTGGGGGTTATTTTTCGCGTCCCAAGAAAGCTACACAAATAACCACTCTACGGAAAACATCCACTTAACAGCAACGATAGATTCATTTTAGGTTTAAAAGAATCCTGTAAGTGCATCTTGGAGCAATCGTGCTGCGTGGCCATCGAGCCGGGGAGCGGTGCTAGGACACGCGACACAGGGTGCTTCTGAGACCGCTCCGGAACCTAGGTGTGCGTGCAGCCGCGTGCAGGCCCGGCCCCTGAGCGGAAGCCCGTCCTTTCAGTGCGCGCGCAGCGCGCGGCCGGGAACCCCGGGGCCGCGCCCGGACCGAGGGGCGGAGCGGGCTGTCCGGAGCGAGGTGGGGCGGCGCAAACCAGTCACTTTCCGCGGAGTCGGCAGCCGCCTCGTGTGCCTCGGCGGTGCCGCAGAGGGAGCGGAGCCGGGCGGCGGTGCGCGCGTCCGAGGTGCCCGGAGGCCCAGGTACGTGCGACCCCACTAGGCCAGCGCGGGACGTTTGACCGGGCGGTTGCGGCTCCGCTGCCCGCAGCCTGCTGCGGCCTCTGTGACGCGCGGTGCGGCCTCGGGGACGCCCGCGGTCGGCGGGCAGCAGGACGGGGCGGGGTGAGCGCGGCGGCGGGGCGGGGCGGAGCGGAGCGAGGGGCGGAGCCGGCGGAGGCCCCGCCCCGGGGCCGAGCAGCGCGGACGCTACGGAGCAGGCGCGTCCCGCTGCTGCCGCCGCCGCCGCCGCCGCTGCCGCCGCCGCCGCCGCCGCTGCCGCCGCCGCTCGCCCTTCTCGGGAGCCGCCTCTGCCGCCGCCATTTGCACGGGAACCCCGGTGACAGGGGCTTGGCGGAGGGGCGGGCGGAGGGGGGAGGGCCTGCCAGCCCCGAGGGCGGGAGCGACGCCGCCGGCGCCGGCCAGGCTCCCTGCGCGACCGCGCCGCCCGCGGCGGAACCCGGGTGGCGGCGGCGGCGGCGGCGGCCGAGGCCGGGCGTGCGCCTGAGGCGGCGGCGGCGGCGGCGGCCCTGCGGGCGGCCGGGAGGGGCGGGGGCAGCGGCCGCCGCCGTTTGATGGATCCGAGGATCGCCTGGTTCCAGCCAGAGCAGCTCGGACCGTCCAACAGTCTGTGGATGCAGATCTGGGAGACGACCCAAGGGCTGAGGAACCTCTACTTCAACCACCACTGTCACAGCAGCGGCGCGAGCAGCGCGAGCGGCGGCACGGCCAGCGGCGGGAGCGGCAGCGGCCCCGGCAGCCCCGGCGGCACGGCCCCGGCTCCGGCCGGCATGTTCCGCTCCGGTGAGCGCCCGCTGGGCGGCCTCGCCGTGCCCGCGGAGCAGCGGGACTTCCTGCCCCTGGAGACGACCAACAACAACAACAACCACCACCAGCCGGCGGCCTGGGCACGGCGGGCAGCGGCGGGTCCCTCGGCGTCGCCGGTCCCGTCGGCGCCCTCGTCCCCGCGTCCCACGGCCGCGCTCCCCACCTCCGAGTCCGCCGACCCGGCCTCGGGCAGCAGCAACAAGAGGAAGCGCGACAACAAGGCCAGCACCTACGGACTCAACTACAGCCTGCTGCAGCCCAGCGGAGGGCACGCGGCCGGGGGCGGCCGGGCGGACGGTGGCGGGGGCGTGTACAGCGGGACCCCGTGGAAGCGGAGGAACTACAACCAGGGAGTCGTGGGGTAAGTGCTGGCGCTGAGGCCTTCGCCCAGCACACACGCTCAGCGGGGCACACGCCCACAGGGGGCTGGGGGTGGGGAGCCCCGGCGCGGTGGCTATCCATTTCTTCTTCGCTTGGCCAGCCTCATCCGTGCTTTCTTTGGAATTCCCTTCAGCTATCCACTCCCCTCACATAGTCATGCTCGCGTTGCTTCTCTCCTTCTAACTGTCCATTACCTTCCCGGTGCATTCTCATTGCACTTCTGCCTCCTTTCATGCCCTAGAGTTCTGCCTGCTCGCTTACCTCCTTCCTGCCCTCCACACCTCGGTCCCCATCACCACACCCCAAGATGAAGCCCCTTAGTGCTGGGATATTATTAACTTCCTGAGAACGTTCTTGCCTTAGCGTTTTTAGATGGTTAGGACTAGGAGGTCCTCCTCTTGCCAAGAATAGAAACATCCAGAATGCTCTTTCCCCTCCCCCAATCCCCGACAAGAATCTTGTCAGCCCAGGAAGACACTGCCTGCTCTTGACCCTTTGGCCTATCTTTTATGTTTATTTAAAAAAGAAAAAAAATTCTTTGCGTTTGCTATTGCTGGACTGTCGTGAACGAAATCATTGAGTGACAGCTGCATTTAGGGTGGCAGAGATTGTGAGCTTTTCTGAACCCTGATAGAACTTTCCAGGAGTCCATGGTTGGCAGCTCCTCACCATGGTAGAGGCAGCAGTGGTTCTCATTTAGGGGTGACGGTGGTGCTAAGTGTGTGAATGTTGCACCGCTAGTGACTTTGTGTTTAAAGTTCAGCTCTTACAAAATGGAATCTTACCTGAGCCCTAGTAAATTATGGACGTAAGCTGGGAATGTTTCCAGCCTGGTTTCCCTTTGGGAAGAGCCCCTGTGTTGGCTGGATTAGGTTACTGAGTCTCTCTTCCTTTCTTTTTTGGTCTGATACAACAAAACGTTTGGGCTGTGGTGTGTGTGTGTGTGAGAGAGAGAAGTATGATGTGTGGTTTGTGTTGCTCCAGTGTGGAAAACCAGCGTGGAAATCGCTACTCATCTTCAGGTACTGATATGTAGTGAGGCCTCAGGAAATCAATTAGTAATCTAGTGTGAACCTTTCTTAGCTTCACCCATTCAGGTGTGCCTTGGTTGTGTGTACCTTTTTGAAGATCTGGTAAAATGAGTTGGTGGGTTCCATCTGCTGTAGTGGGCTGGTGTCTGCTCTGTACACTACTATTACAACTCCCACCTTATATGGAAAAGTGCAGTCATGTGGTTGAGGGCTGGTGCTGGGGAATGCCTGGTAGCTGCCCTCATTTTCCTCAGTCATTTTTGCCCAGCTTCAAGGGCGCTCTCCATGGTCATCACCTTTTATTAAAGACTTGTGGTTCCATCCTGTTAGCCTGTCCAAGGTGAAGCATAAGCCTGTGGTTTAGGAACAACAAATTGATGCTGAGAGGCTCTGGTAGTTTTGTCTTACAGGAATGAGCTCTGGTTAGGTAATCACTACCAACTAATACCTGGAAGGTCCCTACTTGCATTTTTCTGAAGCCTCTTGCCTGTTTCTAGAAAAGAAACATTATAAATCCATAGTGGCTATCTCTGGTGGACGAGAAGTTGTTCTCCTTTCTCCTTACTGTTCAACGTAAATCCTGAAAAATTCACCCATAGAAGCTTTGGATATTTTGTATTGTCCTCAGAAGAATCAGGGAGTAATGTACATTTCCCTGAGGGATTATTGCTTAAAAACTGATTGTAAACGTCTTAAACAGCTTCTCATGTCATCAGAAGAAGACACCAACAATTAGGAGTTAATTTTTCAATTCTGACACTTCGTAGTGTTGAGAGGTACATCAAACAGTTCTAAGAAGGTCTGCTCAGAGACTCTGGGTTCTGAATGATTTTTGTTTTGATTTGTGTGACTTTATTTCTTAGCTTTTAAGGAAGTTTTGCTATTCTTTTATTACTTAAAAGTTACAGTTTTTTATTTTGTATGTTGTGCCTGCGTGTATGCATGTGTGCATGTGTGTACATACGTGGCAAGGTAAGGAAGGGGTGGAAGTCACAGGACAGCATAGTGGGAGTCGGTGTTCTTGGGGATTAAACTCAGCCCATCATGGCTGATGGCAAGCAATTTTACCTCCTTAGCTATCTTGCCAGCCTAGTTTTGCTTTTAAATACAGGTATTTAGATGGTTGACTTCTGAGTGTTCTTCTCAGTATTGTGGTATTCATTATGTGACAGAACTTTTCCTGGGGAGGTACAACATACCCATCTACTCACCCCAGATACTCACAACAGATCAAAGTATGGATACTACCAAGGTCCAACTTGGTGAACTATGAGTTTTATTAGGGTTATTTAAAGGAATGTGGGTGAAAAGTTACTTATAGAAGTAGAAATGACTCAAAGATAGCTACATCACCAAAGCCCACCCCAGCATGGGTGACAGCTCACAAAGCTGGGAACCTGGAGCACACTGCCAGCTTGCAGGCAGCTTAACAGGTTGGACAGTGTCCTTCTCAGGTGCCTCAGTTGTCTAAACTTGTCAGCAGCTAGCTGGTCCAGTCTCAAAGTCATCTTTGCAGCTCTGTTCCTCTAAGTATCTTCCCTGTAGCTGGGCTCTTCTCTGAGAGGGACTTGTGTTACACAAGCTTTTATTGCTTACTCTGGCAGGGAGGGGACTAGTGAATCTGGTCAGTTTCAGGGACTTCCTGGAGCTGTTCAAATTGCTTACCTTTCTGTGTAAGGACCTTCCCTGTGGGATGGAATGTTTCAATCTCAGAGGAAACTCAACACAACACTGTTCTGATGTTAAATTTAGTTTGACTAAATTTTCTGTGTTCTTGGTACTGTGCTGGTAGATGAGTAAATTATGGATCCTAAACTCTGAGTTGACTTTCCAGATAGGGACGGACTTGGAACACACAGTATGTGGACAGGGCATTAGAACTCTGAGACTGACTGACCCCTGCTATTCTTTTTGTCTTGTGTCTCTTGTGCCAGTGGTTGACTAAGCTCCCTGAGTGCCCCTAAGACTGTAAGAGTTTGAACTGTGACTCCTTACATTGCCTGAGATCTTGAGTCTTGGTTCTTCCTTAACTTGCTTCATGTCCTTGCCAGTCAAGCTTATGTTTAACCTTTCTTTTATGAATGAATTCCCTTCGACTCACTGGATAGAAAACACTCTTCATGTAGAGGACTATACTAGGGTTGAGGGTGTAGCCCAGTGGTAGAACACTTTAGGTTCAATCCTTAATAATGCCACTAAAGAGAGAGAGAGAGAAAGAAAAAAAAAAAATAAGTACTTGGTCTCATCCTAAAGTCTTCTTTTCAAAATGAAGCTATTCTGGATGTACTTTCTCAGCCTTTGTCCTCTGACGCCACAGGGTATTTGCATCCTCTGTTATTTATTTTGGAGGTACTAAAGATTCACCCCAGTGCCTTTTGTGAGTTATACAAAGACCTCTTATTAGTAAGCTATATCCCCAGAGCTTTTTCCCTTTCTTTTTTACGGTTTGAGACTGGGTTTCACTAAGTTACCCAGGCTGGCCTTGAACTAACTCTGTAGCCCAGGCAGGTTTTAATTTTATGATTTTCCCACCTCAGTCTCCTGAGTAGTGGGGCTAATACCTGAGTCACCAGGCCTAGCTTCCTTTTTTTATTTTTATTTTTCATTTTCTCAATTGTTTACATGTATCCTTTCTCTAGGGTACCATTTCTCTAGGGCAGGCTGTGTTGTAGGATGCTGTCCATCAGCACTTTCTTGCCCATAGAAATGAGCCAGAAGCCCTTTTCTTTCTTTTGTTTTTATTTTTGTTTTGTTTTTCCGCAGACAGGGTTTCTCTGTGTAACAGTTCTGGCTGTCCTGAAACTTGCTCTGTAGACTGGGCTGGCCTCAAATTCTCAGAAATCATCCTGCCTCTGCCTCCCAAGGCGTATGCTACCATGCCAAGCCAGACGCTCTTTTAGAGATTTAATGGTGCTTGCTGTAGAGAAGGAAGGAAGGTAAAGAGCCACAGAAACTTCTGTGGAAGGTTCCTGATACCTTCCAGCCTCATGAGGATGAGGCTGTGTGGCTGTCCTGGGAAGTTCTGTGGTTTGTCAAGGCTTAAGTGACTTTCTTGGTCATATTTTGGGACTATGCATTGAGATATCAAGGAGACCTCAGGGGAAAGGGCCTCACTTTTGTATGTTTGTGTGGTTCTGAGAGTTGGACCTGGGCTCTCATCTTGAGCTAGGGAGTCCTCACTCTATCACCAAACTGCACTCCAGCACCGTAAAAAAAAAACTGCAAGTTTAAGGAGTCAGTTTTTGAGCTAAAGAGGTAAGAATGTGAGTGGGAGGAAGAACAGATTAAGATAGGGTCCTGGCTCAGTGCTGGGCTTGATATCTACACAGCTTCGAAGGTTATGGCTAAGGGGCTGTGTTCTTTACTGCAGTGGGCCACACCACCCTTCATGCAGCACCATCTTCTAGTGCTTGTTTACTGTGTAACAGTGCTGATGGCTTTCTTTAGTGCTGGGGTTGTGGCTTATGTCTTCATTATTATCAAGGGATTGGTGTTCCTGCTGGGCTTCTGATCAGTCGGGCAGATGAACACAAGTAGGAAAGAACCTAAAGTCTCGCTGGGTGGTGGTGGTTGTAGCACAGGGCAGATGAATCTCTGTGAGTTTGAGGCCAGCCTGGTCTACAAAGTGAGTTCCAGGACTGCTGGGGCTGTTACACTGAGAAACCATGTCTTGAACCAATGGGGAGTGGAGGAGGAAAACATATTGTGGATTCTGTGCTGTCTACCTGTGATTCATAGTTGAGAATTGCTGAGAGTTTGGTGTACTGATTCCCACTAAGTTACTTTTGTGTCATGGCTTCATCCTCTGAGGAAGTTTCTGAGTTGCAAGTGCTGTTTCTTTTGGGGTCATTGGCACAGGTAGTCTTTTAAAACTGTTAAATCTTTAGCTGTTGAAAAGCAAAGGGAAACATCAGCTAGAGCCTTTTAGAGTCTACCCTGTGCTTACACACAGGCACTTTAGGACATTAGAGGAAAGAGAGGAAAAAAAAAAAGGTGGTAGACCAGTATGAGGGAGAGGTCTGGATCCTAGTGTGCTGGGTGGCCCTGTCTCAGTTTTTTTCATGAAACAGCTACTTGTTCTAGTATTAGGAGCTCAGGAGGTTCTGGAAGCACTGTTGTGGGTTCCCTTGGTGACACTGGACTGTCAAGTGGCTGTCTTCCTTGGTGACAACATGAGAATTTTAAAAATGGGGTAGACATGAGGGCAGTGACTAGGTACGCAGTCTTCTACCCACTGAAGCTGAGAAAAATCATGGGCACTTCCTCTGTGGGTACTAGAAAAGCTGGCTGTTGTATGATTTCACACAGCTTTCTCTTCTGTTCTCTTGACTGGTATTAGTGGTGGAAACTATTTCAGGATCACACCCACAACACTACAGACTACTAATCACATACACATAGGTGTGGCGTGTTCTTGATAGCTTGATGGGCCACGGAAGACACTGTTTTTGAAGGCTGTTGGTCCACTTATTATTATATGGTTGTGATTTTTTTTTTTTTTTTTAAACAGCTGACTGGACAGCTCAGAGCCTCCAAGGAGCTCAGACAACAGTAGAATGTCTTTCAGCCTGAGAGTATTTTCTAAGGACTCAGCTGCTTTGGAACACCAAAAATGCTTTATGTTTGTTTGTCACTATAAGATTGTATGTAAAGTTGAAGATAGCCTTGAGTTAGGCTTTTCATTAATTTGCAGTCACCTTTGAATTCTGATAAATTGCTTGATATTATAAAACACTTATATATTCTAGAACTTTGGCCCATATAGGGCTTTTAGTTGAAGATTTTAGGAAAAAGTTGAACATGGAGTCATGTAGTATTTATTGTCCAGAGATTACATTAGTATTTAATAACAAAACGTAGGACTTCTAGTTTGAGTCCCTCTTAAAATAGTGGTTTATAGTTTATTAAGTAGAATTGCTCAAGAAACTAGAGACCATACTGCCATGATTCAAAAACTTTGAATCTTTTCTACTTGTTTCCATAATTAATGTCTATCTATATCTATATCTATATCTATATAATATATCTACATTAATTTTTTTCTTTTGAGAAAATTGATAGATTAATAGGAAGTTATAAGAATTAGTAGAGTGCTCATTGTAGTCTATTTGCTCAGTTTCATTGTAGTAACAACCCAATTACTAGTTTAATTCAGAAGCAAGGAACTAGCATTTTCATAATCTGTAATGTTTCATATTTTGCTAGTTTCACATGCGTGTGTGTGCTGTGTATTTGTAGATTGTATACAGCCATACCACAGTCAAGATACAGAACTAGGTTAGGTTAATTTTGGATATTCATCATGTGTTCTTCATGAAAAACAACAACAACAAAAAAATATAACCATTCTATCAACCCAGAGATCTCTTTGGGTCCATAGTCACACTTCTTTCTTGTCCCTAACCCTTAACAACAAGCACCAGTCTGTTTGCCATCTCTGCAAATATGCCCTTTTGAGAATGTGATGTAAATGGGATCCTGTAGTCTATATTTTTGGCTGTTTTCTTTTCACAGAAATGTCTTTGCAAATCACTCAGCTTGCTCTATGTGCCAGTAGTTCTCTGTTACTCCATTGTATAGAGGCACCAGTTGAAGGATATTCTAGAAAAGTGGTTTCCAGTTTTTGACTGTTACAAATAAAGCTGATGTAAACATTTATGTACGTATTTTTATATGAACATAAGGCTTCATTTTAGGGGAATAAATGCCCAAAAGTGGCATATGGTAAGTACATGTTTACTTTAAAGGAACTCGTAACCATTTTTTTACTTTCTTCTTTTGTGTTTGTACATGTGTTGTGTGCACATGCATTTGGAGGTTAGAGGTCAACACCGTATGTTTTCATTTTGTTGTCTGCCGTATTTTTGGGACAGGATCGCTCTTTGAACTTGGAATTTGCTTTTTTGGTTAGACTGATTGGCTATTAGGCCCCTGGATCCACCTGTCTTCATCGCCTGGCATTGGGATTACAGGCAGGCACTGCCATGAACTTTCCTTTAGGGTTAAACTCAGTTCTTATACTTGCATAGCAGTTACTTTACCTGCTAAGACATCTCCCTAGATTCTCTTTACTTTCTACACTTGAGTTTAGTCAAGAGGTTGAGAAATGATACTAAGCCATTTTCTAGAGTGGTGGCATCATACTGAGTTTCTGTATGAGGAGTGGGGATTTTGCTCATCTCTCCAGCACTTGCTGTAGCTACCATAGTATGGCTCTTCTAATAGGTGATACCATACAGCTTCTTGTGCTGTTGGTCATACTAAACTTGTAGGAATAACTCCGCCATTTTCCCCACCTTCCATTTCAGTTTTATTTATCTGAGGTATGCACAAAGCCCCGTGTTTCATCCTGGCATTGAAAAAGCTTCAATTCCCAAGACTTACTTAGATTTCATTCTTATTTGTATTGTTTAAATGTTTTGTTTTATTTGTGGCGGGGGAGGTGTCTCCTTAGTGGGGTCTTACTATGTTTGTCTACCAGATTGGTCCTGAATGGGGGTGATGGTCTCTCCACTTGACTAGCCAGAACTCCAGTTGTATGCCACACACTATCCTTAATGGTTGGTTTTGTTTTGTTTTTGTAATAAATTAATAATGAGAGGAAGAAGGAGAGGGAGAGATGGTGGTGGGGGACTATTTAGTTCAGGCTGGCCTTGAATGCCTGGCAATCCCCCTGCCTCAGCATCCCATCCAGAATGTTGGAATTGACAGTGTTGGCTCCTGTGGTTGCCTTGGAATGAAACAGCCACTGTTTGTCTCCCCCATTGTCCTATAATAACCTCTTAAAAACAGCTTGTTCAAAGCAGTATCCAAATATGGTTCTTTCCCTGCTATTTAAATCTTTTAATCTATAGGTTTTTCTGCCATCTGCTTCCCTCTCTATTAAGTTTGTTGAAGAAATTAGGTTATTTTTTTCTTTCCTCTAGTTAAGATTTTTGGCTGCATTGTGTGTGCACATTTATGTATTTGGACATGCCTGTGCATGCAAATGGGGAAGCCAGAGAGAACATGTGGTGCCCTGCTGCATCGCTTCCATTCTATCCCTTTGAGACGGTGTTTTCTGTGTGTGTTTTGTTTGGATTTTGTTTTTTTTGGTTGCACTGGCTGGCCACCTAGCTCTGGGGATGTGTCTTTTCCCCTGTCAACACTGGGGAGGCAGGCGTGCATGCAATGTCACATGTGGCTTTCACATGGGTGCTAGCAGTCTGAGCTCAGATTCTCAGGCTTAGGCAGCAAGGATTCTTACTCACTGACTCATCTCCTCAGCCCTAGGTGATTGATTTTTATAAACTTTCCTGATGTCTGTCTTTTTCTGATTGCATTTTCATTATGTTGTTTTAGTTTGCTCGTTTGGTTTTATAGTTTTCTTAAATTTATAATTGGAACTAGGGACTTGTTTTGATTTTTTTTTTTTTTGTCATAAGTGCTTATAGATGAATGATACATATTTTTAAAAGATAGGAACTGGAGAGATGGCTCAGTGGTTAAGAGCATTGGTTACTCTTCTAGAAGACTCAGGTTCAATTCCCAGCACTCACATGGTTGCTCACAATTGTCTGTAATTCCATACCTGTTTGGAGGATCTGACTGACACACAGCTGAGTTTGGTAGTATGCACCAGCACTGGGGAGGCAGAGGCAGGTGGATCTCTCTGAATTCAAGGCCAGTGTGACCTATATCTGGCCTGGTTTCTGCACAACTTGGGCTAAGTTGAGAGACCCTGTCTCAGTAAACAACAGCAAAAAGACAAAGTCTGAATAGCTTTCTTTTGTGATGTGAATAGCTACTAATTATGGTTGTCTAATGGTGTTAATGCACTAGGATTGTTAAGTTCATATTCTACTTAGATCCTTTTCCCTTGTTAGCCTGTACTTCTAAAAAGAGATTGCCTTCCTTGGCTCTGGTCATCATGAGGGCACAGTTCTCTGTTGGAGTACAGCTTGAGTGAGGGAGGACTTCTGTCCTAGGGAGAAGTAAGGTACACTGGTGTGTGTGTGTGTGTGTGTGTGTGTGTGTGTGTGTGTGTGTGTGTGTGTGTGTGTGTGTGTGTGCTGTCTGTCTGTCTGCCTGCCTGCCTGCCTGCCTGCCTGCCTGCCTGCCTGCCTGCCTGCCTGCCTGCCTGCCTGCCTGCCTGCCTGCCTGCCTGCCTGCCTGCCTGCCTGCCTGCCTGGCTGTCTCTGGCTGTCTGACTGTGTCTGTGTTTGTGTGAAAAGAGAAAAGGAAGTTCTCTCCACAGTGAACTGTACTAGGCTTTTGGTCTGTGGTTGGAAATGGCATGAGAGTCCTTTGCCCATTGCTACCCTGTCTTGGCTTTTGATCTGTGGTAGCCAAGGGAAGCCATATGGCATGTGAGCCTGTGCCAGGAGACAAAGTTCACACAGCCTTAATTCAGTATTCAAGAACAGTTTTTTTGTTTGCTTCTTTCCCTTCAATAGCTTTAGATTATAATTCATTGTCTGTGCTAACGTTTTTAACCTTGGAACAAATCATTCTTTTTAGGCTGATAGAATTCATAGGCTGCTTAAAAAGAATTCCTAATAGGAAGTAAAGTTGTCAGGTGACCTCTTCCCCCTCAGATACTTTAAAGGTCACCACTTATAGAGCAAAGTCTATGGTGATAGAATGACCTTTGGAGCAAGACTCTTTGGACATTCTGGCCCCCAGCCTTAAGTCAGTTTTTATTTCCTCAGAAGTGTGCACAAGGAGTTCCTTTAGGGAGGCAGCAGTCAGTGATGGGCAAGATGGCAGTCAGATGCTCTTACAGTCTGAAGAAGATGTCTTCCTTTTTGTCTCCTTCTCCAGGCATTTGCATTTCAGAATATTTTGGAAAGCAGTGTTAGGTTTATGGAAAAAGTGAGTAGAAAGTTCAGTTTCCATATGCCTCCTTCTCCTGGTTTCCCCATTACTAATGTCTTGAGTAGAGTGATGCACTTGATGAATCAGGTGCTGCTGTTATGTATAGTCATGTTTGGCAGTAGGATTCACTCTTGTGTCTAGAGCTTATGTGTGGCAAGATGGTTCTAGTGCCCATCTCCCAGTTCTTTTTTCTCCACCTCTTCATTCCTTCTTTTCTCTTCTAAAACACCTGGCAAACACTAGTCCTTTCTTCGTCAATACAGTTTGCCTCACCCCAGGATGTATTCTAAGTTGCCATCATTAACTCTTTCCTATTACCTTATACTTGGCAGCCTGCTTTTGAGATCCCTTCATGTGCTTTCCTGGCTTGGTGTAGCTGATTTCTCTGTAGTGCTGAGTAACACTCCATAGTACAGATAGACCAGTCTGTTTATCCACTCATTTTGTTGCTTCCAAGTTTGGCATTTGTGCACAAAGCTGCTGTAAACATTCATGTGCAAGTTTTTGTATGGCCATACTTTTAGCGCCTTTGAGTAAATACCAGGGAATATGATTGCTCGATATGGTAAGAATATGTTTGTAAAAATACTGAGAGGTCTTCCAAAGTGGCTGTATCATTGAATATTCATAGAGTTTCTGATTATTTCACATTTCCCCCAGGTTATTATTTTGGCTTTTTGCCATTCTAGTAGATGAATAGTGATAACAATTTAATTTGTGGTTCTCTGATTTCCTTCACAAGTCCATGTGTCGAAAGTATAATCTGAATGCATAGTGTTGAAAAGTGGGGCCTGTAAGAGATGGTTAGCTAAGCAGCCAGGTGTGGGGAGGCTGAGACAGGAAGGTGGTGAGTTCAAAGCCAATCTGGGCTTCATAGCAAGACCCTACCTTTTAGAGGGGGTTCTAGTGATTGAACCTAGGGCCTTATGCATGCTAGTTAAGCACTCTTCACTGAGATACATCCCAGTCTAAGGGTTTGTCTCAAGATGAAGCAAATTAATAATAAACGTGTTATGAGGGCTCTGCCCTCTGACTAGATTGATGTTACTGTTCTTTTTTCCCCTTCTCCATTTTCATGTGTGTGTAGTATGCATGTATGTGTTGTGTATGCATATATGTGATGGTTGAAGCTGAGAATCATCCTCAGTCACTCTTCCACACTGTTGGTGCAAGGTCTCTCAGTCAAAACCTTAGCTTACTATTGTAGCTAATTTCATCAGGCTTGCTCTGGGGATCCCTGGTCTCTGGCTTCTGAGGCAGCCTACCATGCCCACATGGCATTTACATGGGTTCTGAGGATCTGAACTCTGGTCTTCACACTGGCAGGGCAAGCATTTAACCACTGAGCCATCGCTTTAGCTTTCTCACACTGCTGTCTTGAATGGGTTTGTTGAACTCATACACTATCTTAACCATGTGGTACCTCTGTCATGGGAGCAGAAGACTAACCAGATGAGACATAGTTGTTTGTTTTCTTTCTTTATTTTCTTTTTTTGTGAAGCATTGTTTTTTGTTGTGTAGCCCAGGCTGGCCTGGCACTTCAGTTCTGACTCAGACTGTCTAGTATTGGGATTACAGGCATATGCTCCTACTGAATCCTCATTTTTCTAGCTTCTAGAATTATGGACCAAATACATTTTTACTGTTTATAAGTTACCTGGTCTGATATTCTCTGTAGTAGTTGTATAAAACAGACTAAGAGGCTGGGTGGTGGTGGCGCATACCTCTGATCCCAACACTAGGGAGGCAGAGGCAGGTGGTCTCTGTGAGTTGGAGACCAGCCTGATCTACAAGAGCTAGTTTCAAGACAGCCTCCAAAGCCACAGAGAGACCCTGTCTCAAAACAACAACAACAACAAAACACAAAAAAACATCAACAACAAAAGGGGGCTGGAGAGATGGCTCAGCAGTTAAGACCACTGACCCAGGTTCAATTCCCAGCACCCTCATGGGAGCTCACAACTGTATGTAACTCCAGTTCAAGGGGACCTGACACCCTCACACAGATATACATGCAGGTAAAACACCAATGCACATTAGAAAAAAAAAAAAAACCAAAAAACCCTCAAAAACCAGCACAATACTAAAGGAGAACAAAATCAGAGCACTAATCCTACTTGACCTCAACCTTTAATGAAGTTTGATGAGCTGGGGATTGTGACAGTGCTGAGCATGCAAGAGGCCACAAGTTCAATAGCTAGCACCTGGGAAGCTGGAGCAGAAGGAGTCAAGTTCAAGGCCAGCCTGGTCTACAGAGAGAATTCCAGGACAGCCAGAGCTGTACAAAGAAACCCTATCTGAAATTTAAAAAGATTCTAGGGGCTGGAGAGATGGCTCAGCAGTTTACAGCACTTATCAATCTTAGAGGGGCCTGGTTTCAATTTCCAGCACCCACACTCTCCGTGTAAAGTCATCAACATCCACAACTCCCGTTTCAGGGTATGTGTATCCTCTTCTCACTTTTCCCAGGCACTAGGCATGCACATGGTGGGTGTGCATATATGCAGGCAAAACACCCACACATATAAAATTAAATAAACAAACCTTAACAAACCAGGTTCCAATTCTAAAGACATCTTATAACTACACATATACACACACCCTTAAAATGGACCATAGACCAAATTATAAAGCAAAAATTATGAGTATGATGGCACATGCCAGTGGTCCTAACCAGAAGGTGTTCAAGCCATGCAAAGACATCTCCTGCTAAGTGAAGGAAGCCAATCTGAAAGCATTAACATGTATATCCTGTATGAGTTTACCTATGACTGTTTAGAAAAGGCAAAACTGTGGAAAAGGTGAGGTGCTGCTATGTGGCTCAGGGAGAGAAGGGGAGGTTCACTTGAGGATTCATAAAACTGCCTGAACAACACAGTAAGACCTAAAAACAATCAGTGTCTCACATCTGCAATCTAGCACTTGGACTGAGGTAGCTTCCAGGCCAACCTGGACTAGTCTGGACTAAGTAGCATGGCCTGTCTCTAAACAAACTAGCGAATCAATAATTAGAGCAACTCCTAAATAATAAGAAAAAAAAGTAGGTGTTCTTAGCTTTGGAGGTGACTTTCTAGATATAATACCAAAAACACAAACCCTGAAAGAAATTATCTGACTACACTGAAATAAAAACTTTTTCTTAGGAGAGGGTAATGTAAGCCATAGAGTGCAAGAAAATATCTACAAAACCCTTACCTGATAAAGGGCTGATATCCAAAATATGCAAAGAATTCTTAAAATTCAATAATAAGAAAACAACCCAGACAAATTATGGGCAGAATACCAGAACATATACAGTGTGAGTGCTGGGAACCAGGCTGGGATCCATAGTGTGCTTCACTGTGCAGGTAAGGCTCTTTATGATGAGCCTTCTCTAGCTCCTATATCCTTGTTTCATACAGATCCTCTACAGATTGTGTTAGGTTTCAGAGTTAGATTTCTGTCTGTCTGGGTGCTAGAATAAATGATACTATGCTTTAAGCTCAAATTCTAGACTTACTTAATAATAGTTTGTATCTTACAACCCTATTGTAGTCACTTATTTCTGACATGAAGTCAGTAGTTTTCTTTCTGGATTTCCATTATTTATTTTTCTTATTATAAAATTTGGACTTGTAGTGTGACATTGAATTAGACAGTAGAAATTAATATCTTACCTTGCTCTTAATTCTTATGTATGTATGTATGTATGTATGTATGTATGTATGTATGTATGTAAGACAGGGTTTCTCTGTGTAGTCCTGTCTGTCCTAGAACTCACTCTGTAGACCAGGCTGGCCTCAAAGTCACAGAGATCCTCTTGCCTCTGCCTCCTGAGTGCTGGGATTAAAGGTGTGTGCCACTACCACTACCTGGCATCTTGTTCTTAATTTTAGTGATGGGAAAGCTTCTGATTTCTCATTGTTAATTTGGTTTTTGTATAGATTTTTTTTTTAAAAAAAAAAATTCAAGTGGAACTTGCCTTTTCTAGTTTGCTGTGGGTTTTGTTGTTGTTGTTTTTGTTTTTTTTTTGTTTTTGGTGTGTGTGAAGGTGTATTAGAGTTTAAAACCCGTTTTGGGTATTAATATGACTATAGACATTTTCTTGCTTAGTTACTGTAATGATGTTATTTGAATTTTGAATTAAACTTGTGTATCTGGAGTAATTCATTTGGTTATGTTTACTTACTATAAACTACCCTGCCTCAGCTTCTTCAGTGTTGTTGATACTGCAGGTGTGCACCATCATGCCCAGCATTTTACTTAATGATTATTGAGAATGACACTGGTTGCTTATAATGCCAAGTAATTTAAAAATTAGGTATTTCAAATCTCTGGAATTTCCTGTTTGTTATGAAACTGTAGTTGACCATGAACAACTAAAACCACTAAAAGCAAACCTGCAGGTAAGGGCGGGTGAGTGGAGCCTTCAGTGATATACTTTGTTTAGCCACTTTCCCGTGGATGAATGCTAAAGTGCTTTTCTATGTTCCTCACCTGCTGCTGCTACCATTCTGTGTGCCTCCTTTTGTTACTCAGCTTCTAGAACAGGGCTAAACATTTAAATGTTAAGTGCCTTGTAGCTGGCATGTGCTGCAGAGGTGAGGAAGGTAAGGAAACACTCAGGAGATCTCACTGTTTCTACGCCCCCTCCCCACGTCCCCCAGGATCATGAGTATCCTAATTTTGTCAGCAGGCCCAGTACAGGTTTGTTAAGTCCCAGTTTAGAAATATTTATTAAAATGCTAGGTTAGTGTAGTGTTATGAAGATGGGTAGCAGATGATGGTAGTTGGACTGATTGTGTCAAAACATTAACAAGTATCAAGCAAAAACTTTTAAAAAGATCTTAGTATTTTGTGTCTGTGTCTTTCTTTCCCTACATGAGTATGCCATCCTTTAAGCTTCCCCTACAGTTGGACATCTAACTTGCTTTCTTTTTGTCTGTTGTAAATGAAACTCTAGAAACATGCAGAGCATTTGCTTTTCAGCTATTGATTCTGTGCTGCTTAGAATAAGCTTGTTGGTTTCTTTTTAAATGTTGCCCAGCAGTGAGGGAGTGGAGCTGACATTCAGTGCTCCAAGCAAACCTCTTGTCTGTCCATGAAGAGTAGAATTATAGAATTTCATTTTTCTGTTTCTATTAGGGCTGTTGATATGTGTGTTACTTTGAACTTTGACTGCTGTGTTAGTTTTTTTTTTCCCCCATTAATTACTCTCTTTTATCTAAAGGTGAAGAAATAGGGTACTTGGTACTACCAAATCAGAAAATTGTCTGTCCTTGGTAAGAAGATTCCATGTATAGGAATTAGATAAGAGGTGGTGGGTACAGGTCATTGGTAGAATGCTTGTTCAATATAGTTTTAGTTCTGTCCTCAATAACATGAATGATGGATGAATGAATGCATAAAGAACTGGTTAATTCTAAAAACAGCAGCTCTGTCTTTCAGTGAATAATCTGTCATAAAATGAAGCAGAGCTCTTGGGGTTAGGGTAAATGTAAGGGCATGTGATGTGTGCTTCTTGGTAAGGGAGTTAATGGTAGAGAGGGGCTTTGAGCTTGTGAAGATTATTGAATCTTACCCTGTGAAAGCAGCAGTGCCCAGGAGAATTTAGCTGTGTAGACTCTCAAGTGACTTGTAGAGAAACTGCTGGACTCTGATGAGGTTGTTTTTACCTTAAAGCACCTTCAGTGGTAACCCTGGGATATCTAAGTACCTCATGGGCTTCAGCATAAAGTTGTTTGAAAAAGTTTTAAGTTTTCAGAAATGGTAACAACTTGCCTGTTAGATAAAATACCAATTAATTTGTCTTTGTGTAAGTGCTTCATTTCCTCGACACACACACACGTCTTTGAATTCTGTGCCAGTCTTGGTTTGGGTTTCTGTTCCTGTGATAAAACATGGTGACCAAAAACAATGTGGACAGGAATAGGTTTATTCCAGCTAAGGCAGGAGCTCATGTAGAGGCAGGCTATGGAGGAGTATTTTTATATAGCACCTAGGGCCACCAGGGTAAGGGTGGCACCATCCACCATGAGCTTAAGAAAATGCGCAATAGGCTTGCCTGGAGGCCAGTGTGGTAGGGCCTTCCTCCCTTCCTCCCTTACGCTTTCCCTCCCCCCCTATTTATTATTTATTTATTTATTTATTCATTTATTTATTTTGTGTATAGTGTTCTGTCTGTATGTATGACTTCACGCCAGACGAGGGTATCAGATCTCATTATAGATGGTTGTGAGACACCATGTTGATGGGAGATGTCATTCTGTAAATATGTTTCTCTTATTGGTTAATGAATAAAAGCACTGTTGGCCGGTAGGAAAGCAAGATAGATGGAACTAGTAGACAAGGAGGATTCGAGGAAGTAATAGGGAGGAGTCAATATGTAGAGACTTGAGAGAACAGAGGTCCGGGCCCTCTCTGTGGTAAGATGAGACCATGTGGAAATACTTAGATTAATAGAAATGGGTTAATATTTAAGAAAGAGCGTGTGAGTAAAAAGTGATAGCAACAGGTTAACAGCATTATATCTAATACAGTGTCTCTGTGTGTTATTTGGGACTGGTGAGGCTCTGGGAAAACATGCTCATAATACCATGTGGTTTCTGGGAATTGAACTCAGGACCTCTGGAAGGGTGGCCAGTACTCTCAGCCTCTGAGCCATCTCTCCAACCCACTGGGGGGGGGGTGGGAGGATGCATTTTCTTAATTAAGGTTTCCTCTTCTAAAAGGACTCCAGCTTTGTATAAAGTTGACATAAAACTAGCCAGCATATATGATTTTACTGATTTCTTGGGCACACAAGTGGCAGGTTAAGGTGTAGTCTGGACATAGTCTGTGTAGTGGCTAGACCACTAGCTTACTGTGCTCACTAACCTTAAATGATAGCACTGAGACTTATTTATTCCTGTTCAGTGGTTTTATTTATTTACTTTTATTTCTTTTTTTGTTTGTTTTTGTTTTTTTTTTTTTTTTTAAGACAGGGTTTCACTGTCTAGCTGTCCTATAACTCACTCTGTAGACCAGGCTGACCTCAAACTCATAGAGGTCCACCTGCCTCTGCCTCTGAGTGCTGGAATTAAAGACATGCACCACCACCGCCCAGCTCTTTTTGTTTTTTTGTTTGTTTGGTTTTGGTTTTTCTCTTTATTGCTTTGGAGTCTGTTCTGGAACTCACTCTGTAGACCAGGCTGGCCTCAAATTCACAGAGATCTGTCTGCCTCTGCCTCCCTGGTGCTGGGATTAAAGGCTTGTGCCACCAATGACCGGCTTGGTGTTTTGTTTTGTTTTGTTTTGTTTTGTTTTGTTTTGTTTTGTTTGAGACAGGGTTTTTCTTGTATAGCCCTGGCTGCCCTGGAACTCACTCTGTAGACCAGGCTGGCCTCAAATTAGGAGGCCTGCCTGCCTCCCAGTCTCTGGGATTAAAGGTGTGCACCACCACCTAGCTAGTTCCATGGTTTTAAATCTATTCATGTTAACTGGCCATCACCAAAATAAGTTTTGAAATACTTCCCTCACCTACATATTGAACTTCTTTTAAAAATCATCTCTGTTTCTCACCAAACCACCAGTCCTAGGCAACCAATCACCAATCTGTGTTATTTATCTATGGATTTGGCTGTTCTGTATATTTCAAATTAATGGAGTTATATTACATGTGCTTCTGTGTCTAGTTTCTTTTATTTAGGATGTTTTCAAAGCCAGGTTGTATCACATGGCTTATGTGACTGAAAAACAATCTATCATTTGGATATGTTACATTTTGCTTAATCATTCACTGATTGATCAGTATTTAGGTTTGCAGCTCTTGACTGTTAGGAATAATAGTGCATTCACATTCAGGATTTCATTCCAGTATATGTTTCCAGTTATTTTGGGCTGGTATCTTAGGGTGTTAATATTCCTGCTTTGACTCTTGGTACTCTTTTGAATTCTTTATATTAACATACCTTGTGCTCATATATGCTTTTTTAAAAAGGGGGGATGAGTGGGTGTGACTGGAGAGATGGCTTGTGGTTAAGAGCACTGGCTACTCTTCCAGAAGACCTGGGTTCAAGTCCCAGCACCCACATGGCACCTCACACCTGTCTGTAACTTCAGTTCCAGGGCTTCTGACACCTGCACACAGACATGTAGAAAAAACACTAATGAAAATAAAATAATACATTTTGTTTTAAGAAAAGAAAAGGCCAGGCACAGCTAGATGTCTTAGTCTATTAAGGGCACCTGCTATGATGAAAAGAACTGACTTTCTTGGCACATGCACACTGCCCTGTGGTAAATACTGTAAGCAAAAAACCTAGACTGGTGGTATGTAGTGTGTATGTGGTGGGGGAGACATTAGAGCTATTCTGCCTTGATAGTAGTGTCTGCTAGGTCTTGGTATAACTGGCTAAGCTCTAGGTTTCAGTTCCTTCCAAGGCCTTGGATTCTATAGGAATTGGGGGGTTTGTTAATGACAGTTTCTAGCTATGTACAGACAGCTACTGTGAACCATGCCTAACTCTACTACTAGCTTGTTAGTGTACTTATATAGTAGTAGGAATATGGCAACCCTTACACATTCTAATGGGAATTACTTTTATTTTACTTGCAAATTTGGAGGTAGGAAACGATCCTCATGCCAGATATAGTCCTAGAATAAGTTGACAAGTTAGTTAATGGGAGGTGCTAGCTTTGGTTCCTGTTGATGGAGGGAAGGTAAGTCCTAGGAGCTCTTGATGGTGCCTTCTGGAACATTGCTCTGCCAATGAGCTGTTTTCTTTTTATTCATTGTCTAGAGCAGTGGTTCTCTACCTTTCTGACACTTCGACCCTTTAATACAGCTCCTCATGTTGTGGTAACCCCCAGCCATGAAAGTATTTTTGTTGCTACTTTATAACTAATTTGCTACTGTAATGAATCATTGTAGGTCCAGAGGTGGCTCAGAGGTTAAGAGCACTGGCTGCTTTTCCAGAGGTCCTGAGTTCAATTTCCAGTACCCATACAGCAACTCATAACCATCTATAATGAGATTTGGTGGCTTTTGCTGGCCTGCAGGCATGTGTGCAAGCAGAATACTGTATACATAATAAATAAATCTTTAAAAACATGAAAGAGAAAGATAGAGACTATGAATTGTAATGTAAATATCAGTGTTTTCTGATGGGTCTTAGGTGGCTCCTGTGGAAGTGTCATTTGAAACCCAAGAGTCACAACCCAGAGGTTGAGAACTACTGGACTAGAATGACTAAGAACAATTTTATTTTTAAATTTTATTGACTTGTTTTTTTTTTTTCTGTTTTTCTTCAATTCTTTCTCTTCCAGTTTTGTTTATTAAGTGTTTTTCTTTCCTAAGAGCAGTTTATATATATATATATATATATAGTTATATATATATATATAGTTATATATATAGTTATATGACTTCTATTTAGTATATTCTTAAAATTTTTTTAAGTACTTATTTTTTTTACTATGTATGCAGTATTTTGTCTGTATGTATCCCTGTAGACCAGAAGAAAGTATCAGATCTCATTACAAATGATTGTGAGCCATCATGTGGTTGCTGAGAATTGTACTCAAGACCTCTGGAAGACCAGCTAGTGTTCTTAACCACTGAGCTATATCTCCAGCCCCTCAATTTTTTTCTTTAGTCATATTTTTAAAAAATGTTTTATTTTGTGTGTATGGATGTTTCGCCTGAATGTATGTAAATGTATTGTGTGTGTGCCTGATGTTTTTGGAGACAGATGTTTTTGGATATACTGGAAATGGAGTTAACAGATATTTGTGAACTTGTTTGTGGGTGCTGGGAATTGAACCTCAGTCTCTGCAAGAACAACCAGTACTCTTAATAACTGAGCCATCTCATCAGTCCGTAGTCATTTTTAAAATTACACTTTCCCCACCCCCAAGATAGGGTTTCTCTGGGTAACAGCCCTGGATATCCTGGAACTCACTGAGATCTGCCTGCCTCTGCCTCTGAGTGCTGGGATTGAAGGTGTGTGCCCTCACTGCTCAGCTACACTTTATTCTAGTGTGGGTGCATGTGCACACACTCATCTACATGTGGCACAGATAAATGGTTCAGAGGATAACTTGAGGGAATTTGTTTATGTGAGCTAATACTTAGTTAGATATTTTTGTGTTTATGAGAACTAAATATGAGAATAGAAATTTAAAATCTGTGCATTTCCAGGACTGGTGGAATGCATGGAGCCCCAGGTGCTTACAAGAGTCCTTTTGTAAGTTGGGTCAAAGTACAAACATTTACTAGTTGTCTTCAAGCCACAAATCTGTCCCTAGCAGATAGGCGTCACGTGTCCATGTGATAGATAAAGAAAATGAGACTGAAGGAGGTATAGGGACCCTTCTGTACAGATGTATGTCAGAAGCAGGTTTAGAATCTAAGGCCAAGGGTCCTGCAGTGACCCTGGGGCTGCAATCAGTGGTCTTGGTTCTTCAGGAAGGCAAGATTATGTAAGTCTCATGATCATTTATGTGGGTGCTGGGGAGTATGGACTCTGGGTCTCATGCTTTCATGACCTGTGCTTTACCTACTGAGCCATCTTCACAGCCTGAGTTTTAACTTGTTAAATATATCATCCAGGGGCATTCAGCACACTTTGTCATTATGTACTTCTTTTCTTTTGTTTTTTAACCTTTACTTTTATTTTATGTGTATGGGTGTTCTTTCTCCCTGCATGTATGTTGTTTACCATGTATGTGCAGTGCCTGCTGAGGGACTGGAGTTACAGATGGTTGTGAGCTGCTATGTGGGTATAGGAAATTGAACCTGGGTTCTCTGGAAGAACAGCCAATACTTTTAGCCACTGAGCCATCTCTCCAGCCCCCTATTATGCAGTTTTCACCACTAAATATTTACAATACTTTTTGTCATCTCAAAAACAAACAGTTAAACTGAATGAACAGTATTCTTCTCCAGTCCTCTCTCTTGCCTTCATTGTCTAAATTTTGCTTATTCATGGTCTGCCATGTAAATGGAATCGTGATATTTATCCTTTTTTGTCTGGCTTTTTCCACTTAACCATAAAGACTTAAAGGGTTGCTTGTGTGTAGCACAAGTATCATAATTTAATATCTCTTTATGAGTATACTATCCCATTGAATATGTAGTTATGTATTCTTCCTTTTCCTTGGTTTTTAGGGTTTTCTTTTTTCTTTTCTCTTTCTTGAAGTGCTGTGGATTGAACACTTACTTACACTAGGCAAAAATACCCTATCAAAGTCCCACCATTATCCATTATTTTTTAAATATTTGAGTTGTTTCTTTTGTTTTGTTTTGAGGTGGGGTTTCTCTGTGTAGCGCTGGCTGTCCTGGAACTCCCTTTGTAAACCAAGCTGGCCTTAGAGAGATTCACCTGCCTCTGCCTCCCAAGTGCTGGGATTAAAGGTGGGCGCCACCATGCCCTACTATTTGGGTTGTTTCCAGTGTTTGGTTATTGCGAATAATGCTGAACAATGATGTACAAAAATATTTGAGTCTCTGCCTTCAGATCTTTTGGGTTTGTGTCTAGGAGTAAAATTGTTGGGTTAGAGGGTAATTTTGTGTTTAAGTTCTAAAATTACATTGTCTATATTTTATTATTTTAGATAGGGCATTTGTTGCCCAGGCTAGCCTCAGTCTTAGATACCAGGGAAGCATTAATAAATTTACTCACAATGTTGTGTGGCAGTTGCCACTATCAAAGTTCCAAAACATTTTATCACCAAATGGAAATTCTGCCATTTTCCAGCCCTTGGCAACCAAGAAGCTGCTCTCTATTTTTGTATATTTCCTTGTTCTTTATATTTTATGTAATAGAATTATACTGTGTGGATATATCACATTTTATTAATGACAAATCTTATAGTTAATTACATTAAAATGTATGAAATATATTAGTCAGTGTTCTATTACTATGAAGAGACACTATGACCACAGCAGCTCTTATAAAAGAAAACCTTTAGCCGGACCTTTAATCAGCAGGCAGAGACAGGCCGATCTCTGTGAGTTTGAGGCCAGCTTGGTCTACAGAGCAAGTGCCAGGATAGGCTCCAAAGCTACACAGAGAAACCCAGCTTTGAAAAACAAAAATAAAACAAACATTTAATTGGAGCTGGCTAACAGTTTCAGAGATTTAGTCCATTCATGATGGTGGCATGCAGGGAGACATGGTGCTGGAGAGGAGCTAAGAGTTCTGCATCTGGATTCCCAGGCAGCAGGAAGAGAAAGAAAAGGGGCGGGGGGGGGGGAAAGAGAAGAGAGAAAGCAAAGAAAGAAATTAAGAGAGAGAGAGAGAGGAGAGAGAGAGGGAGGGAGAGAGGGAGAGAGAGGGAGAGAGAGAGAGACTGAGCCTGAGCCTGACTTGAGCATTTGAAACTCCAGAGCCCACTCTCACTGACACACTTCCTCCAGTAAGGCCACACCTCCTAATTCCTCTCAAGTAGTTCCAATCCCTAATGACCAAGCATCGAAATGTATGAGTCTATGGGTTCCATGCCTATTCAAACCACCACATATTCTCTATGCAAAGTCTAATAATCTAACTATTTGAAAGCATACGGTTTATATTACATCCATTGACTATCTCCAGACATTATCTTCCCCAACTGAAACTCTGTATCAATTAAACACAGTTGTATTTTCTCCTCCAAACTTGCACCAGCAGCCATGATCATCTGTTATCTCTGTTACTGAGATTTGGCTACTCTAGGGACCTCATATAAATGGGATCAAGTGGTATTTATTTTTGAGTACAGCTAGTTTCACTTTGCATAACAATGTCCTTGAGGTTCATTTATCTTTTCATTCATCCATTCATTCATCCATAGTCTGACTTAATGTTGCTTTGCCTATGATTATCATGAATAATGCTGCCGAGAACAAATATCTTTTTGAGCCCTGCTTTCAGTTCTTTGGGTGTCTATACCCATGTGGGAATTCTATGTTTGTTTGTTAGTTTTTCTTCAAGAAATTTCCATGACTTTCTTCAGCCACTGTTCCATCTTACAATCTTTGCAGCAGCAGTCCAGTTTTGTCAAATCCTTTTCAACACTCTTTTAAAGGCATGTGCCACCACCACATGACACATCTTAGGTTTTAATGTGTAAAGTCAATCTTAATGTGTAACTGAATAGCAGTCACCATTAAACCCGGGAGTAAGAAGGACGTTGACAGTTGTCACCATAGTGGTTCAGACAGTTGTCAATCTCTTTGGCTTGCTTTATTCCCAGATATTAAGGCAGCAGAGGGAAGTAACATGGTCAGCCACCTTATTTTTGAAGACACTATAGAACCTAGGTGGCATGGATCGGCAGATGTTTTCTATGTTCTCTGTGTCAGCTGCTCCACTCTGATGTGCTGGGGACAGGCAGTTATAGACAACATGGGAAGGAGTGGGGATAGTATGTTCTGGGAAAATTATTTATGCATGCTTTAATTTGAATTATATGTACTTTGCCTTTTAGAAATCTTTTTAAAGTTTATTTTTACTATTTTGTGTGTATTAGTGTTTGCCTGCATGTATGTCTGTGCACCACATTCATGTTTGGTGCTGGAGGAGATGGTAAGCCTCTGTGTGGGTGCTGGGAACCTAACTTGGGTCTTTTGCAACAACAACAGTTGTTGCAACTCTCCAGCTCAAATTATATATATGTCTCATGTGCCCCAGTGTAATTCTGACTTCTTTTCAACCACTTAAAAATGTAAAAGCACTTGTAACTTGTGGGATGTGTATCTTCTTTCATACTGGGATTAGTGAATGTTGGAGTGGTGAGGAATATGGTTTGTTAAAACTTTGGAAATTTTCTGGTTAAGGTAAAGGGCTCAGTACTTAAGTAGTCAATCTGATGCCAAGAAGTGCTGAGTTCAGAGTAGAGGAGCCTGGAATTTCAGGGGCAATGTGTATCTGTCTGATGGAATAAAGCTTAAGTGGACCAAGACCTGGTTCATTGCTCAGCACATTAAGTGTCTTGTGGGACATAGATGGGGGAGGAGGAAGGCTGTAAGGACAGGGATGATGGTTGGTGGCTACTATGCAAAATGATTGCTGTTTTGGTGGACCTATCTTGGAGACACACTATCATTGCCCAGGAAGATCTTTGAAAGCTGAGGTCTGGGAGTGTCATATCAAGACTTGAAAGTATATGGAATGACAGGAAGTAGGCATAGCCTTCTGGCTTTGTTCCACACACAGGAACTGAAAATGAAGGGAGGTGGTGTCTTGTTGTTTATGCTGTAACAGAACACTAGAGACAGGGTTATTTCAAAGAACAGAGGTTTCTTTCATTTAGCTCTAAAGCTGAGATGTCCAGAGTCAAAGGGCCCTGTCAGATGTGGAGCTGTTTGCTGCTTTTGTCTTCTAAGCTCCCACTAGCATTGCTCTTGGTGTTCAGTTCACAGCAGCTGGAGTATTTTCTAACCAGTGTGTCCAACCCCTGCCAGCCCCTGCCCATTGCCCAGTTCCACAAGTGTTTCAGCACCTATGCATATTTGGAGCAGCAACCCACTCTCAGTATCACATCTGTAGTAGGGTTTCCACAGAAGCAAAACCAAAAAGATATAGACAGACAGACCAGTGATTTGTTAGGAAGTGTAGCTTACATGATTATGGAGGTGGAGAAAATCCACAGCACCCTGGCTGCCTAGAAGCTGGAGGTGCCAGGTTGCCAATACTCTTGTGACTCTTAGTCTTTGTGCAGAGGTCTCAGAGTTGGGGACCAATGATGTAGCTGTCCTCTTCAGACCAGAGGCCTTACAGGCTCAGGAGTTAGGTGCTATAAATTTTGACATTCAAAGGCCAGAGAACCTAGGCTCTGATGTCTAGAGAGGCCTAATAGTTGTATTGCCATCAGGAAACTTCTAAAGATCTGTTTCTCTTTTATTCTCTCTGTGTTAAGGAAATGGACTGGTCCCTATAAAAATTCTTTATTAGAAATTAACTTTTGCCAGGGCAAAATGGCTGAGTGATTAAGAGCCCTGACTTTTTTTTCAGAGGTCCTGAGTTCAATTCCCAGCAACCACGTGGTGACTCACAACCATCTGTAATGAGATCTGATGCCCTCTTCTGGCCTGCATGCATACATGCAAATAGAACACCGTAATAAACAAATGTTTTGTTTTAAAGAAATTAACTTTTGCTGAATCTACCTAATGTTAATAGCATTGTGGATACTTGAACCAGAGAATAGGTAAGAGCCCATGGCCAATGTAAAGTCATCTCCATAGCTAGAGTCTGTCCAGGCACAGCTTGTACACAGCATGGGCAAGAGTGTGGAAGGCATTCTCATTCTTCATGTAACTCTCAGAGCCAGCATCAGAATGGTGCATTTGATTTTTCTAGGAAAACTTCAGATACTCCACGAGTGTGTTGTCCTTTGAGTGACTGTATTGAGAAGAATAGAAAATGGAAGATGGAGGACAAGAAGTCAGAATGATGTAATAAAAATGAACCAATAGCAGAGCCCAAATTTAGATTCCCAAGCTACTCTGGATGATAGTGGTTGGCTTTATAGTCACAGAGGGTTTTTTATTTGTTTGTTTGTTGTTTTTGAGACAGGGTCTCTGTGGCTTTGGAGGTTGTCCTGGAACTAGCTCTGTAGACCAGGCTGGTCTCAAACCCATAGAGGTTCGCCTGTCTCTGCCTCCTTAGTGCTGGGATTAAAGGTGTGCACCATCAATGCCTGGCTCACAGAGGGTTTTTGGTTTTGTTTTGTTATGTATTATGATAGGGTCTCATGAGGTTAAGCTGACTTTAAACTCACTATGTAGCAGAGGGTGACCTCGAATTCCTGATACTCCCATCTCTACTAGCTGATACTCCCACCTCTACTAGAATTGTAGGTGTATACCCTTACCTAGTGATTTAGCATATTTTTAATAGTAAAGTTTTAGCATTGAAGAACATTCTACAATACTTACATTTTTTTATTTTTTACTAGTAAGACTTAATAAGGCAGTTACTATGGGGTCTTTTCAGTTATTAAGTGTTTGCAGAATTTTTATAATATATGAATATGTATGTATTAAAAATATAAAGTGAAAAAATAAAGCCAAGTATGGTGGCACATGCTTGTATTTAGTACTTGGAAGCTAGGTCTGGTAGTTTGAAATAGAATGGCCTCTATAGGCTCAGAGGTTCGAAGGTTTGGTTCCCAGTTGATGGACTGTTTAGGGAGTTTTAGGAGATGTGGCCCTGTTGTAGGAGGTGTGTCATTGGGGATGGGCTTTGAAGTTTCAAAAGCCCACGCCAGGCCCAGTTGCTCTTTTTCTTTCCATCTTGCAAAATAAGATGTAAGCTCTTAATTGTTGTTCCAGTGCCATGCCCTCCTGCTTCCCACCATGATGATCATGGGCTCATTCTTTGAAACTGAAAGCAAGCTCCTAATAAATCCTTTATTCTTTATGTTGTCTTGGTCATGGTGTCCCTCCACAGCAACAGAAGAGTAATTAAGACACTAGGCTATATATTTTTGTCTCCAAAAAATAAAAACTAAACTAAACTAAAATATGCCCCCCTCCAGCATTTAGCACACTGTTATCTTTTCATTGTGTGACCACAGAACCTAACCAGAACAACTGAAGAGGAAAAGTTTGTTTAGGTTCATAGTTCACAGAAGAGAAGGCATGGCAGAGTTCTGTCAATGAGGGTACATAGCGGGGTTCCTTATATTATGGAGGATCAGGAAGCAGAGAGCTAAAGTGGGGACCAGGGCCTAAAAGCCTGTCCTAGTGCCCATTTCTGTTAGGTAGGCCCACTCCAAGTAGTGCCATCATCTAGGGAATAAGTATGTGTAAAACATGAGTCTCTAGGGGATATTCAGAAAAAGCTGTAACAGCTATCCAGGGGAATCTCTTCCTTTGTCTGTGGATGGGTCTTAAAAGTCTAAGCCTATTTTCAGGATAGAGCGACTCTGATGGCTTGCTGAGGAAGTGTCATTCCTACCATGTATGTAGCATGTAGGCACGGCAGACAGACAGCCTTTGGGATGTTGAAGGGAGGCCTTCACAAGTTATTGTAAATAGATAAAAATCTTTCTATGGACAGCAGATTTTAAGACAGGTTAGATAGTAACACATACATTCGTATTTAAGATTAATGTGATTCAAGATAATCACAGAATTGTGGAAATTCTTTATTCTATATATTTATAAAAAAAAGTCTGTGTTGTCTGCTATTTGGTTGTTCAACTAAAGTATCAAATAAGTTGTTTTTATTTATATTTTGTTTGTCATGTTTGTGTTAAGAATGCTGTCTGAGCCAGTAGTGGTGGCACATGCCTCAGGAGGCAGAGGCAGGCCTATCTCTGAGTTCGAGGCCAGCCTGGTTTACATACCTAGTTCTAGGACAGCCAGAGCTGTGCAAAGAAATACTGTCTCAAAAAACTTAAAAGAATGCTGATTGGGAATATGGAAAAAAAAATTGATACATTAATGTAGTGGGCTACTGTTTTCATTTAAATGTTTTTTTGTTTTGTTTTGTTTTTGTTAATAAATTTGTGGTTTATTAGTGAAACTGCTTTTGGAGGAAGCCACACACTTAGAATGGAAGATCTTAGCTTTTCAGCACCACTGTCATCAAAGGACAAGGATGCTGCTATAACTGTTGCTGTTTGACTAGCTATCATAACCAATGTAAAAAGCAGGAAAATTGTCTGGTTGGTTGTAAAAGTTCATAGCTTTTCTACATGTGCTCTAACCTCCCCACCCCTGAGTAATTAGAAGTGAAGTTGGAGGAAGGCTGGTGAGATGGCTTAGTGGGTTGAGGCACTTCCTGCTGAGTCTGGTAGCCTGATTTCTGTCCCTGGGACCTATCTAGTGGAAGGAAAGAACTGACTGCTATAACCCCCTCCAAGTAAATGTAATTAAAATTAAACTACTTTTACAATAGATGACTAAAATTGAAGATGTCAAACCAACTCATGAATAACTTGTTAAGATGACTGTAAAGAGCATCTGGGAAAAGAAACAGTAAGGAAAGCATTATGGGAACTAAAGGTGAGCTTGGGGCTCATTTGTTTTGTGCTGGTGACTCTAGATTTATGTAGGAATTTTATTTAACTATTTTAATATATACATTCATTTTTATGTGTATGAATGTTTACCTTCATGCATGTATATGTACTATACATATGTTAGGAGGAGTTGGATCCCCTAATTACAGATGTCTATGAACCATCTTTGGGGTACTGGGAATCGAACCCATGTCTACTGAAAGAGCAACAAGTACTGTTAACCACTGAGCTATCTCTGCAAACCCCACTTTATGCCAGAATTTTAAAAGATAATTTGAGCCCTAGAACATAGAACATACAGCCATACACTGGAATGTGTATGAGTTTATGTATAAATTAGAGGTTTTGTGTGTGAGTCAAGATACTCAGATACAAGGGAAAGAAACTGACAGACTTAAAAGCAAACTAGAGACAGTTCTTGTATAGAGAGCTTTGGGTGATACTTGCCTTGGTGACCCCAAAGGCAATTGAGGTGCTGTCCTTTTTCTGGTCTTTCTTTTGCTGATAGCTGTTGGTTCTTTAGCTTCTATTTTTATGACCTATCTCTGTGCTACCACTAAGGAATGTTTCACTAATGAACCATCCATGACTGTTCTGTCTAGAACCTCCAGCGGACTTTGTTATAGTCTTCTAAACATCATATTAACCAGTTGGAAGGAGAACTGTCTCCCTAAGGAAAGAGTTTGGTAGTAGAATCAGGAAGTAGGGGACAGGCCATTGTGTACAGTACAAGGAACAATATAATATATGTTCAGTAGCCAAGAAAAACATGCAGTATTCTGTATGGGGTACTAGACACTTAGCTGGGTAAAAAAGATAATATTCTCCTGTGCTTTTATCTTCTATAGTCTGCCAAGATGAAAACATTTACTGGGAAATGTTAGAAATAATTTCTAAGTTTTTAATTATATGTTGCTGTGATAGCATGTTGAAATTTCTTTGTCTAGGTAGGACTTGGACCATACTTTTGTCCAGTGTGTCCACACTGAGCTTACTACTCAGATAATCACTTACCTGCCATCTCAAATGTCTGGGTACCCTAAGTACCTTTTATTTTACTTAGAAATAGCAACAAAATATAAAGGAATGATGCTGGCAATTTGTGCTGAAGAGAAGCCATAAAATGAAAAGATAAAAAGTACAACAGATTTTGTTTTCTGTTCAGGAATTGAACTGAGAGGCTTAAATGTGTTATGTAGAAATTCTACTACTAAGCTATTATTTCAGCCTTATAAGAATTAAAAACATGTTTTTCTTAAATAAGGCTGTCTGTCTACACTTGGGAAGCAGAGGCAGGCAGAGTTCAAGGACAGCCAGAGCTACATAACAGAGACCCTGTCTCAAAAAAAAAAAAAAAAAAAAAAAAAAAAAAACCAGAACAAAAAGGACTGTCTCCTGGCTGACCTTAAACTCAAGACTCCTCTGCCTTTGCCTCCTGAATTTTGGGATTGTAGGTATGTGCCACCATTCCCAGCTAAGTGAAGAAATTTCCAGAGAGAGAGGTGGAATGAGGGGAACACTACATACAGCTTGCGGTACTGTAATTATTCTATTTTACTCTCTCACTATGCCTAATTTGTAAATTGCTTTATCATAGGTGTATGTATCCAGAGCAAAACTTGGCATATGCACCTGACCATGGTTTCAGGTATCTGCTGGGGTCTTGGAATGGATCCATGGATGGAGGAGTACACTATTATATTACCTGTTCTTCACAATAATCCCAATGAGTGTTAGTTAAAAGGAACAAAGTATAATTAGAAGAAAATATATTTTTTAAAATTTATATTTAGCTTTGCAAAGTTCATAACAAAATTGAATGGAAAGTACAGAGATTTTCTGTATAACCCTGGCCTGGCCCCTCCTGAATCCCTACCATGACATCCTGCATTAGAATGGCACATTGGTTCAGTCAGTGAATCTGCATTGACATGTTGCAAGTGGTCTGTGATGTGAATCAGTGTTTGCTGGGAACTTTTCACATTCTATGGAATGATGAATCCACTGTTTCAGTATCACACAGAGTTGCTTTCATTGCCCAAAAATTATTTGCTCTGTCTCTCCACCCTTAACAGCTTCTGGTCCTTTTTTTCCCTGTCTTTAGTTTAACTTTTCCCAAGATTCTTATAGTTGGAATCATACGGGAGACAGCCTTTCAGTTTGGCTTCTTTGCAGTGCTGGGTGACGTGATGCTCCTTTGTATGGACATATTAGGCTGTACAGCACATCTGCTGAGAGACATGTTGCTGCTTCCATGAAAAGCCTGCTTTGTGTGTATGTCCTGGTGTAGGCTTTGGTGAGCATGTTTTTAACTCTCTGGATTTCAGAATTACATGTTTTGAGCATGTTTGTTTTTTAATTAATTATTTGCTTATCTGCCTACTTATTTAAAGGCAGATTCTCACTGTGTAGTCCCAACCTGGAGCTCATAGAGAACCACTGGTCTCTACTGGGATTAAAGGCATGCACTACCACTCCTGGTCTGTGGCTTTTCTTCTCATTCTCTTGAATATTTTTCTTATTTCATGTCCCCCTCCCCCAAACCTTTGAAACAAACAAACAAAAATTTACAAAGATTGTGGGGGCTAGAGCAGTATCTCAGTGGTTAAGAGCACTGGCTGTTCTTCCAGGAGACCTGTGCTCTCCAGCACCCACATGGTGGCTTACAAACATCTATAACTTCAGTTGCCAGAGATCTGAGGTGCCGTCTTCTGATCTCTGAGTACACTGTATGCACATGGTGCATAGACATGCAGGTGAAATACCCATACAATAATAATAATAATAATAATAATAATAATAATAATAATAATAATAATAATAATAATAATAATACAACCCACAGATTGTGATGGCCGGATTAGACCTCTACACACGTTAAAGTACATCTGTACCAGATTTGGATTGTCTTTGAAAACTGTTAACAGTGACAGCTTATTTCTACTAAGGGTTTGCTTTGTGCTCTGTAAAAAGTAAACCTTTGGTAAAGTCTTATTTAACACAGAGATAAGAGTCAGAAGCTGCCTCTACCTGCACTCTTGCCCTGCTTACTGTACAGGTAGGACCTAGGCTTAGGATATGCAGCCCAGGATGCTCAGGCCAAATTGCTCTGCTGAAAACCAACTAACATGCCTTTGAGCCATCATATCAGCGTGTGGAGAAAGGTGGACTCGGGAAGCAGAGACTGGACAAGGAAGTTCTGGGCAGCTGGGATTGGGAGTAAGATGAGTTTTGGTTCTGGTCCTGTGGCATTTGAGGTGACAGCCTGACAGAGGTTGATAGTTGGAATTCCTGAGCTGGTTGAATATGTTTCTGTTTCTACTATGAATTCCCAAGCTTGCTAGAATCACTCTCATTGCTTTGTGATTTCTGTAGTGCTTGATTGCTCAGTTCTCTTAGTGTCTTGATATATTTGAGAAAAATTAAATGGCATAGAAAGCTGTAGGTCTCCGACTTCATCTGTCAGTTCAACTAGTAGCTGTAATAATTTGAAACTTTGTCTCAAATTTGAATGTGTAGAACTGAATCCAGCAGACACTCACGGAACATGTATGAGGCTGACCACAACTTCTTAGTGGTGTATGCACCAGTGTGCTGCCACTGAGGTCTGGGCTTGGGGTCCTCTGTGCCCCCCTGGTGGCCATGCTGCCTGCCATCTGACCACAGAATCCCTTCTATGATTGCTTGGGCTCCCCAGTTACACAGGTAAAACCTTTTGGTCTGGCGTTGGGGGGGGATTATTATAATAATTTGATTTTTCTCCTGTGTTACTTTTCTCTAATAGATATATTTCCCTGTTATAAAGATTTAGGTTTAAAAACATAAAATGCCATTAACACGTACATTTTTAAAAATGGGACATATAAATGTATACATTTAAAAAAGTAAATCCCAGCTGGCCTGTGATGGCACACCTTAAGTCTCAGCACTAGTGAGGCAGAGGCAGGTGGACCTCTGTGAGTTTGAGGCCAGCCTGGTCTGCAGAACTAATTCCAGGACAGGCTCCAAAGCAATACAGAGAAACCCTGTCTTGAAAACCCAAAACCAACCAACCAAACAAACAAAAAGTAAGTCCCTTCTCTGCCAAGTCACTGCCTGAATTTAATTACTGTTAATAGGTTACAGATCTTGTGGGGACAGGGAAACACACATATATTCAATAGAAGCATATGCACATGCACACACATGTATTGTGGGAAACTGTAGAGAAGACTTAATCACTTAACAGCCCATGATCCTTGTCAGAAAATGGACAAACAGGTGCATGCTGATGATTGAAATCTTTCTGGGTTTCATTATGGATTCTAAATTTGTAGCACTTTCTGATCCTTGTATCTATACCCTTAACCTTGTGGAATATTTCTGGAGGATAGGAGCGGAGGGGGGCAAGTTGGAAATGATGTGAACCTCTGAGAGATTATGGTAATTCATATTTTCACCTGCGGTGTGTATACTTTTCCCATGTGTCCTTTTCAAAAGTGTGTGCTCTGAGCCTAAGACTTACTCAGCTTACTTACTAACAGTTCCTGGGTAGATAAAGTCAGTGCTTTCATGTAGCACGAGGTCCTTCTGTTAATAAGCCTGGATGGTGTTTGTATCACACTTTAATTTCACTGTAGTGTTTGCAGATTCTGTGCTCCTCTAAGGAGTGTGATTCTTTGCCTATTCTAACTTTTAGAAGGAAAATACTGTTATCCAAATGGATGACATGGGAACAACCATCAAATCCAGTTTCTCTTGTACTCCCAAAACGTTTGTGAGACCACCTTTGTGTCCAAATGTTTAGGGTTTCCTATTTGCACCAGGCAAGCTACCAGGTCTGTAGCAGACATCAGCTGGGTGTCCTGTGTTCTAGTTCATGCTGACACTATTTACCCAGGGATAGCAACAGAGCCTCTATCACCAATGGCCCCAACCCACTTGTAAGCCCTAGGTTGTTGACTGTAAACTAAGGATTCTGTGACTACTTCCTTAGAGTAGTATGCTAGAACTACTCTGAGAACTCCAAAATACACTGGCTAGATTATCTTATTAATAAAAGGATAAATGGCTAGAAGCAGAGATGCATAAGATGGTCTGGAAGCTCCCCAGCTTCCCAGGTTCTGAGCCAGTGGAGTTAAGGTGTGCACCTTCCTGGCTATTGATCATCTTCTGGGAAGACCCAATGTGCTCTGTCTGCAAGCTCTGCCAGACCCAAGCCTTTTGGGGGTGGGGGTAGGGGGTAGGGAGATGGGGATGGGGAAGCTTTACTTGCAGACATGATCAACTCTACTCTTTTCTCTGAAGTTCAGGTGTCGGGGAAGAACAGGAAGCCCGAGTCTCCTGTGTTAGCCTGGTCTTTGCAGTGAGTGTCCACATTGTAATGCTGCCTAAGAGGTGCCCACCAGTCATCAGTGTACAAAAGGCACATAATACTTTGATTCCAAAGATTGTAAGGTTATATTTCAGGAAACAGGGACAGAGACCAAATATGTAATAGGGTATTGTCACCTAGCATAGTCTTGATTGCAGAGCTCAGCTTTCGAGAGATGTAGTTTATAATTTTATCTGAGGAACTGTAACACTGGGTATGTGATGTTCACAGTGCTTCTGCTGTTACTGTGATCCAAACCCAGGAGCAATTGTTTTCTCTGCATAGTTAGATGGTTCCAGAGGCATGTGTTTGCATTGGCTGTAAGAAAGCTTACAGAACTTTGTTGGCTCTGTCCTGTATTCTGTGATCAGGGCACCACGCTTGTACCCAGGCAAGAATAGGCACTTCAGAGATGGAATTTAGTTCCTATCATACATAGTCAGTAGTACCTAGATATATGTGATTCTGTGGGAGCTAAATCATGCAGGCCAAGGAACCTCTCAAAAGTAATGAAAAGTCTGCCTTGAAAGTTCATAAAAAATGTATGAAGATTTAGTACTGTACGCATTGTGCATGTCACTAGTTGCATAGAAAAAGAAAGACAAGCTTGTGCTTGGCATGAGTAAGAGACTGTACCATGCCTGAAATGGCTTTCTTCATTTTGTTAATGTTCAGGCACACTTTGCTTGAATAACCTGATCTTTTGCCTTGCCTTATTCTTCCTCCCTTCTGATGTGGCAGAAACACATCAAAAAGAGAAATACACATGGGTGTCAACACATGACTGTAATTCCACCCCTTTGGGAGGCTAAGGCAGCAGGGTATCAAGTTCAGGGCCTGCCTGAGCTACATAACAAGACCCTGTTTTAAAAAAGAAAGCTGTGGTAGGGAATGCAGCTCAGTGGTAGGCTCTTGCCTAGCATGCATAGGGCCCTGGGTTCTTTCATCAACTTGAAGAGTAACTACTAGGAACAGAAAGGAGAAGATAATTCATGGAATATTAATTACTTGTGTATACTTTGTAGTGCTGGGGATCCAGTCCAGGCCTTGCACCTCACATACTAGGCAAATAGTTTGCTGCTAAACTGCAGCCTAACCCATAGGGAAATCCTGTCTTAAAATTTGTAGAACCCTTCAAGTCAGTATGCTGGTAAAAAGCCCAGGATCCCAGCATTGAAAGCTAGTTTTAGAATCATCTCTACCGTTTCACTGTGTTCAGATATCCCTTTTGTGGGACCTTTGTTTCGTGATTGTTTAGTTTATTTTCATATATAATGACAGGGACCTGTGGTCCCTGTCTGAAAGCTATGTGTAGCATTGCAGAACAGACCACTAGTACTCTTTACAAAACCTACTTGGATGAGTGTTTTCTCTGTGTTCTTGGATAGAGATGGCTCAGGGCAAGGCTCAGTTTGACAAGCCCTGTTTATTCTATACCTTGGTGTACACAGACTCCCTTTTGGCTGGTGTTCTGACTTAGACTTGAACTGGCAGGTAGACTCAATGTTTTTGCCTGCATTTGAATTAGAGAATGTGTAAGGGAGCCTTTATAGGGTGGATGTAGTCTGATTTTCAGGGTTCTCCCCACATTGGCTAAGATGCTGTTATTTTGCAGAAAACTGCTTTAGCACTCAGAGCTACAGATAAACTCATAAGCTATTGCAGACTGTGAAGTGAGCTGAGGTTCTGCTGTTTATCTTTGGGCTTCATTTTTTTTCTGGCAGGCTTGTGAAGAGTAGTGCAAGCTGTCCTTTCTTCTAGCTGTTGTCTGTAAGTAGTTGGCATTGATAACCTACAGAAATCTGTAAACCTGGAAGAGGTGGAAGGTTCGAAGACCTCCAGAAAGACTACAGGAAGCACCAGGCTCTCTTGGATATCTTTCTGGATTCCCTCTGAAGAGCTGGGAGTTTTTGGTTTTATTACAGTTGTGTGTATGGTACAGTGGTACACATGTGTAAGTCAAAACGGCTTACAGAAGTCATTTCTTGCCTTCCACCATGTGGATCAAACAAACTCAGGACCTCAAATTGTCTGGCTGGGCAAATTTTCGTACCACTGAGCCATCTCACCATCCCTTGGGAGTTTTTGTTTTATTTTATAATATATATTTTCACTGTGTAGTTTTGGCTGGCTTCAAACTTACAGAGATCCACTTGCCTCATTGAGGCCTTGGAAGTTTTAAAATCAAGACATTACTCAGTATTACATGGCAAACAGGCCTGTATGTGATCGTGTTTATCATTCCTTCTGGCCTAAGTGGCTCCTTCATTCCTTCTGACTCCTACTAGGTAGTCTGTCCTGCATATGAACACATGGGCTAGGGAGCACCAAGCCTCAGAGCCACATGTTCAGGGGACATTACTGGTCTTGGGCAGGGCTTGGCTAGAACTCAGAATTTTGATTTAATTTTGTTATTGTTGTTGGTGGGTTTTGTTTGTTTGTTTATTCGTTTTTGGTACCAAAGGGACAAGAATGATAAGTTGATTGCTCAGTTGGTCACATTTTTAAAGTCATCAGTGTTCATGAGGTAAAAGTTGCAGTCGATGAAAGTTGAGACTTTCCTCAAAGCCAATTTTTGTCTACTTGAGTTTCTATCTTCCTGCTCTGGAGCCAAATGGGCTTTCTATTTGCAGACACCCCGAGGGTACCCTTGGCCACCTCCACCCTCTGAATCCCAGAGAAAGCTGAGTGGGTGCCTGTCTTGGGTCTCTTTCCACTTCTTTTCTCCAGGGTAACGCTCCAGGGCTTCAGGGCCTCAGAAGCAAGGAGTGCTGTTTTCATGCTTTCTGCTGCACAGCATGGGTTCAGTTCTGCCCACCAGCCCACTTCCGCCTTTGTCCTGTCCAGCTCTCATCCCTGCCTACCCCACAAGTGCAGCCAGCTGTCTATGCATGTACATTGTTTCTGGAGTTCCTGTCCTGCCACCACCCCTGGGTCTTCCCTTATGATGCATCTGTTCTAAGCCTTGTGCCTCTGTCCATCTCTGATACAGTTGCCAGTTTGATTTTTTTTTAAATACTGCCATGTTGCAGTCAGAATCTCCTCAACCCTCTCTGTTGCCACAGAGGGAAGCCTGAACTTAATTTCCCTTCTCTTTTCTCTCTTCCTTTCCCTTCCATCTCTGTTTTCTTCCTCTTCCCCTTTTTCTTTCTTTTCCCTTCCCCCTTCTCTTCTTCCTTTCTTTCTTGTGGTTTTTGGGGGACGAACCTAGCCCATTGAACATGGCAGGGGCACATGCTCTGTACCTGAGCCCAGCTGGAACTTTTTAATTTGCTATTCAAATATGTCATTACCCAGAGCCTGCCTTCCCCTTCAAATGCACCTCTGTATTCCCTTCCAGATGTGTCCATCTACTTGCTGTACTTGTGCTTTTGGTTTCATGCCATGCACACTGCAGTCTCTAGAAACCCTCAGGTCCTTCTCAAAGCTCTTGTCCGTGACTGTTTTCTCAAGACACTGCTGGTGTTCGCTGACCAGCTTGTTCATTTGGTACTCTTATTTGTTAAACAAATGCCGTGGAAGTCATGCTGTTCCTCTCCTTGTAGAGAGCTGGGGTGGTCTGGAAGCTGCCTGTGTTGCTGGGCTCAGGGCCTCCCTTCCTACTTTGTGACTGAGACCAGGCCTGCATGACTTTGTTTTTACTTAAAAAGAAAAAGGAAAGGGAGAAATCACCGACTGTAGCGGACTGAACAGGCAGTTTCTTACTTTGGTTCAATTCTGTATATTACCATTTTAACTTAGTCTGAGTTATAATATTAAAATGAAGGTAAAATCTGCAAATACAAGGCTATCAGCTGAATTATATATAAGGCTGGTAAGATTATTCAGGAAGTTGACTTTCTATTGACTTTCTATTGGCCTGCTCAAATTTGCTTTCTGCTTTTTCTCCAGTCTGCATGAAGAAATCAGTGATTTTTATGAATACATGTCTCCCAGGCCCGAGGAGGAGAAGATGCGGATGGAGGTGGTGAGCAGGATCGAGAGTGTGATTAAGGAGCTCTGGCCCAGTGCGGACGTGAGTACTTGTCTTGGGACTTGGGGCTTCAGGCAAAGCCCTGACACAAAATCAGTCTCACATAAGACCACACCCGCAGTGTAAGTGCTTTTGTAGAGTTAGTCTACCTTATTGTATTTTACTTTGCAGCAGGGTTTCACTATAATTGGCCGTGAATTCATAGCCAATCGCCTACCTCTGTTTCTCAGACATGTGCCATGCCTTGCTTTAGTGAAATTACATTTTAAAGGTCAGCAGTTTCCGGGAATCATTAGACTTTGGGGTTTGGTGCATGCTTTTCTTTTACTTATGCTTCCTTCTATTTTTTTCCTCTGAGTTCTGAGGAGCACCTACTTAAAGTAGACTCAGTTTAGATAGTTAATGTAAAGAAAAACTATCTCTAACCTCATTACAGTAATTTGTTATTGGGTAAGAGTTATCAAGGTCCCATTTTTGTTTTTATTCCCTCCTGTCAGTACAGGCATTGCCGTTTGCTTAGAGAGCTGAAGGCATTTCTTTTGCTGCTCGGGCAAATTGCAGGCGAGTGTACACCTGTCTTTGGAACCACTCCCTCTTCCCCTGGCCAGCTTCTTAGGATTCCCTGTTCAGCCAGAGAACAGAGTTTTGCCTGGGTTTCCGCTTGGGTTTATCTCCCATTATTAGCTCCAGTACTTCACTTTCTGTGTGTGGTTTCTTTGCCAGTCCTAGAATTCTCTTCAAAGAGTAATATATTACTTTGTGTGGTATAGTTTTGTTAGACCTCAGGTGACATAGGGGAAGTTGTCAAAAGACAGAGGTTCAAATGTGACACTGTTGGTAAAGAATATAGGAGAGGGTGTGGGTGTTTCACTGAGCAGCTGATGGCTTGCTTCTCTGTTCCCTGGGGCATAAGCAGTATGAAGGCTGTGGCAGGCATGATTTGGTAAGCACTGCTGACATCTAGTGGGTAGACAGGGAGGCTGCTAAAAGTGGAGTGCGCAACACAGTCCCCACAGCAGGTTACGATGCCCTCATCTTTTAACCTTCATCTTTCTAAGGTAGGTAGTTGTGTTCATACAACTAGGAATGCAAGGATGTGGTTAGATTCCCAGTCTTTTTCACCGGAATGGTTTAACATTTTCTTTGGCTGGACTTGCAGACACGTGAAATAAGATTGCCTGGGTTCCACTGTGTTCTGTGGGTGGAGATGGAGTTTTCTCTCAGTTGATTGCATGTCAGGATCTTGCAGAGACTGCTCCTGGTATTCTGTTGTGCTGGCCTGCACACCAGCACATTGCCAGCACCTGAAACATTCTGAATTCATGAGAGGACTTCCGCAGAGAGAACAGAATTAAGGATTTGTGACCATCTTTGTTTTGTAAGGGAATGCTAGCCTCTGGAACATTACGTTTGAAACTTCTTTATTTTAAAATTTAAGATTTTTATTATTAATAAAGTATATAATTATACATATGTGTGTGCGTGTGTAGAGGTCAGAGGGTAAATTGTAGAACTGATTTTTTTCTACCTTTACTTGTGTTCTGGGGATCAAGCTTGCATAGTGAGCATCCTTAACTGCTGAACCATCCTGATGGCCTCGGGGTCTCTGTTTTAGATTGTATGCCATGTTCTGAATGACTGCCTCAGAATCACAGGGTACCGACCTCAGGAAAGCCTAGATTGGGAGGGGGCAGGCAGCTCCTGCAGTTCTAAAAATTACCAGTAGAGGGCAGAAAGGACTTTTTTTTTTTTTTTTTTTAATATAGGCACCTTAATGTGATTTTTTTTCTTGCTTTCTTTTTTCTCTTCCCTGTTCTAGGTCCAGATATTTGGAAGTTTTAAAACTGGCTTGTATTTACCTACTAGGTTAGTATTTTTATGAAGCTTTGAAGGGATTGCTGTACACTCTATTGAATGTGTCAGAGTAGACAGAGTAGAAATGGGGATTTATTTATTTGCTGTTTTTTTGGAGGCAGGGTCTCTTTATGTAGTCCTGGCTATTCTGGAGCTCGCTGTGTAGGTCAGGTTGGCCTCATGAATGCTGAGGTTAAAAATACATGCCACTACACCTGGCAAAATGGGGACTATGTAGGGAACAAATTCATCAGTTTATGTTTGATTAGAATTGCCTTCAGTAGGATATCACTTCCAGTTATCTGTCTAGGCTGAGATGTACAGAAAGCATGTAGCAGTGAAATCAGTTAGTTACTTAGACGTGGATAGCCCTGCAGACAAGTATTTAACCTATGACTTAGCCTGGGCACTAGGTATCATGACAAATGTCTGGTTGTTAATGTGCTACATGGGGGGAGACGGTTAATGAAGAACTCAGTCGATCTCAGCACGTAACTTAGAGCCCTTGTTCCATCTCAAACCTTCTAATGAAGGCTTGTTTAATACATAGATTACCAACACTACCACCACCACCACCATCCCTCTCCCCCTGCCATGTCCCTGTGGATGTATCGTCTATCTTCCCTCAGCTTAAAGTGTGTGATAGTATCTTTTTATTCCAAGGCCATCTTTGGCTTCTAAAACCCATAAAACATTACAGTTCATTAATATTTTTTCTTATTTAGGCTCTAACTAAGTTTCAACAAAACCTAAGAAAATCATTCCTTAAAAAATTATGGCCAAGCATGGTGGTGTGTGCCCTTAATCCCAGCATTTGGGAGGCAGAGGCAGGTGGATCTTCTAGAGTTGAGGTCAACCTGGTCCATATAGTAAGTTTCAGGCCCGCCAGAGTTACATGGTGAGACCCTGTCTCCAAAAAATGAAATAAATAAAAAATATATCTCTATATATAGTTAGATAGTTATTATAATTTAGATATGGAAAAGACACAAAAGTAATAAGATTAGAAGTGAGTATGTATGCTTATATATTGGGAGCAAGCTTGTTGCTTAGATTTCATAGATTCATATTTATTTTTAAGTTACATTTCCATTGAGACAAAGCATAATTAAGTTTAATGCCAGAAAGCTTTATGAAAAAGACATGCAGTAATCCTAATATGGTTGAGGCTTTGTTTCTGGCAGCCTTACCCATGTTCTGAGCCTGAGTTCTGTGAAATAGCTGCGAGGGTGAGGTTGCTAAAATATAGCTTCCCTCTGGAACCATTGCCATCAGCACATTGACTCTCTGAGGCAGAAAGGGAGTAAGTTCTTATTGCACCAGCTTCACATTGGTGAGCATGACTATCAGCTGAAATGGGGACTTGTTGATGCTTCTAACCCTCCTCTGGTGTGTCCCTATAATGCAGTGACATCGATCTTGTGGTGTTTGGGAAGTGGGAGAACCTGCCTCTCTGGACCCTGGAGGAAGCCCTTCGGAAACATAAAGTCGCTGATGAGGACTCCGTGAAAGTTCTCGACAAAGCAACAGTGAGTTCTTAGCAGTGTGTCTTTGTAAGTCTTGCTACCTACACAAGAAGCTTATATTCCAATCTTGCATAGTACAGTTGGTGAATCATTTTGTGACTGTCACAATGATTATGCATAAAGACTGTTATTGATGAGTCAAAGTAACTTGTCCTGGCTATATATTTCTTTAAGAAATAGTAGCCAGGCTGGAGAGGTGGCTTGGAGGTTAAGAGGTCCTGAGTTCAATTCCTAGAAACCACATGGTAGCTCACAACAATCTGTAATGAGATCTGGTGCCCTTTTCTGGCATGCACACATACATGCAAGCAGAACACTGTATACATAATAAACATGCTTTAAAAAAAAAAAAGAAAGAAAGAATAGCCAATTTTTTTCATGCATAATACTGTCAAGACCAGTATAAAAATGGGTAAGTAAAAAAACAGAGCCAGGCATTTGTGGCACATGCCTTTAATCCCAGTACTTGGGAGGCAAATGCCAGCCTGGTCTACAGAGCTAATTTCAGGATAGCCTTCAAGCAATAGAAACCCTGTCTCGAAAAACAAAACAAAAAGACAGGTTTCTGGGAGCTGGAGAGATGACTCTCAGCAGTTAAGAGCACTGATTGCTCTTCCAGAGGACTGGGGTTCAAGTTCCAGTACCCATATGGTAACCACATGTAACTCCACAACCATCTGTAACTCTAGTTCCAGGGGATCCAACACCCTCACACAGGCATCCATGCAGGAAAACACTAATGCACAAAATTTAAAAATACAGGTTTTTATTAAGTAGCTCCTAGTTACACAGAAAATATTATTCTTGTATTTTATATTTGAGGTCTTGTAAATTACGACCTTTTGTAAAGATATATTTTTATGTATGTGTGCACCTTTGTGTGCTGTGGGGCTGGGGGGGGGTGAAGGGGTGGCAGCCTAGGGCCTCAGATTCTCTGGAGCTGAAGCATAGGCAGTTGTAAGCCACAATGTGGGGGTTCTAGGAAACAAACTCAGGTTTTCTGAACAACTGATCTTAACTGTTGAGCCATCTCTGTAGCCTCTGAAGTCATGCTTTAAACAGAGCTAGACTGCTTCAAGAACTTCCACAGAAGCTCAGTTAGAAACAGATGCATGCATTTAAAAGATCTAGGATTTTGGATATTAGGTGTTCTTAGAGCAGAATACTTGTTGTAGCTTTTCTTAGTTCATAGTGCAAGTACAATTCTTCATTTAAGAAGTCTTAATACCTGCCAGAAGGTGGTGTCCCACACCTTTAATCCCAACACTTGAGAGGCAGAAACAGGTGGGTTTCTGTGAGTTCTAGGCCAGCCTACTCTGTAAAGTGAGTTCCAGGACAGCCAGAGCTGTTACAAAGAGATACCCTGGGGGGGGGGGGACACTTAATACTATATATTAATCATCAGGTTTTTTACTTAATACTTTTTGTTGAGGTCATAGTGGCACATACCTTTAATCCCAGCATTTAGGAGGCTGGGGCAGGAGGATATCTGTGACTTTGAGGCCAGCCTGGTCTACATAGCAAGTTCCAGGATAGCCAAGACTGCCTAGAGAGACCCTGTCTCAAATTAAATAAAATTTTAAAACACAATTTATTGTTTTCATTGCTTTTAATTAATTTATTCATTTTAATCTACATGTATGCATGCTCCCTTGCATGTACATTCATGCTCCATATAGGTAAGGGGGAGTCAGAGGACAACTTGGTGAAGTAGTTCTCTCTTCCCACCTTATGGGTCCTGGGAATCAAGTTTGATGGTGGGCACTTCTACCTACTTGGTTGGCTGGTGCTTGGTTCTTGATGATGTTGTGGTCTCATGAGAAGGGTGGAGGTCACAGGCCTAGCTCGTAACCTTCTGCCTCCTGATTTTATCACTAAATTTGGGAGAATATTAAACTTTTCTGTCTTCTTTTTCTAGGTTCCTATTATTAAATTAACAGACTCTTTTACTGAAGTGAAAGTTGATATCAGCTTTAATGTCCAGAATGGTGTGAGAGCAGCGGACCTCATTAAAGATTTTACCAAGGTCAGATTCTTGAGAGTCTATGCAATGAGGCTCTTAGGACACCTAAATTCGTCATGGGTGTGTGCTGTGCTGTGCTCTGTCCCTTGCTCTTATGTGTGCATGCTGCCAACACATGACTCTCCCAAGTTCCTGTGCCTCCTCATAAGGACTTAGGGAAGGTGGGGACACTTCTTTATAAAAACCACCGCTGCTCTGGATCTTTAGGCTGAGAGACATGGGTACTGAAATGGTGCTACATAGTGATTCTTGTCAGTTTTTAATCTCTTCAGTTCATATGAAGACTTTCCCTAGGCAGCCTTTTCTCAATTTTAATCCCAAATTCTCTGTCAGGAGGTGCTTGCAAGTTTTGTTTTGCTTTGCAAGAATTATCTTGAGGTAATACAAGTTTTATTTCATTTGGTTCCAGAGTAAAGAAGTCACAGCATCATCTTAAGAATATTTTATATATACAGACGTGGCTGCTGCTTCCCCAGAGCTTAAAGTGTTGGGATCTGTTCCTTGCACTCACAGCTCTCCAGTTCTCCAGTCCTATTTGCTTCTTTTTTTGTATATAGTTTGTTATTTTGAGGCAGGGTTATGTATATGTGTATAAGTTTGAGGGCTTATGTATATGTACATAACTTTTCATGAAAAGAAACGAAGTTGAAAATTTTTTGCTTAATAACAAGCAATAGAAGACATGAGAAGTCACAGCCACCAACTCTGGGAAGTATTTTGTTCTCTGGAGGGCTAAGAGTTTCAGAGATGGGTGTGAGTTACCATTTTGTCAGTCTATCTTTTGTAAAGAGAGAGGAACCAAAGACCTGGGTGGTGATCCGCCCCTGTGGATTACTTGGGCAAGGCTGTTTATGCTTTGGGCTGCTGCACAAGGAATTGAAGGACCTTGCTGTGTACTGGAGAGCCACCTACAAACAATTTCTTGAATTTCCTACTGGTTTAATGCCCTAAATGTGCTGTTTCTGTTGTCTGTTTACAAAAAACTGCCCTGTGATTGTGGTCATATGGTTAGATGGTTAATGTGTCTGTCCAGAGAGCACGTGGCCACCATTATTTATGTCACCATGAGGGAAAGCCTTTCATTACTTAGAAAGGTTACTTTGAAAATTGAATATATTATGTATATATACTAGATTGTGTAATGTGAGAACCATTTTATGCCCCTGGTAATGCTTTGGGCTATCATAATATAGAAATTCATTGAAAATTAATTTTGTTTCTCTTTCAGAAATACCCTGTATTGCCATACTTGGTTTTAGTTTTGAAACAATTCTTATTACAGAGGGACCTTAATGAAGTATTTACAGGTGGAATTGGTTCTTACAGTCTCTTTTTAATGGCAGTCAGTTTCCTTCAGGTAAGTTGTGTGGATGTCCTATACCAGTGTACACTGAAGAAAAAGAGAATAACAGTGGAGACATTTAGGAAGAAAATTTTAAGGTTTTTTTTTTTTTTTTTTTTTAAGAATGCTTCTTTTTAAACTGAATACCTTTGTAAAATTTACAAATTAGTATTTAAACATTTCTAGGGGAAAGGAAGAGACTTTCCACTATTTATGGTAGCATGCAGTGTTTGGCCTGGTTTCTGTAAGGGAATGTTAATATAATAACAATAACAAGTAAAAGTAAAGGACTGTCTAGAGCTCACTGGCCAGTTAGACTAGCCAGTCAGCAAGCTCTGGGTTCAGTGAAAGATCTTATTATTGAATATAAGATGAAAGGTGATTAAAGAAGACAGCTGACATTAACATCAGATCTTTGACTCTCACACACATCTGCACTTAAACTTGAACATGTATATACGTATATATCATATATAGCATGTGTGTGTATGCATGTGTGCATGCATACACATACACGCACGCGCGCATACACACACACACACACACACACACACACACACACACAGGCTGGGAGATGGCTCAGTTACACTCTTGCTGTGTAAACATGAGGATCTGAGTTTGGATCTCTAGAGCCCACATAAAAGGCTAGATGCAGCATCTGGTACATATAATCTTAGCACTGGGAGGCAGAGACAAGAGGATCCCCGGGGCTTGCTGGCCAGCCAATCTAGTCCAGTAAGTGACCCAACAGGGTTCAGTGACAGACCCTCTTTCAAAAAGTAAGCTAGAAAAGCGTTAGGGATATAACTCAGTGACGATACACTTGCCTACTGTGCATAAAGCCTGGGTTTGATTCCCTAGCACTATCACCCAAAATAGGTATGGTGGCTGGGAGTAGTGACAGATAGATCTCTGTGAGTTCAGGGCTATCCTGGTCTATGTATATAATGAGTTCCAGGACAGCCAAAACCTACATAGTGAGATCTTGTCCCTCCACCCAACCAAAATAAACTAGTATATAAGTAGGTATTGTGGAAAGTGATTTAGGAAGGTGCCTCTCATCATCAGCTACTGTCCTTGATATGCATGTGTACAACATACACCAAAATAGTATTTTTTAAAAGCAATTAGCCATGCAATTTCAGCTGTAATTGAGACATGTTACTTGAGTTTTGCCCATTTGGCAATAGTTGCCAACAGTCAGACTGCCTTGTAAGATGAATTCGCTGATGTGGTTCACCTTACCTGGAAGGTCTATACCCTTAGGGTGTTGTATGGTTTCTGTAGCAGCAGCATATCTGTCAGCTGGAATTGTAAACCAAGATCATGATAATAGTAGTGCTCATAGAAGTTAGGATCTCACTTACATCCCCTTCCTCACAATACAGAGAAAATTCAAAATAGTTTTCTTTTTTCTGTTTTAGTTACATCCTAGGGAAGATGCCTGCATCCCCAATACGAACTATGGTGTTCTCTTAATAGAGTTTTTTGAATTATATGGACGGCACTTCAATTATTTAAAGACTGGCATCCGGATAAAGGATGGTGGTTCCTATGTGGCCAAAGATGAAGTACAGAAAAATATGCTTGATGGTTACCGGCCATCAATGCTTTATATTGAAGATCCTTTACAACCAGGTATCAAGAGTAGGTGATTGTGTGGGCTTCAAAGAGGGAGGGCATCCCAGCTGGCCAGTAATGGTACACACCTTTAATCTAGCATTGGGAGGCAGAGGCAGGTGAATGTCTGTTCGTTCAAGTCTAGCCTGGCCTACAGAGTGCATTCCAGGATAGCCAGCGATACACAGAGAAACCCTGTCTCAAAATAACCAAAAAGAAAAATGGATAATTTCTAATATATTTTTTTTGTTGCTCAGAATATTTTCTTAAAGCCAAGTAGATAAGGAATTATTTGGTGGTGGATTTGTAGACATCTTAACACCTGTGGGCTGTTATTCCAGCCAATTGTCCCTAGGCAGCAGAGAGTAAAAGGTTCCAGGAGGTTGCTTTTTAATTTGTATTCTGACTTTTCTTGTTTTGTGTAGCTCTTCTGTACTTTTCCAGCTTGGCGGGGAGATGGAGTGATTTGAAAGAAGTTACATGTTTTTGCTTATAATTTGGGAAGTATGTATATAGCTAATGTAGAAAAGCCAAACAAAAACAAGGAAACATTATTTTCAGTTTGACTTAGTTCTATTTTGAGGAGAGAATAGCCAGCTGTTTCTTCGTATATGTGATTGGAGAATCCTTATTGGGCTAACATGTATGAGGCAGCCAGCCATTGCCCTTGCTCTTCTGACGAATGCTCATCAGCATTCATTCCTATTACTTCTCTCTCTGTCCGTTTCTTTTAAAGGTAATGATGTTGGAAGGAGTTCTTATGGGGCTATGCAGGTGAAACAGGCCTTTGATTATGCCTATGTGGTATTGAGTCATGCTGTATCGCCGATTGCAAAGTACTATCCCAACAATGAAACAGAGAGGTAAAAGTCTAGCTTGGATCAGCCTATTGTGTCAGAAGTGGTTGGTACTTGTCTTCAAATTAATGCACACCTCTTTTTTTTTTTTTTTTTTTTTTTTTTTTTTAAAAAACCCATGTAGCATATTAGGTAGAATAATTAGAGTGACGGATGAAGTCGCCACATATAGAGACTGGATATCAAAACAGTGGGGCTTGCAGAATAGGTCTGAGCCATCATGCAATGGTGAGTAAGACCTTTTTTTTTGATGATGGACTGGGTCTTGGGGCTTTTTCTGTGTTGTGTGTATTTAATGGGAAGAAACGTTTTCCAATCTTTTGCCACTTTTTCAGGAAATGGTGTTCCCTTGATAGTAGATACTCAGCAGTTAGATAAATGTAATAATAATCTGTCTGAAGAAAATGAAGCCCTTGGAAAATGTAGAAGTAAAGCCTCGGAATCTCTTAGTAAACACTCTTCAAACTCTTCATCAGGTCCAGTGTCCTCCTCCTCCGCCACGCAGTCCAGCTCTAGTGACGTGGTAAGTATGACACACACAGCCCCACACTTGCATGCCTTGCCTGCTCTGTATAGGGTTAGCTACTCAGAGGCGAGGGCTGCTTCCTTTCTCACCAGGGGAAGTTTCAGGAGCTTTCACTCTTATGCTTTTTCTCAACTTTTTTTAAAAGAAAATTCAAGATATAGTGAAAGTAGAAGTGCTCTAGTGACATCTCTAGCTATTTATATGCTCCAATAATATGTTATTATTATATTCTAACCCTCTGCTCATTAATTAGCTCATCTTGCTCTTTGATCCATTTCAGAGATTGCAGGTGTTGTCATTCTTCACCAAGCCTCAGTAATGCCCATCGTTAACTGGATTTAGATCATTCGGTTATTCTTTATGTCTGCTTAACAGGAAATCCTAGTTATAGTCTCACTGAGTCTTATCACCTATACTCATGTTACCCAGAAATATAGTAAGATAGATAATGTCCCCATCACTCCAGGAGATGGCTCATAACCAACAGTCCCCAGTCTCACCGCCAGAGGGCAGCCTTGTTAAAGGATTTTCTAATAACATCACTTTTTTTTTTTTTTTTTTTTTTTGGTTTTTTGAGACAGGGTTTCTCTGTATTGTTTTGGAGCCTGTTCTGGAACTTGCTCTGTAGACCAGGCTGGACTCGAACCCACAGAGATCCACCTGATTCCGCGTCCCGAGTGCTAGGATTAAAGACTTGTTCCCCACCTGGCCCAACAACATACTTTTTAAGTGTAGTTCATAGAAATGTGATCACATAGTATATTTGTAAGGCTTCTTTCACTGTTTTATTTTTGTTTCTTTTGAGACAGGGTTTCCCTCTCTCATATTATTTCTCTCCCTCCCTCTCCCCCCCCTCTCTCTGACTCTCCCTCCCCCACCTTCTCTCTTTATTATTTTTTTCTCTTGAAACAGGGTTTCTCTGTGTAGCTCTGGCTGTCCTAGACTTCACTGTGTAGACCAGGCTGGCCTTGAACCCAGAGATCTGCCTGCCTCTGCCTCTGCCTCCCGAGTGCTGGGGTTAAAGACATGTACCACCACTGCTATTCTTTCACTTTCTTAAGCTTGTTTCTACTTTCACTTGTTTTTGAGCTTCCTAGTTGAATTTTTAATTGGTAAGGTTTGCATAACAGAAAGCTCACAATTCAGGGTTCCTAGCAACAATGTTAAGCAGCTCATAGGTGCCTGTAGCTCTAGCTCCAGAGGACAGGGTCCACTTCTGGCCTCTGTGGACATGGACACACATATATACACACACACACATACACATAAATAAAATAAAAATATTTTTAAAATTTAATGTATTCAGTGTTACATAGCTTTTTCACTCTTAATTCATGGATATTTGCATTCATGTGTAGAGGCACATGCTGTCAGTCCTACCACTCGGGAAGCAGAGTCAGGCAGGTTTTTGTGAATTTGAGGATAGCCTGGGCTATATAGAGAAATGCTATCTACAAAACAAACAAGCAAACAAACAAAAACAAATACCCATGTTGCTTAGTCACCTCTCCCCTAACCTCTAATCCACTTTCTATCTGCATTGTGAATTATATATTACATTAATTTTTTTTAATCAAAGACTAATTTAAGTATTTAGTATTTAGTTAAAGTTTAAGATGGGTTTGCCTTTTCTTTGAAATTTGACTTTAATATGTGATTGCAAAGGTCCTTTTAGGGTCTTGGCGGTACAGTGCTTGCTTGCATGCTCCCTGGATTCAGTCCCCAACACTGTGTTGGTGGTGCAAGCCTATAATCCCAGTACTAGGGAGGGTAGAGGCAGGAAGAAGCAGTAACAGGAGTTAAGTTGGAGGCCACCAGCCTGGACTAAATGAGACCATGCCTCAAAGAAAAAAATACGAAAGATACAGTTTCCTGTGGTTGATTGGATGGTGGATGACATTATGGGGTCATGAATATTCATGTGCAGGATTTCCTTGTATCTGGGTTCTGGAGTGGTCCTTTGGGAGAGGGGGTGAATGTTAAGCTAGATATCCCACACCCCAGGGTACAGAACTCAGAGATAGAAGACTGCCTTGAGAAGAGCTAGGACACTGACGTGTCAGGGAGGGTGCCAGCATAAAAAGCAGCCAATAAGCTAGGTAGGGCTTAGATAAGGCTCATCCTTGTCAACTCTCTGAGCCCCTTAAACTTGTCATCTTGTGTTTGATTGAAGGTATTGGGTCATGCCTTGGTCCTAAGTCCCTCCCTTTTTATTGTGGTCTTCCATGGTTCTGTAACTTTCTATTAAAAAATAAAACTAATATCGACTGGTTCTTAAGTAGACCCATTCCTAATTGATTAACAACTTAACTAGATGTGGTTAGTGACTTGACAATAGACCCATGATAAAATGTTTGGAAGAAGGGATTGGGAAAATGACTAAATGGGAAAGGTTTGCTGTACAAGCAAGAGGACCTGAGTTGGAATACCCTGCATGCACTCAGAACCAGGCATGACTGTGTGTACCTGTGTGTTTGTGTTTCTAGAAGCAGAGACAGGAGCTGCTGATGTAGTGAGAGACTCTGTCTCGGAAGACACTGAAAGTTGTCATCCTCTGGTCTCTGGCTGTGCATGCTTGGGTGTTCTCTCTCTCTCTCTCTCTCTCTCTCTCTCTCTCTCTCTCTCTCACACACACACACACACACACACACACACACACACACACACACACACACACACACACCCACACACCCACACACCATTTGAAGGAAAGCCTCCTTAGCTCCCAAATGTGTCTATTTAGACTGGTAGTACTTAGCTGAGTACTTAGCTGAAATCATTGCCTTTCTGAGTACTGAATATGAAAATTAATAATGTTTTGCTTCATATAATTCTTGTGACTTGTGTTAGGATTCTGATGCAACGCCCTGCAAAACTCCCAAACAGCTGCTCTGCCGTCCACCTGCTGGCAACCGGATAGGCTCACAGGATGTCTCCTTGGAGGTCTCACAGGTGGTTGGGAAAGTGCAGAGCACCCAAACCACTAACACACCCAACAGCACCAACAAATCACAGGTGAGTAGAATTCGTGCTTGTCATTGCTAGTGTTCAGTATCAAATAGTTAGAATTTTTTTAATTTTAAGATATTTATTTATTGAAGCATTATTTATAACACGGATGAATAAAATATCCTATCTATCCTTGCTGCAGTTGTTAAACTTAAATTCTTCAGGACATTGCTTCTTTCTGTGTTTGTAAGCTCTCTCAGACCCATACATTCTCATGCCTTTATTAAACACTTTTTCAGAGTATATTTATCAGTACTTATTAACATATCCTGATGGATGTGGACAGATCAGATAACAGTTGTGTTTATATGGATTTAAAACCACATAAACTTACCCTAATTAATTAAAATTTAATTCTTGCCTAATAAGAGTAAATGATCATGCACAACTTGAAAAAGCAGAAACCATAACAAGGTAGAATAGTATACTTCATGTTTGATAGCATGGGGTCAGGTATTTTAATGGCCTGAGTTTAAATTCCTGCTCCTCAACTATGGGGAGTATGGCTTTGAACAATCCATGTAACCCTCTGTGTTACTGTCTTATTTGCAGGATGAATTAGTTCTGTATCTGCCTTATTCATACCAATGATAACAAAAATATGTCTTTTAAATTTCTAATGAATGTTAATTATTATGAAAATGCTTGCTTACTTAGAACACTTAGAAAATGTCTAGCATATATTGTGTGTGTCCTTTGTTCATAGTTACTTGTTGCTTAGGCCGGTTAAATGGTAGCTGAGAGACAGGTTCAGTTGATTAACAATAGCTTTGACTTAAACAGGCCACAGAGGTACTCTAATTTTTAGTTGCCTGATAGTATTACTAACTATCCATCATAAGTAATGAATCAGGCAAAGGGAAGAATTTTTTGATACTGGTCTCTGGCATAAATTCTCTTTTCATTCTTAGATGTAGCCAGGGACCCTGGGAAAAGGCCTCTTGGTGTTCATTCACTATGGAGGCCTGTTGGCCTCACAATGCTCCCATCATTGTGATTTGACTTGCCCAGGCCATTGTACCTCCACAGCCTTAGCATGGGCACTGAATGAAGATGCAGTGAGTAGTGACAGGGCTGATCAAGAGAGTGCCAGTATGAAGCCACAGGGCCTGACATGGGAACAGGAGAGGAGCAGTCTAGGTGTGACAACCTCTTCTGGTAGTGCTGCTTGGCCCATGCTGTGAGTGGTAGGATTTTTGAGGAAGCTATCATGGTGTACACAGGCTGTCAGGAAAAGAAGTTAATGATCTGTTCTTTAAAGACTTCACCTCCTTTTTCTGCCTCTAAAGTCTGTGGTAGCTGAGAGTGGTGGCACACCCTTTTAACCCTAGCACTTAGGAGGTAGAGGCAGGCAGATCTATAAGAGTTGGAACCCAGCTTGTACTCATAGGAAGGTAAAAGGGAGACTGTCTCAAATTGTCAGACACAAGGTTGGGGGTGGAAGGATCTATGGCAAGTGACGTGCATGCCCGTTTCTAGTTTTGAGAGCTGCCCCTGCATTCAGGTTTGCCAGTGGACAGCTCTGCTGTATTTCTCACTGCTTTCTTCTTCTGCAGCATGGATCAGCAAGGCTCTTCCGTTCTTCCAGCAAAGGCTTCCAAGGTACAGCCCAAACAAGCCATGGTTCCTTGATGACAAGCAAACAGCATCAAGGCAAATCCAATACTCAGTATTACCATGGCAAAAAGAGGAAACACAAGAGGGACGCGCCCCTCTCAGACCTTTGTAGATAGTCGGCGCTGTGCGACGGACTGTCTTCTGTGTGCAATGATCTCGTGCTCAGGACAGTTGCACAGGGACTCCTGGGACGGCAGGAGCCTCACACTGTTCAGACGTTGATTTAGCAACTGCGTTTTTTCCCAGCTCGCCACGGAATGGATCATGAAGACTGACAACTGCAAAAACAAAAAGCAAGCAAAAAAGGGGGAAAAGGCTGCTTATTTGATAAGTCATGTGCTACAACAGGGTCATTTTAAGACTTAAAGCTTGAATGTAAAATAAATATATTTCTCATTGGCTTTATGCAGAGTTATAGGGACTAGTACTCAGTGTGGGGAGGGTGAGAGGAACAAAAAGCAGTTTCAAGAAGATGGGTGGGAAACAACAAGAGCATCTCATAGGAAGCCAGATTTCAAGAGGGAAAGTGATTTGTGCATGTTTTTTTAAAAATAATTTTGCATATATTTGCCATTTTGTTGTGTGTATATATAAAAGACCATATAGGAAATTGATATTTGTAATAGTGGATTTGTTAATACTTTTTACATAACCTTACTGTTTGAATTGTAAACAGATTTTTTTCTCAGGATTAGTTTGAAGAATAATCTGAGTTGTCATCCTAACACTCATGTGCAGGGAAGTGATTAGCTCTGTTCCTCGGTTTGTTTTCCTCAGCATTGAGATGACTTCATTGAACCCGTGTGACCTGCTGCGAAATTCTTTCCTCTCTAAAGAAAAGGTTTTATGGTGGCAAATGATGTTTATTTTATTTTGTAAAAAAGAAAAAAAGTGTACTCTGTACTTGGTGTATACACTGAACATTCTCTGGTCATCTCCGAGAATTGACTCAGCTGTGCTCGCCAATGCTGCTGTCTTCTTGGGTGCTGGGCAGTAGCAGGACTGTGTGTGTGTGTTTCCAAGTCTCTTCCCTCCCTTCTTCTGCCTCCTGGGAAACAAAAGGCCACCCTGGGCCTGGGCTGTTCCTGTCAGTGTGACCTCTAGCTCCACAGCCCTCGCATGCTGGCTCCTATGACCCCGTGTGCTATGTGCTTGTGGTGTCATCTCTCACTCTTAAGTTCATGCTTACTCCTGTGGGAGAGAGTGACTGTAAACAGCTTTAATTAAATCACACTTATAAAAAAAACCTATTTTCTTATACTCCACTTTATCCTTTTGGTATTGTCGATCTTTAAAAATTAAATGGTCTTTGATAATGGATCGATTTTGTATTGCCTTATTAAGACCAAATACTTCTGTCATCCCATTCCTTATCCTCTCCGTTAATGGAATTGCTGTCTTTAATTAAACTTTGTAAACACTGGCTTGTTTTAATCATCCTGTAACTTTTGGCTGTGGTCAGCTGTGAGTGCAAACATGTAACCCTGTTACTCATCGTCTGCTGAGTCTGAGACTCAGGTGGGATATTTAACATAATGGATTGTGTGCGCTCGTCATCAAAGTGGTTTTTGGAGGTAAAAGCCCTCGTGTCTAGCATCAGTGTGTGTGGTTCTGTTCAGTATGGCCATTTCCGAGATGAGATTCCTTTATATATGTATGTATGTGAAGTACTGTTGGCTTTTAGGGGTTTCTTTTATATATACTTATGAAATACTGAAGACCAATCAGACCATTAATGGACACTTAGTGCAACTTTCTGTAATGAGAATAATGCTATAAAGTAAGACCAAAACCGGTGTCATTGCTGAAATTAACAATTTTCAATATGTTCATATTTTAATTTACAATGGAAAAAAAAATGTGTTCCACAACTGGAAACTCACAGTACTGTGTAAACTGTGGAAGATTTTAAATGTAATATTATTTTGACTGTTTTAAATTTTAGAGTCACATTTTATTCTGATCAGAATTTTTATCAAGATGTTGAAGTTGTGTTGTTTTGAAACTAGTTTGTCATAACATATTGTGCATAATCACAGTATTTATTTTGTAGGGCTTGTGAATGTGTAGACTTATGTTTACTGCTAAGGGAACAATTATTTATAAAATAATATTAAATCCAGTATTAGCTGCCTATTTCAGACACTTAACACCTGCAGAGATCTGTGTTACATTTACCACACTGAAGTTTTTTTAAAGAGTCACCCTCATTGTTGAAAGTAAATGTACTCTTAGGGTGGGATATTAGTGTCCAATAAGCATGTGATTATATTAAGGTGGTGGTAGCGGGAAGATAATCTTGATTCCATTGGGAATCTTAGGTTTTCGTAAATTTATCGGGAAAATAGTTTTTCCTGTACTGCTGATGTTTCTTTTTGGTAAACAGTATCTTTCTAAAAGAAAAAGCATGAAGGAGAGTTGAGGTGTATACGTTTCCTCAGATGACCAGCATTGTATTCGTGAATACTGTGTATCTGGAATGGACAGCATGGAAGCTGTTCATTTTTCAATCTGAAGTAAAATACTTTCAAGAACTTTTAGTTTGCCTGCTCATTTGTTTTGTATATTTTATCTTTGTATTTGATTCCCATCTGCCCTTTTTGAATTTCAATACTTTTGATGAAGATTTTTGTAGCTGTCTCCGAAATGTATCTTAGTCATTCTGATTGGTCCTTCCATACTCATGGAGAGTTAGTAGCATTCTTTGGTGGTGTTAGAGGGGAATTTTACAAATACTGCCTCCCTGTGGCACATTTCTCAGGTGGTCATGTTTGTGCACCTAAGGAATGTGTCGAGGTAGCCACAGGGAACTCCAGTGTCCTTTGGGTAAATGGAATCTGAAAGAACGTTTCTTTTTTATTGGCATTACACTGTGCCCAGGATGGTTCCTGCTCTTCAGCATCTTTTGGTTGAGGATCTTACACTTAGTTTTCAAGTCTAGTTTTCATCTATAGGATCCTTAACTTTTAAAATATTCTTAGAAGATATTATGTGTGTATATGAGTACCTGCGTGAATTTATGTGCATCCTGTAAGTGCGGGAGCTCATAGAGACCAGAAGAGCGTGTTGGATGTCCTGGAACTAGAATGACAGCTATTTGTGTGCCACCACGCTGGGAAATGAGCATGGGTCCCCTGCCAGAGCAGCAAGAACTCTTAACTGCAGTGTCATTACTCTGGCCCTAGATTTTTTGTTTTTATGTGCATTCCCTCCAGTCTTAAGCAGTTAGCCATATTATATATTTGTCCTGTTTTAGGAGCCCCTCCCACTTTTAGGTGGTTTGATTAATTCCAGATATTCCTGGATAATGCCTGGATCATGGGGGTGCATTGTTGTTTTGGGGGGGTAAAGTTAGGACTTTCTAACTGGGACGTTAAGACAGGCTGTAATACAGCTGGCTTCAATCCTTCTGCCTCAACCTCCAGGTGCTAGCACTGAAGGTGTGAGTGACAACTATTGGGAAGGGCATCTTTAACAGACTCTTTGCTCTAGAGTGTTCAGTCGCCTATGTTTTCATTTCCTCCTGTGTGATGGTGAGTGTGAGTTGTGTGTAATGGCCTTTAGTGTAGTGCTTGGGGCTTAGGAAAGGTAGGAAGGGTGAAAAGGGGCATCGTAGGACCCTGATGCTGTGTATAGCACATGTTCGCTGGCTGTCCTTCCTGACAAGCAGGGACATGTCTGGAAGTTAGCACAGTGGTGTGTTTCTGGGTTATTTTTGCAGTCCTAGAGTCTGGCTGCTGAGCTCAGTTCTTTCTTCCTATTTGCTTGGTCTTTGTGTGTTGCCCCAAACCAAAGAATGTTCATAGAGAATTGGTACTTCTACAATTGACTTTGAGAATAAGCTATTAAATGTCCCCAGTTTCACTGATGTTAACTTGGCAGTCTCCAAGTTTGTTGGTTTGAGACAGGGTAGATCTACCTGCCCCTGCTTCTCAAGTGGTAGGTAAAGGTGTGTGCCACCATGCCTGGCTTCAAACAGTTTTTGTTTGTTTTTGTTTTTTTTGTTTTTTTTTTTTTTTTTTTGAGACAGGGTTTCTCTGTATAGCCCTGACTGTCATGGAACTCTGTGGACAAGGCTGACCTTGAACTCAGAGATATTCCTGCCTCTGCTTATCAAGTGCTGGGATTAAAGGTGTGTGCCACTACTGCCTGGCTATTGAAACATTCTTAATGGGAAAGCAGCATCCACAGGAAGCAGTTTGTGAGTCAAGGCTTCTGTAGGGCATGCTTTAAGCTTGTTACATGTTACAGTCACTGTTGTAATTTTCATCAAGTAGCAATTATCTAGTGGAGTACTGAGAAGATGAAGTGTGAATCTGGGAGCAAGATTAGAGCTCCAGAGTAGTTTCCTGTACTTTCATCAAAGTGTTTGTGGCTGGAGTAAATGTTGAAGAACACATTGAGGATGCCCTTCAGAATTTCTCCGCTCAGACCCGATGCTGATTTTTCATGGGAGCCTGCTTAAGACCTTGTCATTTAACTGCTTGCTTATTTCACTCTAATCAGAGGTTTGGTGTTTTGGAGTATGTATTTGGTTTCCACATCTACTTAAGTGTTATGTTATTGAGTTTGCTCTAATCCCTATTCTGAAAGAGGCAAGAGAGGGGTGGCAGTAACTGGCTGCCCTGGTGAAGCTTCAGTATGTCCTGGGCTGGGGAATAGAGCAGGGGACTAGTCTGTGAGCTTGTGTTGTTACAGAGAATGTGTTATTGGTGGTTTTATTTTTACATTTCAGTTTTTTAAAAAGGGAAACTGGTTTTATAGTTTGAGCCAGACTTCTATTTCCATTCAACTCCTGTCCCTGTCATTCCCTTGGCCATGTGTCCCTGCAGCTTGATGGAGAGGGTCTCTGTTTGAGAAGAATCTGGAAGAACTTAATGTTTAAAATGCTATGGAGATGGTGGGGCTCATAATAGTTGCTCCTTGGTGGGAGGTGGGGGGCTTGGAGAAGCATGTTACAGCCAGTACCAATTATTGGGGTGGTATAGTGCTTGTCTCTAGGACTCAGTATCCAAACCTGGGTTGTCAGCCTCATTCTTGGATTGAAGTGCAAACTCTGCTTCCTCTGTGCTTGGGTGCCTAGATCAGTTTAACTCTTTATATACAGCTTCAGTTCATTGTGAAGCTTGATCTCTAAACCTGGTCTCTCTCTCTTTTTTTTTTTAAGATTTATTTACTTATGTATATGAAGGCTTTATCTGTATATACGATTTTATATCAGAAGAGGGCATCAGATCCCACTATAGAGGGTTGTGAGCCACCATGTGGTTGTTGGGAATTGAACTCAGGACCTCTGGAAGAGCAGCTTTAACCATTGAGCCATCTCTCCAGCCCATCTGTGGCTTATACAGTTTCCTCTGTTACATTATACTGAAGTTTTCAAATCATTGAAAGTCCAGCAATCCTGCGACTCTCCACAGAAGAGCTTCTGTGTGCATTGTTAAAGGGGGGAAGGATACTTAGCAGCCAGTGTTGTTTCTGGACATAGAGTGGGAACAGCCCCCAGGATTAGCATTTTTCTCTGATAGCAGCATATCCTATAGACACATGCTTAGCGGTCTGGTGGAGTTGGTTTGTATCTAACCCACTCTGTTTATTTTCTTCTCTGATAGCATTGCCTTCAGTGTTAAGCAACGCAGACGCCCATGAGGTGCTGGAGGTCTGAGTCCTCAACTCTCCAATCTTGTCTAGTTACCACTGCAGAGGCACTAAGGAATTTGCCAGAAAGAGATTTGATACAAATGGCTTATGAAATCTCGACATTTCCTGAGGCCATGTGACTGGGCACCAGTGATGAAAACAGCGAATTTCACACCTGGAAACTTTCTTTTTTTAAGCTCACAGTGTCTTCAAAGATGTCAGTTGTTTACCTTGAAAGTTTATAAATTGCACTTCTATGCAAATACACCCCATCCCATGGGGCTTATACACAGTCTGCAGTTCAATAAAGGCTTTGTGCTTTCATTTATCTTCAGAGCCACTGGTATGAGCTTTTATGGAAAACCCAATTAACTGCTTAAGAAAAATGCTAAATACAGCCTTGTTTACAGGGGACATTACCTTGTTCATCCAGTGTGATGGCCAAATTCCTTTTTGTTGTTAAAAGTGCTTCCAGCGAAGAGTGCTTGATACCCTGCCTACACAACCAGTACAAAGCTGCAAACAATTTATTTGCAAATAGCCCAGTTTTGTTTTTTGTTTTGTTTGGGGTAGTATCTCACTATGTAGCTGTCCTGGAACCCACTTCCCAAGTGTTGGGATCAAAGGCATGCCTCACCATGCCTTGTCTTACCTTGCTTGGTAAACTTACTGCTGGAAGGATTTTTTGGTATAAGGCATGCAGCGTTTGCACAGAACAGTAAGGAAGGGGGGAACAGTGATTGTGGCTCAATGATGGACCACTTATCTAACATGCTGGAAGCCCAGGGTTTGAGTCCCAGTACAGCTGGAGGGAAGGAAGGACAGAAACGGTTGTCTAAGAGGCAGCATTATCAACCGTTTTTTAGGATTGTGCTAGGCAGTCCTTTGGCTGCCTGAGATCCCACTGAGAAAACCAAGCTGATTGGCGTCAAGTTGTTCAGCAATGTATATACACTGGCTGTGAGAAGCAACTGTGCTAGCAGATTCCCTCTACTCAATTGAGAACTTGCTGAGAAAGCAAAACTAGAATCCTTTTCAGTAACTTCCCAGCTGATCCTTTACAGTAAATGACAGGATGAGATAATAACAGGGCAATTCTACCATCCACCTTCACACAGTGAATTTGTGCATATGGAAGTTCCATTGTGGAGAAATACAGGTAAATATCTAAATCAAGTATCAATTTGCTGTTGACTCTCTAGTCCTGCTTGGGTGCATCCTAAGCTGAGTGTTATGCATTTACCCATATCAGCGTCTGTTGGGTTTCTTCTCTTAGCGTTGGTTGTACAGTACCTGCAGTTCCCATGCTATTTGCACATGTGCAGAGCTGGCCCTTACTATATATTGTACTGGCTGGTGGAAGTTGCTTTAATGAATCACCATGGTAAATGCCCTGACACTAAGGTAGCAGTGGGCTTCTGTGCAATGCCCAGAGCTTTCAGCCTACCTTCTTTAGATACAGATACAAGGTTTAAAAAGTTGCTATGACACTTATGAACCAAGTTCACTGAGAAAATAAGAATCTTTGTTTTCTCCACGTGCAGACTTCCTTTGTAGGCTAGGCTGACTTTGAACTCAGGGCCAGGATTATAGGTGTGTACCACCTCAACTGCTTCGCTGTTAACACATTCTTTTCAGACAATGTTTGTAAATTGCTTTGGTACCCCCGCCCCTTTCTTTAAAGCCAGGATCTTAGGTAGTCCAGGCTAGCTTCACACATGCTATGTATCAAAAGATGACCTTGCACTTTTGATCCCCTTGCCATTTACTCAAATGTTGGGATTCAGGCGCGCACCGCCACACCCAGCTTGCTGGTTGCTGGGGAATCAAACCCAGAGCACAGCTGAGCTATGTCTCCAGACTATCCTTTGATTCTTTTCCTAGAAGTTAAATGTCATAGTGTAGCACAGTCATCCTGAACAGCAGCCTGTTCCTTTTGCTGTTTTCCACATTTGAGAAAATCAATGTTGCTTTAGGCAAAACTGATGGGGAGAAAGGATCAGTTCTTTGATCATTTTTACCACCTGCCTATTCAGATTCAATATTTTGGCTGGGCGATGGTGCCATATGCCTTTGATCCCAGCACTTGGGAGGCAGAGGCAGGTGGGTGGATGTGAGTTCGAGACCAGCCTAGTCTACAAAGCGCTAGTTCCAGGACAGCTTCCAAAGTCACAGAGAGACCCTGCCTCGAAAAACCAAAAACCAAAACAAGACAAAAAAACCCCTAACCTTGTTTTTTTGAGGCAGGATCTCTCTACATAGCCCTGGCTGTCCTGAAACTCATGTAGACTAGACTGAATGGCCTCAATCTCACAAGGAGTGAGTGGCAGGATAAGAAGAAAGGGTTCCCAGAACAGAATAACTGGATTCCAGTTATTTGAAGCAGAGGGGGCAGAGGTGACCTGGGTTGTTTTGGAGACAAATCTGGGGAAAAGAATAAAAGCCATCTTGGCTGTGGGGAATTCCAGAACATCATCTCTAGGCTCTAGGTGCACAACAATATTTTAAGTGATGTTTTGTTTTCCTTGGATCACATTCTTGAGTCATTCGGCTGGAGTTTCTGCTGCAGTGCCTCATTCAGTAGTGAGCGAGACAGTCTGGGTTGACCAGCTTAAGAAAGGAATGAAACTTTTTTTGGCATTTAATTAGGAACATTTTGCCTTTGAAGTAAAATGTCTTCAATTCCCTGCTTGTCAGGCTTTTTTTTTTTTTTTTTTTTTTTTTGTCTTGTTTTTTGTTGTTTGGGTTTTGTTTTGGTTTTTGTTTTTTTTGGTTTTTTTTTTTTTTTTTTTTTTTGAGCCTGGCTTTCAATGTGTAGCCTTGTAGCCTTGGCTGTCCTGGATCTTGAGCTGTACACCAGGCTGGCTTTGAACTCACAGAAATCCACCTTTATTTGCCTTCCAAGTTCTGGGATTAAAGGTGTGCACCACCACTGCCTGTCTGAGAGTCTTAATTTCGTTCTAAATGTGTGTGTGTGTGTGTGTGTGTGTGTGTGTGCATTTAAAGCTGGTAGGTAATGTGTAACACAAGTTAATAAATGACCCATAGATAGATACTAGGGTTCGAGCTTCAAGCTGAAGATAGAGAAGCAAAGCAGCTGGCCGATATCTCTTACCTCTACCTTAGGCTGAAAGAGCTGATCCTGTCTCCATGAGCTTTCACCTATCCTCAGACTGCTGCCTCTCCTCAGTGTGGCTGGAGAATGAATGTCTTATACTCCTTGCTCCTGTCTTTTATACCCCTTTAGTGCTGGGATTAAAGGTGTGAGCTATAATTCTCTTTTAGACTGAATCTTGTATAGATTTGGATGACCTTGGACTCACAGAGATCTGTCTGTCTCTTAATCCTGAGTTCTAGGATTAAAGATGAGTACCATCACCTCCTATCTTCTGGCTGCTGGGATTAAAGGTGTGTATCACCACTGCCTGATCTCCATAGCTTGAGGCTGACCTTGCTTTTCTGAATCTTCTGTCAAGCATTAATGAATCATAAATAATTTATCACTACAGTAATGGCTTTTTGGAAAGAGGAACTGACTATAGGATGGATATGAATAGAATAGTCTTTTTTTTTTTTTAAAAAAAAAAAAGTATTTTAGTTTTTTTTGTATGAGTTTTGCCTGTATGTTTGTCTATGCACTGTGTGCATGCCCCATGCTCAAGGAGGCCAGAAGAGGGCATCGGATTTGAACCTGGAGTTAAAGATGGTCATGAGCTGTCCTGTACTGGGAATCCAGGTCCCCTGAGTACCATCTCTTCAGCCCCTAGAAAGACGTCTTAATGTTTAATATTAACATTAAAAGGAAAGGAGGAACTTATTAAAAGAATGAAGTGCCCTCTCTAAATGGTGTATCAATTTTCAGAAGATTGACCACTCAACTTAGGTCGCAACCAGCTGTGCGTTTCGGGCTCCAGGAATTCGGCTTTTCTTGAGTGCTCTTCAAGATGCCATAAGGAGGATTGCACCAAGCCTCTTTGTTTAAAATCCACTTCAATGCAATAGTGCTTCCAAGTACCAGGCTCAAGTACTCAAGAGGTAGGAAAGGCTTTTCTGGAGTGAGAGGCAGAGGGCAAGGGAGAGGTGGAGGCTCTCTGGCTTTGCCAAGAAAGCGCTCATAGCTGGAGACAGAGCTGTTGTCATAACCCTGAAACTTAACAAATGTCTCCCCTAACTTCTGGGGTGGCCACTTCCAAAGTTGTTTTTTAGCTAGGAGTGAGAGGGTGTTAGGCTGCCTCTCAATGACATGTTTCCGCCACTTCTCACTTTTTAGGTTTTGAAATTGTTGACTTCCCAATGTCCTTGAATCTCTGACCCATGCCACCCCCCAGTAGTTTGCTGAGCACAGTGTTCAGTGTTGCTGATACTATAAATGCTGCAGATTACTTAGCAGCACCAGGTGTTTGTCATGGTCACCTCAGTCACCCGAGGCTTGGGCCCAGGTGTGCCTGATGTGGCGTGCAGCTGTCGCTCGGTCTCATAACCCCCTGCACCTGGGAGATTGGTTGTCTTCACTCGTCTACTCCACAGCTTATCCCGTGCCTGGGTGTCCCTCTTCACAAGGTCTTGCTCGGCCCAGCACCGAGATCCCCGGAACACACTGTGCAGGCTGCAAACATCTGAAGAGTGTTCTGCATTTGTATTTAGTTGACAGTTTGGTTGGATGAAGAATTCTGAGCTGGGAAACATCTTCCAGAGCCTGAAAACATCATTTTCAGTGTGTCAAGAGCCTGTGCCGGTTTAGTAATGCTTCCTCTCTTTCAAAACGTTTGGGACCTCCTTACCCCACCCCCAGTGTTCTGAAAAACTACTGTATGAAAATTGAGTATTGTGCTGAGTACTTTATCATACGGGTAAAGCTCCTCCTGACACACATCCTTCAGAAACTGGGAAATCCTGAATCCTCATTTACTGCCATCCCTTCTGCTTCCCCTGCCACTCCACGATTGTTCAAATGTTGGGTGACCTGGACAGACAGCCTCTAGCTGTCTTATTTTTTCTTTCATCCTTCCCATCTCTGGCTTTTTGTTCTGTACCTCTAACCCTCCTGGGAAGTTTACATTTTCTGCTTTCATGGTTTTCCTCCTTATATATTTTTTTCTTTTTGTCTCCAGCTGTTTCATGTTAAGAAAACATATCCAAGACCTAGGATAGAACCAAACACAGTGGGTAAAAAAGTAAAAAAAAAAAAAAAAAAAAAAAAAAAAAAACTAAACCAGTGAAATGATTCCTAATGATAATTCTGCTATATTTAAAGATTGGCACCTAGGCCAATTGTCATCAGAGAGGCTTCACCCAGAAACTGATGGAAACAGATGGAGACCCACCACTCAGAGAATCCTGTGGAATAGGGGGAGGAGAGATTGTGGGAGACAGGAGTCAAGGACATCACAAGAAACCCCACAGAGTAAACTAACCTGGGCTCATAGGGGTTCACAGAGACTGAACTGACAACCAGGGAGCCTGCATGGGACTGACCTAGCCCTCTGCATATCTGTTGCAATTTTGTAGCTTGGTCTTCCTGTGGGACTCCAACAGTGGGAACAGGGGCTGTCTCTGGCTCTTTTACTGGCATTTGGAACGACCCCTTATCTTCACACTGGCTTGCCTTGTCCAGCCCTCAACTTACTCTGCCATATTTGGTTGATATCCATGGGAGGCCTGCCCTCTTAATAGAAACAGAGGAGTGGATGGGGTGTGGCACAGGACTGGGAGGAGAGGAAGGACGGGAAACAGCAGTTGGGGTGGAAAATAAAATTAAAAAGAAAAAAAATATTCACCAGTACTCGGAAGGCAGAAGCAGGAGGATCTCTCTGAGTGTAAGGCCAGCCTGGTCTGTCCACATATCCAATTCCAGGAAAACCAGGGCTACACAGAAATGCCCTGTCTCAAAAAGTGTGGGTGTGTGTGTGTGCGTGTGTGTGTGTGTGTGTGTGTGTGTGTGTGTATCATCTTTCTCATCACTGTGACAGACACTTAAAAAATGAAGGTTTGTGTGGCTCCTGTCATGTGGGGAATGGCCAGAAGTGGGAACAGAGTCCCTGTATGCTCATGATGTCTCAGAATGTAAATAAAATTCAGTACAATATCAAATGTCCCCACAGTATTGAATTCCACCATCCTTCAAAAGTCCAAAATTGAAGACTAAAGTTTCTGTCCCGCCAGGACCTGCCACCCTTCAGACCCAAATAAGCACACAGAAACATATTAATTATTAAAGTGATGGCCAATAGCTGGGGCTTTTTGTTGGCTAGCATTGTCTTAATTATTAACCCATAACTACTAATGCACGTATTTCCACAAGACCTTATCTTATCAGAGAACAGATGGTGTGTCCTGTCTTCCCAGACTCTACATGGTGTCTTCTTGAGGTCTCTCTCCTCTCTCCCCAGCATTCTCCTAGTCTGGTAGCCCCGCCTATACTTCCTGCCTGGCTATTGGCCAATCATTATTTTATTCATCAACCAATAAGAGAAACATACACAGAAGGACATCCCTCCACAAAGTATCTTCCTAGATTCAGGGAGAACTCACTGTGAGCCCATGTAGTAATCAGAAAGTTACAAAGTTTCCTTTTGGGGGGCAGGGAGGGGAATGAGAGGAGGTCTCACTGTAGCTCTGGCTATCTTGAAACTCACTCTGTAGACTAGGCTGGCCTTGAAATCACAGAGGTCTGCCCGTCTCTACCTGCTGGGTGCTGGGATCAAAGGCTTGGGCCACCATGCCCAGCAAGTTATAAACTTCTAATGTTCAATGTCACAGAGTAAACATCCCATCCCAAAAGGGAATGGGAAAACAGCAAGAAAAAACCGGGCCCTGAGCTGTCGAGATGACTTGGCAGATAACAGCACTCACCATGCAAACCTGGCAACCTGAGCTTGATCTCTAGAACTCAGTGGAAGGAGAGAACTGACCCCTAAAGGCTGTCTTCTGACCCCCATGCCTAAATGTATACACCTGTGCATGCATATAGCCATGAAAGGAAAGCCAAAGTTGCTATGGAAATGTTGATGATACCAGGATAGTCGTGGGCAGCCAGTAGGGCAGCCCTAGAGACCATCACCCATGTGTGCCACAGGAGGCAAGCCTGCAGACACAGGGATCCTAAGGCAGCACTCTGTCTTACTGAGTTTGGGATTGTATCCCTCCACATGTGTGGGCATGCTTTCCCATACCTCCATTCCCCTTGGCATTCTGGTCTTCTGTGCTCCCTCCAGAATGGCCCCATTAAGCTCTACTTACAGTTTCTTTATCCTTCAGCTCCCAGCTCTTCATAAAGCAGTCCTGAAGGCTGATGAGACCACGGTCAGATTTACAACTCCAACAGCCCCACCTTTTGGTACCAGTTTTCTGGATTAGTCAGCTTTCTCAGCGCTAGAACCAAATCCCTGACAGACACTGCTTAGTGGGAAAGGATTTTGGCTCATGGTTTCAGTACATCACAGTGAAGAAGGCATGGCAGAGGGAACGGGTCAGTCTGTGGTGCGACTTGGGGAGCAGAAACTTAAAGCAGCCGCTCTGCTAGGTCCTCCTGGGCCAGAAAGCAAAATACTCAGGCTGGCTAGAACCAGAAGTGGCCATAACCATCAAGGGCCCACCTCCTAATGATCCACAGACTCCTAAAACAATGCCCTGAGCATGATCTATGGAATTGATGGGTTAACTTTTCCTTGGAAGATGTGAACAAATTCTTTAAAAAAAATATTAAGATTTTTTTTATGTGTTTGGGTGTTTTGTCTGCATGTATGTATGTGCACCATGTGAGTGCCCATGTGAGTGCCTGGTGCCTAAAGACACTTGGCTGGGACCTAACTGGCCACCTGGAGCAAGAGTCAGTTACTACCTTCCAGATGATTGCAACAGGATGATCTCTGGGTTGGTATCCAGGGCTTCTGGGGGAAGCAGGCTCATGACCCATTGGAGTCTCCTTTCTCTCGTGTAAGAAGGGTTCCTGGTCCTAGGATCCTACTAGACCAGACAGGATTCTCTCCTCTGCTTATCCCAGGATCACCCTGTGTGCCAGAAACCAGAGGCTCAGGACATCTCTGAGCAGATCCCACCAAGACTGAGTCAGCCCTGAAAAGATGTGCACAGCAGATGCCCTGGACACTTCCAGCAGTGTGGAAAGCCGTTCATAGACACAAGGATTCGAGGACAGAAAGCCTGGGAAGGACCCAGCTGAACACCCTGATGGGACTTGGGGTAGTACCTTCTTGCTTGCCCAGCCTCAAAAACAGGGTAAATCTTTTGCAGGGAGTGGCTTTTTGAGACAGGGTGTCTCTATGTAGCCCCAGCTGTTCTAGAACTCACCCTGTAGACTAGGCTGGCCGAGATCAGTGATCTGCCAGTCTCTGCCTCCCGGGTGCTGGGATTAAAAGTGTGTGGCACCACTGGGCCTTCCAGAGTAGTTACCCCCCCCCCCAACTTTGGTGCCCCACCCCAGGTTACAAGGGTCACCATGAGGCTTCGCACCTACTTTCTTTGGTTGGCTTTGTCCTCCAGGTGAATAGGGTTGTGCCTGTAAAGCGGATGGATGGATAGCTCTCACTTCAGACCGTCCTAAGAGGTCAAGGTCTGGGTGACAAAAGGTTGAGACGTTCACATTTGGCAGGAGAGCATTAGTTGCAGCCTGGAGCCTTCCAGAGTCAGGGGCGTGGTCGGGAGGCAGGCAAGATCTGTAGAGAGGCAGCAGAGACATCACTGTCTGGTCTCCTCGGAGGTGGGAATGGGCCGGGCGCTGGGGACCACGTGGGAGAGGTGTTTTGGGAACCCCGGAGATGTGGTCTGTCTGGTGACCTAAGGCTGCGGGCGTGGCTCCCTCCTGCAGACTCAGAGACACGGGAGATGGCGGAGCGCTGCTGGTAACAGAGTCGGAGGTGACTACTACGCGGGAACCGGGTGGGGACGCCCTGGCCTGCGCCCCGAGTTCCCCGGCCCGCGCCCCGTATGGTCAGGACGGCCAGCTGGGGGCGCCCGGGCTCTCACACCCGCGGGCGGGAACTCCAGTGCGCCAGGGCCCTCAGCAGCGGCGGCGGCAGGTGAGCGCGAACGCGGGCCGGAACGTCCTGGGGCTTGGGCGACGGGTGTGGCTGTGGGGTTCTCGACTCGGTTCCCGGGAACAGAACCCATTAAGGTGGCCATGGGCGTCTCGGCCCGCCCTTCTCCGGCCGGGGCGGGGGATCCAGGCCGGCCGCCTCCGCCCCGCGTTTCTCCCCAGAAGCTTCCTTCCCGGCCTAGGGAAGAAGTGGGAGGCACGAGGCTCTGGACCACCGGAACCCGGGTTCCCGCACATTCCTCCCTTGGATAACTGGGCTCTAGATGATGGGGACGTTCTGCTCTGTGCCTGGGGGCTAGCCAGGAGTCTAGGTGGTCTGCTTAGAGTGACTAAGGGACACAACTCATTGAGAGCCACCATCCAGCTGGAGCCACCAGGAAACTGGACGCTGCTAGTTGGGGTTTGGAATGAACAGAGCTGGGCCCCCACATGCCTTCCACAGCAAGGAAGCCGCAGGGTGCTGAGGACCTGGCTAGCTGCCTGGATGCTTTCCTCTCAGGGTAGCTGCTCTCCTAGAGTTAAGAGGCCCTGCCCAGAGCCGAAGCCAGAGAGGAGAGTAGGAGCAGAGTCCTGATGCTGGACTGCGGATACAATCAGTAGGACTCCTTGGCCTGAGGTGTAGCCCAGGGGACTGGCTGCGCAGCCAGCTCTAGGCCCTCAGATGAGGGAACTGGCTGCAGGGGCCTCACAGGGTAGGGCAGCTTATGCACTGGTGATTTGAGGTTTGGTTGACAAGAAAGATCAGTCCTCAGATCTTTGAGGAGATAGGCCCACTTGGGAGTGGCTGCTGGACCTATGCAGACTGGTAAGCAGTCTCCCCTAGATGAGTTGGGATCATTATCACTTCCCGTGTTGCTAAACTCAGGCACCCTAGGCACTAGGTCATCTGGGTGTCCCATGCCCTTGGGGTTTGGGGTGGGGGTAGATGTTCTTCTGGGGCCGTCTACAAAGGAGGTCTTGGGGGCGGGGTTGAGTTCTCCAGTTCTAAAGGGCCCTGAGCATGCCTTGTACCAAGTTACCTGAGTTAGAATCAGCAAGGTTAGAATCAACAGCGTCATTGACAATTGGGAAGACTGAGGTCATTCAAGATAAATTAGGTCAGGAACTAGGAGTAAGGCTCAATCTTCTGGCCTTCTCATCCAGTCTGACGTGGTTCTGATGTGTCAGACCTGTGAACCGAATTCCTATGCCCAAAGGCAGCGTCTCCAGTGGGGCTAAGATCACCTGTGGAGAGAAAGGCCACATTGCTTACCCAATGCCTGCCCACCCCTCCCTTCTTCCTGTAGCTCCTCTGCACTTCACCTCTCTTCAGTAGCTGGGCACTTGGGGTTGGTGGCCTATGTTGGCCCCGCCTGAACCCAATGGGGGGACCTTTCAGTGAGCCTACCAGTGTCTGGGCAGGGCAGACAGGCGAGTTAAGTTAGTCTCAAGTGGCCCTGCCATGGAAAGGCCACCAGATGGTAGGGAAAACAGGGTGTCTTGTCCTTGCCCTCAAGGGCTCATACTGCAGAGCGGCTCCTCTGTGGGGTGTGGTCTTTGTGGAGGAATCTTTGGAGAAGTTTGTTGATGTCGTTTGTTTGTTTACATGGTGTTTTCAGAATGTCACAGTGGGGAGGAGAGGCCAATCTTTTCCCTTCTATGTTCACTCTGGTGTGTTGTCAGCAGCAATCCTGGGGGTGTGGCGCTGGCTTTGCTGGAAGCTGGTGTATCTGCTAGATCTCCCATGATGAGGTCTCAGGTGGTGAGGTGGTTTGATCTCAACAGAAAGGCCTGGATCACAGGCAGAAGGCATGCCTGCAGCTCCTGCTGCATCTGAGATATGCGCTGTCCCCTGCTGGGAGGCGGCTGGACAGAGGGTAGATGGGGAGATAAGTGGTTGTAGATTTCCTTTGGGGGGACAGTAGGCCAAGGTTGGAAGTGTCAAGATTAGTGACAGCTCCCATTTGGGAGCCAATGGAGGTTTGGCTGTGGTTCTGGAGTGATTGTTCCACTTTACGACAGCAGTGGTCCACAGTCCCTCTCTGAGGAAGCTGAGTGTGTGGGCTGAACCCCAAGACTCTCTCTGTTCATCCCAGATACTGCAGGCTGAACCTCCAATGCCGTCTGCAGTAGCCTCTGTGCCCACATCCACCTCCCAGCCTTTGCCCCCAAATTCCTTCCTCTCCCACTGGGCAGCATGGCCTGCTTTGGAAAGGGTTCAGACCCTGGCCACAGCAATGGCTTCAGCATTCCCTTCAGCCTGGTTAGTCTGTGGGTCAGGGAAATGGCCTGGAGCTCTTTGGGCTTTAGGCTCTGTCTCCTTTGGCTAGACTGCTGTTGGAAGAGAAAAAGCCATGGCTGGGGAGATAGCCCAGGCAGACTGAGCTTAAGCATGATGACCTGCCTGAGTTCAATCCCCAGAGCTCACAGTTAAAAAGTTAGGTAGACCAGGTGTGGTGGCACACTTGGGTGGCAGAGACAGTGGATCTCTGTGTGTTCTGGGCTAGCCTGGTCCAGGAATTTCAGGACAGCCATGAACCACCAACACCCCACCCTCAGTTTTGCAAGACATGGTTTCTGTCCTGGAACATGCTCTGTAGATCAGAAACCCACCTGTCTTTGCCTCCTGAATGCCGAGATTACAGGTGTGCACCACCACAGCTGGCCTAGAGACTCTGTCTCAAAAACAAAAACAAAACAAAACAAACCCAACCAAACAAAAAGGCTGAGCGGCAGCATGAGGGAGAGAGACAGGCAGGTCACTGAGGTTTTCTGGCTGTTCAGTCTAGCTTTACTTCTGAGTTCCAGGCCAGGGGGAAGAGTCTGCTTTAAAAAACAAGATGGAGCAAGAAATGGACACAGAAGGTTGACCTTTACATGTGCACTTAGTACACACACACACACACACACACACACACACACACATACACACACACACACACACACACGTGCGCACGCACCTGTCCTGGCTACTCAGAAGATTGAGGCAGGAGGACCACAAGTTCAAGGGCAGCCTGGGCTACCAAGTGGGTTCCAGGGCAGCCTGAGTAACTTAATGAGACCTTGTCTCAAATAAAAATCAGAAGCAAGCCTAGAGATAAAGTGTTGTCAGTAAAATGCTTGCTGTGCTAACCTGAGGCTGTGACTTGATCTCTTGACCCACATAAAAAGCCAGGTCAGTGGTACAAACTTGTGTTAGCAGTGCTTGGGAGATGGTGGGGACATCACCATCAGGGTATGCTAGCCAGCCTTTCCAGACAAATGAGTAGACTCCAAGTTCAGTGAGAGACCCTGTCTCAAAAAAAAAAAAAAAAAAAAAAAAACGATGGTGGGAAAGGTGACTGTGGAAGACATCTCAGTGCCAACCTCCAGCCCCACATAGGTAGACACGTGTGTGTGTGTGTGTGTGTGTGTGTGTGTGTGTGTGTGTGTGTGTGTGCAGGAACTAACATTTACATTTGTTCATTAAAGTTATTAAATGAAGTAAAGTTTAATTTCAAGTCAGCTAGCACACGTGCAACCCTGCGTATGTGAACATGTATAAACATACACATACTAACAAAATAGTTAGAATCAGGGCTGGGAATGTAGATTAGTGGCAGAGTGCTCGCCTAGTGTGCGCAAGGCTCTGGCTTCAGTCTCCAGCACAGAAGGGGAAAAGACCATTGCGTTTTCTTGACTGCTGTCAAAGAAGACGGTCTTGTGACCCTGCTCTTTGTGGAGTTGGGGGCTGGAGACCAAGGGTTTTCAGACAGAGCAGCATTCAACCGGGGAGTTTACTGTTTCCCCTGACCCCTGTGGCTGGACATTAAGGGTGTTCTTGGTGTTTTTTGATATTTAATTTTTGAAATTATTTTAATTATGTTTTTGTTTATGTGTGTGTGGAGGGGGACCGTGGTGCAGGTGAGTGCAGGTGCCTGCAGAGGCCAGAGGCATCCATCCCTGCAGCTGGGAGTGAGCCGCTGGCATGTGTGCTGGAACCAAACACAGGTCCTCTGCAAGAGCAGCCTGCACTCTTAAATGCTAAGCCATCTCTCCAGCCCTGCCCCCCTCCCAAGGCTTTAGTATTTTTTAGTTAAGTCTCTGCTCTAACAGCAGCCACATCTTTGCACACCGTGGGAAAACCTTTTCAGGCTAAGCTAGCATGGGTCCATTTTTTGACACAGCGGTAGCCGCAGACAAACATGGGTTTGTGCTAAGCTGTGTCTGGGGTGTGGACATTGCTGGCTTTGAGGGCTTTCTGCTACCTGGTAAGCTCGTTTGTGGTCGGGGATGAGACAGGGAGGAGCTCCCTAGAGAGGGCTCTGCCAGGACAGGCACGAGATGCTGTTGGGGCTGGAACCTGCAGTCTGAGTCCAACAGGTGAGGTACAGGTACCCAGGGAAAGTGGCTAGTGTGCCCAGAGGCCCTGCAGCCCACTGGACTTCCAGCAAGAGGGTCTTGCAGTCTTGGGGAGGCTATGTCAGTCTGTTTTTCCTCCAGTTATGAGTAAGGCACACTGGCCACCTTCCCTCTGAAGACCACACAATCCTCACCTGTAGACCGGGCTAAAAGTCACTGGATTGTGACAACAGGTGTCAAGGCTCCAATGGAGATGCACATTAGCATTTCACTATGGAAAAGTAAATGTGTGCAGAATAGTATGCGTACACCATAGACTCATCCCCAGCCTACACATCCTGGCTAGCCTCGAGTCATCTCTGCCCACACACTTCCCCCTCCAGACAACAGATCACTTCATCCGTAGAAGTTGGAGTCTGTTCTGTTTCACAAACAGATAATTCTGGAACACACACGTAACCCTAAGATCTGTTAGGACTGATGAAGGAGTGCAGTTAAGTCCATGGGTAGAATCCATACACAGGGCAATCATCCGTGTTTCTATGTACTTTCAGGGAACTAGCTGGAGGAGAATAAATCCCATCTTTTGTAGCATCACAGCCCAGAAGAGACTTTAGCAATGCATTTAACCAAAGGAGATGAAAGATTACAGACTTTATCTGCACACTGAAATTTATCAAGTACTGATGAAAAAAACTGAACAGAAATAAAGGCAATGCATTCCATATTCATGGTTTGAAAGGACTAATATTGTTGAAATGTCCAGATTACCTGGATGATCTATAGATTGAGTGTAACCTCTATAAAAATTCCAATGACAGTTCCCACAGAAATATATATATTTAAAAAACTGACCCCCAAATAGCCAGAGCTACTTCAAGCAAAAAGGCTCAGGCTGAAGATACTACACATCTTGGTCCAAACTCTGCTACAAAGTTTATCAAATTAAAACAGTGTGGTACTGGTATAAAAATAGAACAGGATAGAGAAAGCCCAGTTTACCTGTGCAGTTAAGACTGATTTCCAACCAGATGCCAAAAATATACAACGGGAAAAGGATAGTGAAAAGTAGGTATCCACTTACAAGGACATGAAATTAGCCTCCTATTTGTCTCACACATTTTACACACACACACACACACACACACACACACACACACTATCCCAAGAGGACTAATGGCATATAGTCTGAGACTATAAAGCTGCTGCTGCGTCGTCTTCTTCTTCTTCTTCTTCTTCTTCTTCTTCTTCTTCTTCTTCTTCTTCTTCTTCTTCTTCTTCTTCTTTTTCTTCTTTCCAAGACAGGGTTTCTCTGTGTATCTCTGTAGACCAGGCTGGCCTGGAACTCACAGAGATCTGCTGGGATTAAAGGTATGTGCCACCAATGCCCAGCAAAAAGCAAAACTTCTTGGGGTGGGGGAGGGTAGGAGAGAGAGAGAGAGAGAGAGAGAGAGAGAGAGAGAGAGAGAGAGAGAGAGAGAGAGAGAGAGAGAGAGAGAGAGATCCCTGTGATACTGCTCTGGAAAATAATCTGAATTTTATTCTGAAATCTTAGGTAGGTTATGGGAGCATATCAGACTAAAGTTTCTTCATGGGGAAGGAGGCAGCCCTGGAAAGAGAGGGTGTGTGAACCAGGGGAAATATTTGCAAGGTGAGCATCTGATAAGGGATTAATATCCAAACATGTGAGATAGTAAAATAGTAGCAAGAATCTAAAAGCCTTGTTTAAAATGAGCAAAGGGCATGCATGGACACGAGGCCTACAAGTGAACAACGGACATACAATGGTATGCTCTTAGTCATCAGGGAAGTACATGCAAAACCACAAGGGGAAGCTCCATCACACCTGTCAGAATGGTTGTTAGCAAACTCATGCGCGATGCCTGTCGGCAGCATGTGGAAATGAGGAGCCCCAGCACAGCACTGGTGGGATGGAGTCAGTACAGCCGCTATTGAAAACGGAGAGGAGGCTTCTCGAGAAACTAGGAACAGGGCTAACACATGATCCAGCACTAGGTATATAGCCCAAACTCTGGAAATTGGTTTGCTATCGAGACACTGTCAGCACTCTATCCACTACAGCAAAGTAAAGAGGCATCCTTCCTCAGTCCCAACTGCAGAGGTATGGTGGAGAAAAATGTGGCAAGTTACACACGGAATACTGTGTGGCCAAAAAGAGGATATTCTGTTACAATTGTGATGAAGGGTGTGGGCACAAATCCTGCTTTCTGTCACCTCTATGTGAGATATAAGATAATCAAACACAGAAGCAGGGGTGGGGGGAAGAGGCAGGCCAAAGGGGACAAGTTCTTGATTAGATGAAGTACTTTATTCAAGAACGCAGTGGCCCAGTGTGGCAACTATTGTTCATAATGCATATGTCCAATTTACAGGGATTTTCAAGTGCTCTATCTACCAGGAAAAACAACAAATACTGAGCTCATTGTGGTACACATGCCCCAAGCACTCAGGAGACCAAGGCAGGACCAGGAGTTCAAGGCCAGCTTGGACCACCAGTCTCAAACAACAAAATAGCTATTTTTCAGTATTAAAAAAAAAATCTATATCCAAGCCAGGTGTGGTGGCACATGCCTTTAATCCCAGCACACAGGAAGCATAGGCAGAGGCAGGTGGATCTCTATGAGTTTGAGGCCAGCCTGGTCTACAGAGTGAGTTCCAGTGCAGCCAGGGCTACACAGTGAGACCTTGTCCAAAAGACAAAAACAAAGCGAAAATCCAGATCCGAATGAGGCTTCTGTCGCAGTCCTCATTTGTCACTTTGTGTGAGTGACACTCGAGTCTTGCCCCTTTCCCTTGCAGCTTTTTCCATGACCCAGTCTCCCACTGTGTCCCTGGTCCCCTGGACCTTGTCGGGTGGCTGTACCCACAGGCTTCTTGAATGCAGCTCCACTGCGCTCCACTCAGTGTGGGGAAGTTGGCAGAGCCAGCCTGGAAGATCTCTGCCGAGCCGTCGTGGTGGAGTGCTGACAGGCCCTTACTTCCCAGGCTTCCTGTGAGGACAGTCCTTCACTTTTCACCAGTCCCCTCCTCCCCACCCTCCCCACCCTCCCTACCTCCCCCCCCCCGGCTGCTGAGTGAGTGGGGCTTGGGGAACGCCCCCCTCCTCGCTGCACTTTTTTCTATTTTTCCTCTTTTCTTCACAGTTTACCCATGGTGGTTTTTCCTCCTGCTGTTTCCTTCCTTTCCTCTTTTCCACCCTCCTTATTTCCTTTCTTCCTTCCACAACACTGGGGCAGGTGCTCTGCTACCAAGCCCTAGCCTTCTCTCATTTGCTAAAACTGGAGACATAAATACAAAGGTACTCAAAATGTTCTAGGGGCTGTGATGCGGCTCAGTTGGTAGAATGCTTGCCTAGTATCCAGGAAGTCCTGGGTTCTATCTACAACGAAACGTAAAGAGGGTGTGGTAGGGAGAGCCTCAGGTCATTCTTGGCGCTATAGAGTGCCTGAGCTGGAGACTGTTTCTTAAAAGACAGAGTAAAAAGACTAAATGCTGTCAAGTAACAGTAGGGCCTGGAATGTCTGCTTTCTGAATTTTGCTTCCCTATGTGATGCTGGCTGTGGAGCCGGGGCCTGGTGCACACCATGCTGTCTATGCTCCTTGCTTGAGCTGTTTCCCAGGCTCTGATGGAAGGGATGTGGTCTTCCTCCCTGCCCTCCCAAGATTATTCCAGGCTGGATACAGGAAAGGACAGGCGCTTGGTGCGGCCCTACTGCCAAGTCTTTCAAAGGAAATCAGGCACTTGGCTGGCAGCACTATTGCTTTCACATCTGTTCTTTTAGGATTCTCTGCTGTTACTCAACATACTGTGACCTGGGCTGCCCTCTGCCTGCTGCAAAAGCCCTGTCTCCCAGGCCTGGCCAGCATCTGGTGATCTCCTGCCTCTGGGCAGGCTGTAGCACCCATGGGTGCAGGACGCTCTTCTTACCTCTTGTGAGACTAGGCCAAGCAGCAGGTTGGCCTTCCTGCACAGGCAGGGGCAGTGGGGGCTGGCGTCCACCAGCAGTTAACCCTTTAGGACCACCAGTGACTCCGTGAGGCCCTAGCTTTTCCTTAGTTTGTCATGACCTTAGCAAGTCCCTTTTTTTTTTTTCTGGAAACCCTGCTGTCTGTCTATGGAATGAAGTGCCCAGCTTGGACAGGAAGAGATCCCTATGTGTCCCTGAGCCCAGGCTGGGAGGAGTTGAGTCTAAGCATTGGAACGCTCCTTGAACCTCAGGGAAAATCCCGATACAGGGAGGCTGAATGACTGGACCACAAGGCTGTCAAGGCATCTCTGACTGGCCAGAGCATGGAGAGCTGGGGAAACCTGAGGCCAGCCTGCTCTGCCTCTGGAGGAGGTGAGGGATAGTGCTTTGGGTCCTCCTGAACAGGCAGGGCTGCCACACGAGAGGGGTAAAGACGGTTTGGGGAGGTGTGTTAGGCAGTCTGCTCCAGCTCAGGAGCAAGGATAGGAAGCATTGGAATCAAAGTCTGGGGATTTCTGCTACAAGTTATGTTATGCACGGCTGGACCAGGGGCTCCAATGGCCATGAAGACTTCTCTGTCTAGTTCTCCAGTTCTTTCATTTATTTTTATTCCATGTTCATTGATACGTTGTCTGTGTGCATGTGTGGGGATGCCAGATCCCCTGAAACTAGAGTTAACAGACAGTTATTGTGAGCTGCCATGGGTGCTGGGATTTGGACTTGGGTCCTCTGGAAGAGCAGTCAGTGCTTTTAGACCTGAGCCATCTCTCCAGGCCCTCGTTTTTTTTCTTTTTAGATTTATTTGTTTTTTTTTGTACAGTGTTCTTGTCTGCATGTATGCTTGCAGGCCAAAGGAGGGCACCAGCTCTCACTACGGATGGTTGTGAACTACCATGTGGTTGCTGGGAATTGAACTCAGGACTTTTGAAAGAGCAGCCAGTGCTCTTAACCACAAGCCATCTCTCCAGCCCCCAATTATTTCATGCTGAGACACTTTCCAGGCTCAGTACTCATTCCCTTGTTGATGGCCATGAGATGGTTGATTACTCCAGCTTTCCCTCGGTGTCAATGTTCGGATCTTCAGGCCTGGTGGCTCTGACTTGGGACCAGCTGAGGTTGTAGCCAGACTTCCTGTGCAGCTGCAAGCCTGATAGCAGATTGGGGAATCTGCTCACAAACGGCTTCACCCGGAGGGGCTAATCCCAGAGAGAAGCCCTGGCATCTTTGCTGACTTCAGAACTCACATGATTTCAGTAGTTTTTTTTTTTTTTTGTTATAATTTACTTATTTTTATTTTATTTGCATTGGTGTTTTGCCTACATGTATGTCTCTGTGAGGGTGTCAGATCTCAGAGTTACAGACAGTTGTGAGCTGCCTTGTGTGTGTGTGTGTGTGTGTGTGTGTGTGTGTGTGTGTGTGTGCGCACATGTGCTGGGAATTGAACCTGGTCCTCTGGACGAGCAGTCAGTGTTGTTAACTGATGGAAGATGTGGCGGGAACAACCTGCCGTAACAGTTAACTGATGAGCCATCTCTCCAGCCCCATGGTTTTTATTCCCTCCAATCCCCATTGATGACACAGGGAGTCAGGGTTATGTCGGGTGTGAATCCCAGGAAGCAGGGTCCCTGGAGGCTCACATGCCAACAGCCTTATTCAAGCAGAGCCCTGCTCCCATATAGTCACAGTGGCCCACCTGAAAGTCCATGCCTGCCCCATACTTGGCTCTCGCTGGTCACAAGTACACCCTGGGCTGCTTACCCCCAGGGCCAGGGAGCTGCACAGGTTAGCACTGCTTGTCCTCTGTGGAGGGACCTGTCGCAGTAGGCCTGAGGCCCAGAGGAAGGCTTGCTGTTCCTGACTTTACAGGATTCATAGTATTCTGACATGACCAGGAGGTAAAGGGGCCTGAGCAGGGGCCTGGAAGAGTGAGGCCTTTGGGTGGTAGCATAAGGGAGACAGGGTAGAAAAGGAGTTGGGCTGAGTGCTGGGGTCTGACAGGCGGAGAAAGGAGACTTGATCCTGAGGCACAGGTTAGCCACCTCAAGTCTGTGAGGAGAGTAGGCATGCAGTAGGGCCCAGATCTCAGGATCGGCACTGTGAGGATAACCCCAGCCAGCATCCCTGCCTGTCTCTTTAACTATGAACCTAAGCTCTCACAGATGCTCAGCCAACAGTGCATTATTGCCTTGACTCTACAGAGCTCACTGGAATGCTGTGGCTTGGGTGAGATCACACACGGAAGCTGTCTGTGGAGCTTCATCGCCCCAGGTCAAGGAACTGGACTGGCGTGAGTGTCTAGCTGATTGCTCAGACTGTGGTCAGCCCAGTGAGGGTCCTGAGCCCCTGAGGCAAGAGAGGAAGACCATGTCTGGGAGGTTAACGGACGGAGTGAGGGCGGTTCCTCTTCTCACTTCTTTCCTGCCCCTGCAGAAACTGCCCAGGGTTTGAAAGGCACTGGGGTGCTATGGGGCCCCCATGGAGGCAGGGCTCCTCATCTGGGCCTGTCAAACATGGTCACGCTGTTTGCTCAGCCCTCAGTATTATGTGTTGGTTTGCTGACTGACAATTGTGCCTTGTTTGTCACTGCCTACCCAGCGTATGGCACCAGTCTCACCTTGGGATTCCTTTCTGTAGGGCCAAACACTTTGTGGCACGGGTGAGATTATTTTCCTTTGGAGATTTTCAGGTCTGTGTGCCCTGCTTCCAGCATGGTTGTCTCTGCCACCCCATCTCCTCCCGGCCCAGGCTCTCTGAATCAGTTTTGTGTCTCTAACCCTGGAGAGGAGGCTGGGTGGAGCCCTGTCTCAAAGGCTTAGTGGTGGAACCCAAAGAAACCAGTCTGCCTGTCTTCTGCTTCCCAGGCCTGAGGACATCACATTCTGGAGGAGTTGCAGGAAGATAGGAGAGCTGGGGGAAGATGGAGGTCTTCACAGAAGGTGTGGGAGCCCTGTGGGTCAGGGTTTCGATGTCCTGAGGACCTGTCTGTCCTAAGAAGGTCCTGCATCACTCCCAGGGAGTAGTTGAGGTCCAGCTGTGGAGTCAGGAAATCAGAAGGAACCCTGGTTTCCAGTCTTGCTTCTCATAGCTGTGTATACTGGCAAGAGCTGCACCCTCTGAACCTACATCGTCCTCTGAGGAGGGTGGTGGGGTTGGGCAATGGGAGAATTAATGAGCTGTGCCTGTGAAGCCAGCGTGCTGCTGAGAACACAGCTAAGTGTCAGAAGTGGCCACGGGGCCACCAACCTCAGGGCTGAGAGGACCTCAGGGGAGAGTGAGGTGTTGGATGAGAGGAGTCAAGTGTGCCTGGGGGGAGAGGCATGTTCTTCAAGGACCGATAGGCAGGAGGCCAGGGAGAGCAGGAGACATTGCTGGATTTATGGTTCATCTGCTGTCTCTGCATGCTCCTCCCTCCCTCAGCTGGGATCCTCTCCAATGACCAGGCTTCTGTGGTCACCTTTCAGAGTTACCAGTGGGTCAGAGGGCTTCTCCTCCATTAGCCTGAGAACTCTCAGGCATGGGACCTTCCCTGCCAGGGGTGGAGCCACCCACTCCATACTCTCCAGGGTTCCAGTCAGGGAGGGTCTCTTACCCTGGTAGCACCCTCCTTTTGCTGGGCCCCACTCCAGTCTTGTCCTCTGGTGTAAGCCAGGCCTGCAAGTTTGATAGTGCACCAAACCTCTTGACTAAATGGACATCCAGTGACCATGAGAAAAAGACCATGATTCAGTCAAGGACACTGGCGTGCAGAAGTAACACCAGAGGCAGAGATAGAACCCTTTTGACCCCAGAAGGTCCCCTGTGTCCTCTAATGAGCAGGCACTGTCCAGGGTCACTAAGGTTCTCATCTGTCTGTCTTCGTTCATTGTGTGGTGACCTCTGTGAGCGGTCTGCCTTTTTACTGAGGAGTGGCCCGCGTTGTACAGGTCCACGAAGGCTTGAGCCACTGTTGCAGGGCAAGCTCACTGGCTTCAGTTTGGAGGTCATGGTTAAAGCTGCACGTTTATTGAGTGAACACCTGAATGTAGTCACAGGGGAAGCGTCTGGGGTTACCTTTAGTCCGCACAACCGGCAGCTCTCCAGCCTTCCCATTCCCTTCAGGGTGGAAAACTGGTGTTGCCCCACGTTCTTGTCAACACTTGACGTGTTCCTTTAGCTGACCTGGCGGTACCGCGTAATCTGTGTGGCTTTATTTTTCTGCTGGTTCATGGTGCTAAGTACTTTTTAGGTGCTTAGTGATTGTTAAGTAGCATCTCTGTTGAAACACCTGTTTAATATTTTGTCTGTTTTGTTTATTATTATCGTTTGCTTGTGACAGGGTCTCACTATGTTGCTCAGGCTGACCTGAAACTCCTGAACTGAAGGAATCTTCCTGCCTCAGTTCCCTAGGTAGCTAGGACGAAAAATGTGTCCCATCATGCTTAGCTGGTGCCTGTCTTTCAATTGGACCAATATCTTTACTGCTGTCATCATCATTATTATTATTATTATTATAATATTGTTGTTATTGTTTGGGACAGGGTCTCACTATGTAGTCTTGACTGGCCTAGAACTCACAGTATAGACTAGGCTGGCTTTGAACTCAAAAAGATCCACCTACCTGCTCCTGCCTCCCAAGTGCACCATTTTGCCTGACCAATTGTCTTTTTGTTACTGATGTGTGGGTAATTTATTTTTTAAATGTTTTATTACATTTTTAGTGTGTGTGTGTGTGTGTGTGTGTGTTGGTTCTCTTTCTACCACGTGGGGTTCCAGGGTTTAACTTGCTGGCTCTGTGGGTGACCCTTGTATATTCTTCAGGAGTCATTTCCAGCTGTGTGTGTTGCAGGGGTCTTTGTTCTTTCTCTTCCTCAGTTTCTTCTTTGCTCCAGGACACCCAGGCCCGGAAGAGTTGTTTAGTGAAGGGTGTATGGATGTTTGGCTTCTCTGTGATGGTCCCTCTGTCCTCCTGTCCTCCCTCTAGCTTCTGTGACAATCCAGAGTCCTGTGTGGCAGCCTTGCAGGCCACCTTGTACCCGCCAGCACAGGGACTGGCTCTGAAACCCCATCCTTGTCCTGGTACTTGGCCAGTGTGCCCTGAATGCTGGGCATAAAAGGATGTAGCTCTCAGCAAGGATGTAGCCCGTGGAAGACAGCCCAAAGGAAAGGGATAGAGGCTGGGGCTGCACCAGTAACGTTCCATACTGTGGGAGGAGGGAGCATGCCTTGCTTTGAGGAGATCATGTGGAGTTGGGGGTGGGTTTAGAGAAGAGGTAGAAAATAATCCCAGTACTCCAGGTTACATGCAGGGAAGGCTGCCTGAGGACCAGGTGGGTGCTCTCGCCTCCCAGCCCTTCCAATCTGCGTGTTACTACTGAGCTCCCCATGACCCCAGGGGGAAGTGAGGCCTGGCATAGCAGAAAGGAAGCCAGATTCGAGTCCGGGGCTCACGACGACCATGGCTGCTGACGGTCTTCAGGCAGGATCTCTCTGTTTTGGAATCAAATCCTAATGCTGAGCCTGAACGTTACTCTTGCCCTAGCCCTGACTAGGGACAGATGTGGAGTGCAGACAGATCTGTGACCTCTCAGATGGGTTCCCCAGCCCCCTACATCACTCCGGTGGAATGAGTCCACGGAGGGAAGGGGCCTGTCTGGGAGTGGCTGAGCTGGAGGCTTGTGCCAGGCTGTCATCTTTAATTGCTCAGTAAGGATGCGTCTGCTCTCTGGTTGGAGCAATCGTCTTGGGGCTTCTAATGGAGATTTTCACTTCTTGTTTTATAATTTTTTTAAAAATTGCTCCAGCGTCAAGCTTCAAATTTCCATGAAGTCATCGGGTCTGGGAGCCTGGCCTGGCAGCTCCCCCACTCCTGTGGCAGGCTCACAGGCTGGGAGAGGGGCCCTCCTCACACCCCCACCACAGCAGGAGCTGAGCAGAGCTGAGGGCCCAGCTTTAGTTAGCCCTCTTGTGGAGCAGGAAGTGGTGGGTCCCAGACGTGACTCACTCTCATTAGGTAGCCGGTGGAGGGAGCCTTCCCATGTGTGAGACAGGAGGCCTTCGGAGCAAGGGTATCCAGGGTCCAGCCACCACCCTGCAGGCACAGAGCTTGGCTGGGTGGCTTCAGTGCCTCGGAAGAGCCAGGTAAAGTGTGATTTGGGCATAGAATGGCGTCTGTTCTTTGGCCCCGGCCTTGGGTCCCAGGCCTGTGGGAAAGAGGTGAACCCAGGCCTGGCTGCTGGTGGGCTAGGCCAGCTGGTGAGGAGAGGAGGCTTCTCAGTCTCCTGTGCAGACAGCTGGGAGGGTGGCTCCTCACTGGGAAACCCAGACAGTTTGGTCCTGGCTTTTCCCAGTCTGGCAAAAACGGTGCTGCAAAACAGGTCTTAGGCAGCGATGCTGCTCATTTTGCCCTGTTACCTGGAATTCTGGGAACGGCATACTCTGAGATTCCTGTGTTTATTTTTTTTTTTCAAGATTGTGATTTTATATTTACAAGTACATTTCATTTTTTTCTCACATAAAATTATCAAGGCGACTTATTAAACAAAGCCACAAAAATAATTCTGAATGTGGGGGCTGGTATGTAGCTCAGTGGTAGAATACTTGCTTAGCATTCCTGAAGAGCAGCACCGAAAATAAGACAGAAAAAAAAAATTAGAGAAAATATTCTGAAAGTGCTACGCACTTAAAGAAACCCAAAATGTCTAAGAAAGAGGGAACAATTCCTTTCCCTCTGTTTCAAGGCCCTAGGATCAAGGTGGGGCATTTGGAGGGGGTTCCACACACATGGCACAGAGTGGGACGGGTAGGTGCCTCTTCCCTATTCAGGGGCCATTCTCCCTGTCCAGCTGCGGGGAGAGGGTGGCATGGTGTCTGGATGTGGGGCCAAGACAAATTTCCAAGGTTTGGACTGGAGGCCACAATATGGGCTGGCTTTGCCTAGAAGGCTCTGTCACCAGCGCTCAGCTGTAAATGTGATGTGAGGGGCGGTCTAGACCCTCAGGCCTCACGGCATGGACCGTTTACTGCTGCTCAGGAGGTCTCAGCCTGTGTGTGAATGAATACATTTAAAATTTAAGTGTTTGATGTTTGAGTGAGTTTTGTAAAAATCCAAACAAACCCGGTGTAAAGAGAGGCTGAATCTGGCATGGAATGCGTTATTGTCTTGGAGAGCAGGGAGACCGCATCGACAAGGGTTGGGCTTCAGAGGAAGTCTGAAGCATGACACACTGCAGGAAGTTCAGGCTTGAGGTCTCTTCGTTTCTGTAGGGTACCTTGTGTTCTGGGGCTCCCTGTGTGTGGTGGCAGGGTGGGTGGGTGGGGTGGGGTGGGGGATGGCGGGTGGGCAGGAGAGTTTCAGTGGAAGGAGGCAAGGCCACACTGCGGGAGCTGGAAGAAGAGCCCGTCTGGCTTCCAGGATTGGAAATGAACGGTCCTGGGGCTCTAGGGAATGGAGTGGACATGGCGAGGGCGATAGCAGGAGTGAATTCTTGGAAGGAAGACAGTGGTCCAGCTGGACCCGTGTGAAGGACGAGTGAGCACCCGTACAGCCTGCGACTGTTTCTTTGACCGTGTGTGTGTTAGAGGCTGTTGTCTGTGTTGTCCTGGGTCAAAGTCATCCAGTCCCTACCTGTGCACTACGAGGGTCGTGGGCCACCGTGCTTGGGGGTGATTCCTTTCTGGTGAGGTACAGGGTCAAAGCAGGGAGCAGGAGCTCTGTTGTGGACTAGTGGGGGAACTAATGGTAGTAGCCTTTATGCCAGCTAGAGTCAGCTTTCTCAAAGAGAGGGCCCTGTGCAGAGAGACTGCTGTCTTTGGACCCACTGTGAGATGGTGGGTGGCATGGGACCTTCCGTATGCCCGCCCACCTGAGTCTTTAGCTGGGCTGAGCCTTCTTGGCCACGTAGTTGTGCCCACCTTCAGCAGAGGGCTGCACCAGGACAGTGCGTCCTTGCCACTCCACTATTGCTTGGGCCATCCTGAGCGGCAAGGTGGTGTGGCCTCTCATTCCTTCTGCCCCAGAAGACAAAACTGCAGGGTCCTTCATACTAAAGCAGATAACCCCTCCGCCCCCTTTGCTGGGCACAAGGTGGTTCTTAGCCCAGCAGGAGAATGATCTTGGTTTTCATGGGAACAGGTAGAGGGGACATGAGCAGGCCCATGTCACAGAAGCCCCTGCTCAGGCCTGCTCAGGGGAAGCGCTCACTGAACTAGACAGACCTGTATAGAACCAGACCGGGAATGAGTTCGAAGGGGTCACTCATCAGGCTACCCAGCCCCCATGCCAGCAGAACCCTACTTTACAGGGTCAGCAAAGAATGGAGCCTGTGTCTGTTGTGTAATGGCTTGCTGTTGTCTCCAATGTCCCAGAAATGCTGGTCATTATCATGTCACAGGGCTCTCCCCTGCCTTGGGTAGTACACAGGGTCAGTGGGAAGTCTCAGATGGCTGGTGTCCCTTCTGTAAGTCACTTTTACTCTCTGTTCCTCCGTTTTCTCATGTGTAAGAAGAGGCTAGTGGTACCAGGTAGGTAAATATGAGGGTCAGAGGCGTGCTCTGAAGGCAGCTTGTAGAGCATCGGCTGCTTCTGCTGCTTGGGGGAGGGGTATTTCTTTCATGGCCTGCTCTCTTGTCCATTGGCCTTCTGCGCTCTGATGCAGGGTGGCACAGCACCTCCAGCTAGCCACAGGCATCCGGCCTAACCTGCTACTGCACAGGGTTTCAGCATTGCATCATGGCTGGGGTTCGCCAATCTTGGTTCAGATCCGCCGAGCTCTATTTCCCTAGCTGGCTTTCTCCAGGGACACCCAGAACAGAGCTTCCCTGCTGCCATCTGCTGTCCTTGCTGGCTGGATGTAGTGTGGTCTAGGTGCTGGTTCGGTAGAACTGAGTGAACCCTGTGGTCGGCACACGATGAGGGGTGGCCAGCCTGGACCCTGTAAGAAGTTCACCATATCGAGACCTCTAACAAACAGTGTAAGGCCAGGCTCTCCTCTGCAGAGGTCAGTTGTGGGCTCCACCAGCCTCTCAGACCTCCCATCAGGCCCGTTCTCTCAGTTCAGCACCGTCCCTGTCCCCTTGTCCACTCTTGGCCAGACCCCTGACTTGCACACTGGCTCGGCTCTTTGCTGCTGTCTGCCTGTGCAGTCTCCACACTGCATGCTTGCACTTACTTGGCTGGTGTTCCTTTGCGAGGACCCTTTTCAGGAATCCTGGGTCCACCAAGAAGAGGTCTCAATGTGTTTGTCCTAAGTCCGTCCATGTGGCAGCTGTTTCCTACCCTGGGCTCTGGTCAAACCTCTTTTCTGTGGCAGGTTCCTGTGGTCACTGGGCATCATCCTTTTATGTCCTCTTCTTATGCCTCTGTGCCTATCCCTGTCCCTCATCCCCACTCATGGCAGGGAATTCCTTGCAACTGAGGCCTCCTTGAAATCTCTGCGACCCTACCCCATTTCTCAGAATGCTTTCCGGACCTCCACGGTCACCTTCCTTGCTTCCTCCCTGGACATCAGTGCCCAACTGGCCCTAACAGAGTGGCCATGACCCTGGATTGGAGGCCTGGCTCCTGGAAGACACTCATGCCCCTTTTGCATAACGGCAGGCTGGGATCTGGGGATCGTGATATTCCCTGAAGGAGGGAAGGGTGCCAATGGCGTTTCTGGAGCCCTGAACCTGGATTGTCACCTGGTCTACAGGAAGTGGCTTAGCCTCATGTCTCAGGCCCAGATGCCTTATGTGATTGCTTCTCACTGGCTGAATGGGGAGAAGCAGGGTTCTGGAGCACACATGGGATAACTGAAGGCCACCGGCTCTGCAGCCGCCCGGCTCTGCAGCCACCGGGCTGGTGTGCATTTCCCTGGCAAGTGCTACGGGAGGGCACAGCTCTGTCCATGCCTTCTCCTAGTCTCTCACTCAGAAGAATATGAACCTGGGGCCCATGTGCTGGGTGTGTGTCCCTGACTCCAGGAACAGTCACCCCCTTTCTGGGCCTCAGTGCATCCAAATGCAGCTGACAGGCCCTGCTTCCCACCTGTCTTCAGCACCCCATCTAGCTGGGAAGGAGGAGCCCTTGGGAGTGAGCTGAAGGTCCTGCTCTGATGGGGCCTGACTAATGGGAGGTGGCCTCTTTTGAAACACCAGACTCCCTGGGGCCATCACTCAGCCCTTGGGGGGGGCGTGCACGGTGATGCAGAGGGGCTCGGGGCAGGACTGGTATGTCAGGGACTAAGAGAAGAGCTGTTTGGGGGAGGGCAGGGGCTTTCAGGCAGTGAGATGGATACCCCTGGGAAGATAATCCTAGTCCTTCTACATCAAGGGTTCTTAGGCTGCCAGCCTCATGTTTTAGAGTTTGCTGGCATGACCCTGCGAGACTGTGGTGCTGTGTACTATCTCATATTTCTGGTTGTGAGCCTAGCCTTTAATGGCTGAGCCATCCCTCCAGCCCCTGTTTACTATCTCTTGTAAGAAGCCACTGAGGTTTCATTACCAGTTCATCCTTTGTATCAGGAGACTGAAGCCCACAGGGGTTAGTAAACATGTCTAAAGCCACACAGCACCTTCCGTGTGGAATGGGATCCACACTCTGACTCTGAGCTCAGAATTTGAACTCTCAGCCTCTAGGCTCTGCTGTTTTTCCATTGTGGGCATGCGCTGCACCCTGTCCACCCTCCCGTTTCCTCTCCTCATGTAGTAAGTTCATCACATGGCTTCCCTCTCCTCACATGTGTTGTACAGGAAACCTGTTCTGTTTTGATTCTTGTGGTTTCAGCATCTTCCTGGGCCTGGTGGAGGGCAGGAGTCCAGAGAGTAGTTGGTGATGGCGTTGGGGGCCTGGACGGCATGGTGGACCCCCTTCCAGCTTTCAGAATTTGTAGACTGGTAAGGTGGCTTTATGGAGGTCAAACTGGACCCCACGCTTGGCCTGCCTACACTGCCCATGACTCTAATGCATTAGTGTTGACTCTAATGCAGAGTGGAGTAGGCAAGACGTTGAGTAGTGTATAGCCCAAATGGCAGTCTTGGGCATGGAAGCCAGGCAGGAGGGTGGCTTCCTAGAGGAGCTGACTCGGCAGGGCTGGAGCTGGCCGGGTGGGTGTGCTGGAAGGTGGGTGATGGGCAGCGTTTTCAGGCCACCCAGACCCAACGATGACAGGGTGGGGCTTATTTGGGGAAGCAAAATAAGTCAAACCCCACAGCTACCAGGAAGGCCCAAGAAGTTGCTGATTTTTGGGTTGGGGTAACACCAGCTTGTGTGCTCTGTGTTCTGGCCAGAGCCCTGGAAGATTGTCTTCTGTCCTCCAGGGAGGTCAGGGTTTGGAGAGCAGGGCCTGCTGAGACAGAGCCTCCTTCATGTGTGTCTTTAGCATGCAGCCTACAGCCTAGCTCTGGAAGGCTGGAGTTTGGGGAAGGATGGAGGAACCAGAGGAGGCTGCCCAGGCTTCAGGTCGCTATGGGAAGGGCGTCTGAGCCTGTGGGTAGGTGTGGCTCCGGAAGTCGGGCTGTGGTTTAGGGGACACGGGTGGGGGTGACAGGGGTGCTGCTTTCCCTGAAGACTAGTGCTTCCGGCTCTCAGGCCCGCCTCTCCCCCATCGTGGACAGGTCCTTTTGGCCTTGACAGGGGTCTCAGGAAGTCTGGGAAGCTAGGTTTTCAGGACATGAGGATAAGGAGGCCTTTCCACAGCTGGTGCTTGCTGTGTGGGCTGCTGGGCTTCTGAGACAGGTGGTGGCCTCAGGCTGCTGTTGGGACAGAGGCCTTGCTGGCCTCCCTAGGTGGTGTGCTGGGTTTTGGTGGGGCAGGCTGCTCACACCTATCTCCCTTTGCTGAAAAAGCAGGACACAAGCTCTGGAACCCAGGGGTGAGCAGGCCTGGAGAGGGTTAAGAATTGCCTGGGTCATGGAGCTGAGTAGGAGAAGGTGGAGCTGAACTGTGTTTTGAGTTTTGTTCCTTGCAGGTTCTGGGTTAGAAACTGAGGCATGTGGGCACAGTCTGGCGTGGAAACTGAGGCACGTGGGCACTGTGAGCCATCTTCTTTCTTCCTTTCGCCAGGGAAGAAGGTGTCCCTACCTGGAAACTTCCTGAGGGCAACTGCTGAGCTGAGGAGAGCCACAGAGACCAGGCCCGTGCCCTTGACTACTCTTCTCCCTTCATTCACCCAGGAGGGCAAAGTCAGGCTGGTTTCTGGAAGGTCTCCCCACCCTGTCTGACCCAGGCTCAGGTGGAAGTGGACCCCTAGTCTTGAGGAGCTCCCAGGGAGCTGCCACCATGGCCTGGAGAGGGGGAGGAGCTCTCAGTTGGGTCTAGGAGACTAAGGCTAGTGTTTCCTAAAGGAAATTCATTAGATCAGTGCAGAGAGAGGCCCCCAACCAGCTGCCGCAGTGTAGGGTGCTGACCTGCTCGAATGTAGAGGGGCTTTAAAGGGAAGAGGACACTGCCTGTGATGGACCTCTGTGGATGAGTGCGTAGCTTTGTGTGGCCATCTTGCTTGGCACAGTGTACATCAAAGAATGCAGGTAAAAAGTTTAGAATGAGCCTGGGGGCTGGAGAGATGCTCTTACAAAGCATCTGGGTTTGATTCCCAGCACCCACACGGTGGTTCACAACCATCCTTACTTCCAGTTCTAGGATATTGGACATCTGACCTGAAGGTACCACCTACACGTGGTGCACAAAATCATTCAGGCAAAACACTCACACATAAGATAAAATTAATAAGTTGAATTTACGGCTGGCATGTTGGCTCAGAAGTTAAGGGCACACACTGGTTGCTCTTCCAGAGGACCCAGATTCAATTCCCAGCACCCACATGGAAGCTCACAACTGTGTGTAAATCCAGATCCAGGAGATCAGGTGAACTTTTCTGGTCTCCTCAGAACAGGGTACATATATATGTGCATATACCTTACAGAGGCAAAACACCCATATACATCAACGCCAAAAATAAAGTATTAAAAAGTAACAAATTGAATTTAAAAAAGAAAGAGAGAATGAGGCTGGACTTTGGAATGAGGCAAGGCTGAGTTCAAATCTCTGCCACCCCAGGCAGTGAGCCTTGGACTGTAGGCTAGGATCCCAGTGGTGTGTGCCAGGGCTAGCAGCAGCTCCTGAAGAGATGGAGGCCTCATGGCCAGGCCATGTTCAGAGGCTGCAGAACACGTCAGTCTGTCGGCAAGCCTGGGACTCTGGCTTAGGGCAGTGTGCAGCACTTTCTGGGATGTCACCTGCCAGCTCCCCCAGCTCACACCAGCATCCCCATCCCCTCCCTGTATGGCTTCTTCTTTAGGGCCCAGATGGATGTGACCCAAGGTATCAGCTCTGCTGCTGCCTGGGACCCCCAAAGGCAGCGTGAGGGGGTGACTTCTGCTCTGCCCTCTGCAGGAGCCGGTGCTGTGGGCTTTGGACAAGACTGGAGGCAGGGTTTCTCCCCAGCTCGCTCTTTTGCACACTCCGGATGCTTTTTGCTGTTTTGGAAACAGAGCCACGTGGCTGTCCTCACTCTGTGTCAGATGCTGGCTCAGCACCTTGCCTTCATGACCCCTTAGCCCTTGCTAAGCCTTGCGGTCAGACTGCTCTTTCCCTCCATTTCAAAAAGAGGAAACTGAGGCATAGAGCAGTTGTGCAGCTGTGTCTGATAGAGCCAGGGGCCATTTTTTCTATTAAGACTTTCTAAACTTTGTATTTATTTTATTTCATGTGCATTGGTGTTTTGCCTGCATGAATGTCTGTATGAGGTTGTCAGATCCCTTGGAACAGGAGTTAGAGACAGTTGTGAGCTGCCATGTGGGTTCTGGGAATCAAACTGGGGTCCTCTGGAAGAGCAGTCAGTGCTCTTAACCACTGAATCATCTCTCCAGCCCCCTCTATTAAGACTTTTTATAATTGCACAGGCAATATGATAACAGAACTCAATGGTAAGAATGAGAACTGAGATTTATCCATTAGGACCAGAGTGGATTTTGGTGGGAGGGGAACCATGTTCCAGTTCAGTGTGTATCTAGCAGGCTTGGCATTGACTTTGTAGAGTTTTCACAGGGAGCTGTGCACACCGTGGACAGCCACACATGTTCTACCACAAACATGTGCTGTACCAGCCTAGAGTAGTAGTCACACTTCAGTCATTTGCTGTCATCGGCAGAGGAACATGGAATATTGGGTTTTTTTCGTTTGTTTGTTTGTTTTGTTTTATTTATTTATTTATTTTTGGTTTTTTGAAATAGGATTTCTCTGTGTAGCCTTGGCTGTCCTGGAACTCACTCTGTGGACCAGGCTGGGTGTTACAGCAGGTTTTTCCCTGCTGGCTGCCGCCGGTTCTGCCGCCATGGTCCTGCCACCCCGTGTGCCCCAAATAACATTCTGAGACTCTGTATTTGATATAATCCTGTTGGCCAATTACCATTATTGTTTATGGGCTAGCTCTGTCTTAATGATTAACCCATTTCTACTTATTTAAGTATTTCCATGTGGTCGTCTTATCAGGGAGCCGCGGCAGGCGTCTTCCTTCCTCCATGCTCTACATCTTGACCCCTCCTCCTACTTCCTCTTTCCTCCTTGTCTCCGCCTATCTTGCTATCTCATTGGCCCAACGGTGCTTTATTAATTAACAAGTATGAGAAACATATATTTATACAGAATAGCTGGGCTTGAACACTCAACGATCCGCCTGCCTCTGCTTCCCAAGTGCTGGGATTAAAGTCGTGGGCCACCACCCCCTGTCTTGGAACACGATGGAATCTTGTATGTGTCCGTGCACGCATGCAAGAGTGTGTGTACAGCCAATTACTGCAGTAGATGTGCTAAGTCCAAAGGTATCTGTGTGTGTATATGTAGTTGACACATGTTCCTGCCAGGGGTAATCGTGTGAGTGCCCATTTCACAGACTTTATCATGTGTCCTCATCTTTCTTGATCAGACAGGTAAGATAGTTTTTCACGGTGGTTTTAATTTGCATTTCCAATATCTAGTACAGATGATGTCATCTTTTTTCCAAATGTTTAAAAGCTATTTGAGTTGACTTTCCTCTGACCTTTGGGTTTGTGATCTTCTCTCATTCTCGGTGTTTTTAATTTGTAGGTGTTCTTCACATGTGGGGGAGATTAGCTCCCAGTGATGTGGGTTGTAATATATTTCCCTCATGTGTAGTTCTTCTGTTGATTATTCTTTTGGTAAGGTAGTAAATTGTGTTTATTCAAATGCTTGGATTTGTCTTCTCTTTGTGGCTCTTGAGTTTGAACTGGATTAAGAAGGCCTTAGCCAGCCTGGCAGTGGTGGCCGCATGCCTTTAGTGCCAGCACTTGGGAGGGAGCAGAGGCAGGTGGATCTCTGAGTTTGAGGCCAGCCTGGTCTACACAGCGAGTTCCAGGACAGCCAGGGCTACACAAAGAAACCCTGCCTTGAAAAAAACAAAAAACAAACAAACAAACAAAAAACCAAACCAAACCAAAAAAGCCTTAGCTGTGTGATGTTGACACGAGAGTGCTTGCACAGGGTCTTTAGAATCCGTCCTGTGTTGGTTGAGACACTGGTCAGCCCTCATCTAAGACTCACATGCTCGGTTTTGCTGTCCTCTAGATTATTAGGGGAACAGCTTTTCTCCTAGCGCCCGTCCATCACAGAAACTCAGGGTCTGGCCCTGTGCAGTGTGAAGCCTCCCGAACTGCTGTGTGGGCTGGGCCTGGCATCAGTGAGGTCCTGAGGCCAGTTAGACTTCCCCTTTCTGTTCTTCCTTATCAAGGGAAAGGGGATCAGAACTCTGTTCAGCATGGGGGTGAAAGTGTTTCCATTCTAAAGGGTGGAAGGAGCTAGAGGGTGTCGTTTAAAAGAATGAGTCATAATTAGTGGAGCACAAGGTGGGGACAGGACCAGTGAGATGGCTCAGCTGGTAAAGGCACTTGTCACCAAGACTGACGATTTGGGTTTAATCCCAGGATCCATGTGGGGAAGAAGAAAAACCACTCCCCCAAGTTGTCCTCTGTCCTATAGACATGTGAACCCACCCACAAAGTAAATAGTGTAAAAAAGTTAAAGAAGGGCTGGAGAGATGGCTTGGCAGTTAAGAGCACTGGATGCTCTTCCAGAGGTCCAGAGTTCAATTCCTAGGAACCACACGGTGGCCCACAACCATCTGTGATGGAATCTGATACCCTCTTCTTAGACATACATGCAAACAGGACACTCATGCATAAATAAATAAACCTTTAAAAACGGTTAAAGAGAACAAGAGGCGGGGCACAGCTGATGCCCCTTGGGTGGCTGAGTCAGTAGTTAGCAGTTGCCTGGCTCCCACTGCGTGCAGAGTCCCCAGACATGACAGGGAGGCCCTGGGTCCTCTGCTGTGTTGGAGCTTGTCCTGGACAGCTTCTGATGGCCATGGCCAGGTGCTTGGCATATAGGTGTTGTTGCTGTGTTTGAAATGCATGCCGGGAAATGAGTGAAGGAATGAAGGAATGACCAGCTCTTCTGGGGCAGGGCCCCCAGCCTTCACGGGATTTGTGGGCACATCTGTTGTATTTGCATCCTAACAGAGAAGCTGTGCTGGTCCACTCCTGTAACCTCAGCACCAGGCACTTCTGAGCCTGATTCAGGAGAATCTGAAGTTTGAATCAGTTTGAGCAACATAGTAACAAACCACGGGGAGGCGGGGGGGGGGGAGAGGGGGCGCTGGAGAGATGGCTCAGTGGTTAAGGGACCTGTGGTGCTCCTCCAGAGGACTGGAGTGCAGTCTCCGGCCCTCATTCTCTGCTTTTCTGGAGAAGGGAGGATGGCAGTGCCCAGGACCACTCTTTTCTTCAGCCCAGGTGTGGTGCCAGCCTGCCCTTGGTTTTGTCCTTAGCCTTCAGATTCTTCACCGAGTGAGGTGATTTCCACCCAAGGCCCAGCAGAACCCTCAGAGGTCTGTTATAACTGCTTTTTTTTTTTTTTTTTTTGAAAGAGGGGAAATTGAGACCCAACTCAGGCAAGAGCCTTGCCCAGGGTCACATACAGCAAGATGGTGACTGGTGTGATAGTCTGGACCACCTGGGGCTGAGTAAAGCCATCCCAGAGAAAACAGGAGGCTGAAGCTAGCTGCCCTGGGAGTCTCAAATGATTACTCTGCCTGTGGCCTGGCAGGCTGCCCTCCAGAGATAGGGATAGGTGGGAGAATTGGGGCCTGGTCCTACTACACTTAAATCCCCCCCCCCCCCAGATTGGGCCTCGATGCTCGGTTTGGTCATGAAGGACTTCCTTGGTCTAGGCCCTTAGCTTTGGACTCACATGTTCTTTGTCCTTGGAAGCTTGGCCCAGCAGCTTATAACTTTGTAGACCCCTTTTCAATCCAGAGTAAGTTAGGGCCCTTGCAGAGTGAGCAACACTGTCCTTCCACCAGCCAGTACAGAGCTGCTGAACTCCAACACCTGGGAGCCATATAACACATCAGGCCGCAGGCTCCTCTGCTCTACTAAGGGGAGTCCCTGTGTTCTTGCCTTTTAGCTGATGGCTGCTTTCTCTGGTTTCCATGGTCATTCCTGGGTTCTGCATCCTCACCCTGCGTTGTTGCAATCTTACTTCACAAAGACTAGCTGGGGCCAGCTGGAGGACAGACAGAAAAGCATCCTGTCTGGGCTCACTGAGGCCCAGTACCGGGATCTGACCAGCACACTCCTCACCCTGCCTCTCACTCAAAGAAAGCCTGGAAGCCATGACCCTCAGGGCTCCAGGGCCAAGACCAAGCTGGGGAGAGAGAGGCCCAAAGAGAGAGGCCCTAGGGAGGGATCATTTGGTCCTGGGGTTTCCTGGGTACCCCAGACATTTCTAGTAGCATGTGCATGAAGCTCAGGGTCTTCTGAAAGGGGTGGCTTAGAATGAGACCTCAGAAAATGAGGTGTCTGCTCTGCTGCTGGCGGCTCTCCAGTGGCCCCATTGAGGCCTGGGAACAGGGTCTGCTGTGGGAGTGACAGGAGTAGTAGATTAACAGGCTGGGGTGGGGCCAGGGCCTGGTGGGGCCTCTCTTCCTCACAGGCCTACAGAGGAGCGCTCACGCCTCAAGGCCCCCACTTCCCTTTTCTGAGGACACCAGGGCCCCAAGCCTTCTGCAGCCCCAGGCTCGCTGAGGAAGCTGGACTGGGGTTCCTGCCAGTCTAGGTAAGGAAGTGATACAAGCATGGGAGGTTTAGAACTTACAGCTGCTGGTTCCACTGGGGGGTGGGTCTCCCAGGCAGCCTGGAGGCCCAGCCCTGTGCCTGTCCCTGATGTCCCAGCCTCCTGTCTTGCTCAGGAACATGGACACCACTGGCTAGAATTGGTGAGGAGGTCCCAGTCCCGCCTGAGATACAGGAAAGGAACGAGTGTGTGGCTCAGAGGGCTTCCTGGATGAGGCACCCCTCCTGGATCCTGCTGCTTGGCTTTGTCCCTGCCCCTGTAGGACAGAGGGCAAGGTCTAATGGCCTCCACTTAGCCCCTACCCTTTTTTACTATCATGTTGTCCTGGCCTTATAGGGTAGGTACAGGAAAGGGGTCGCCATTGAGGTGTTAGGGGCTTACTGGTTGTTAGCTCTGTGAGAGTGAGAGGCAGGATGAGGAGTGGGCTGTACATGGCCCATGTTCAAATCACAGCTTTCAGCCTGGCGGCGGTGGCACATGCCTTTAGTCCCAGCACTCGGGAGGCAGGGGCAGGTGGATCTCTGTGAGTTCGAGACCAGCCTGGTCTATAAGAGCTAGTTCCAGGACAGCTTCCTAAGAAAGAAAGAAAAAAAGGAAGGAAGGAGGGAAGGAAGGAAAAAAGAAAGAAAGAAAGGAAGAAAGAAAGAAGAAAGAGAGGAAATCACAGCTTTGTGTTTCATTAGCTGTGTGACCATGGCAGTGACTCACCTGTCTGTAGCCCATTTCCCACACCTAGGAACTGGGAACAGTGGGCCTTCAGGCAAGTGTGCAGACCCAAGGACAGGGCCTCTCACTGGACCTGGAGCTCTTTGTTTTTTTGGACAGGGCTGGTGATCACAAAACCCCAGAGATCTCTGCACAGTTCCCAGTGTTGGGTTTTCAGGGGAGTGCAAGTCCACACCCAGAGTTTTACATTTAAACTCAGGTCCTCATGCTGGAACAGCACAGGCTCTGGCCCACTGAACCATCTCAGTCCAGCCACAGGAACTTTTGAGGGGGCTACAGCAAAGGGTTCCCAGTCGCCAGCCAATGCAGTGGCTGGAAGGAAGAGGTGGGTCTATGGAGGAGCCTTGAATCTTGTCCTGGTGTGATGAGTCTGGGTCTAGCCTTGGAACTGGCTCAGGGTGGAGCTGACCTATGGAAGTGGTTGCTGCTGGTGGGTTCCTGACCCTATCAGTGGGCCAAGAGGAAGCTTTGCTGCCAGCTGTAGTCTTGTATTTCTCTGCTCAGCTATTCCAGGGGCCAAATAATTGCCCTGGGTGGGCTGAATCCTTGTGGCTGGAGCATCCCATTGCCCGGGAAGGGGCCTAATTAGATTGACAAGTACAAATGTTTACCAGGCCTGGTTTCCCATGGGCTCGGGGGTGGGGTGGTGGCTCTCGCAGCAGCTCCTCAGCCTGCCTATGTGTTTGGGGAGACAGGTCATGTCTGGAACCAGAGGAGGCAGGAGCATGTGTTGAAGTGTGCACATGTGTGTCCTCACACCACACACTTGTGTCCTGGTGGCCCGCAGCCTGGCTTTGCCTAGAGGAGTGTCTCTGGAGACTTGTCCCAACCATTGGTGTCTGAGGTTTCTCAGTCCCGCGGTCCTAGCCCACTGGTGTTTGGCACTGAGACAGAGAGCCAGGCAGGACTGCAGTTTGTGTGCTTGTGGCATTTGGTTTTGTCCCCTAGAGTGGCAGTGGAGAGGCCTGTGCCCAGGAGCTGTGGTTTGAGTCCCAGCCCTTCTGGCAAGCACCTTCAGCTGTGTGATCTTAGGCAAGCTACCGTGCCTCTCTGGGCTCAGCTCTGCACCTGTTAGGAAATGGTTGAACGTGTGTGCAGTTACTGAGGAGCTGGGCACTGCTCAGGGATGGGCCTCGCCTGTTCTGCAGTGCACAGCATAGGGCTGGACACATGCAGCTGGTGCTTAGTCAGCACTTCCTGTGGCTTTGAGAGTGGCCTGCCTAGATATAGAAGAGGCAAATGAGGGAGCTTCGTGGGAACAGAACTGCCAGCCTGTAGAGACAGTATTCTCCTAGATAGCAATCTGCAAAGTGTCTACTGCTGTAAGCCCTTGGGAAGCCTGGGCTCATGCCTAGGACCCCTGGCTAGGTAGGTATTTGTGGACAGCTGCTTGGGTGCAGTCCCAAGTCCCAAGTCCCTAGGCCTTTTCCTTCTTGTTTCTGAGCTTGTGCTAAAGGCAGAGGGAGGCAGAGCTGGAGGAATGTCCAGGGGCTTCACAGCAGTGGGCACTGAGTAGTTCCCTGGGATCCTGTGCCTTAGTCACTGAGGGCTTTGTTCCCTCCTGGACACTTTTCTTTGAAGCTTCTACTGACAGCTGGCTGTTCGCCCTTTGTGACCTCTCCAGCAGCCTGCCTACACTGTATCCTCCACCCTGTTGCCTCAAAGTGAGGCATTCCTAAAGGGGGTCATCAGTTCCTGGTGCAAGATGGTTCTTCTGTGTGAGGCTTCTATTGCAGTAGGGCAGCTGCCTCCAGGTGGAGTCTGTGTGTGGCTGCTCTGATTTTATTTCTCCTCTTTTAAAAAATTATTTATTTATTTATTGGTTTTTCGAGGCAGGGTTTCTCTGTATTGCTTTGGAACCTGTCCTGGAACTACCTATGTAGACCAGGCTGGCCTTGAACTAATAAAGATCCGCCTGCCTCTGCCTCCTGAATGCTTGGATTAAAGGCATGTGCCACCATTGCCCAGCTAACTTATTTATTTTTATTTTGCATGCATTGGTGGTTTTGCTTTGATATATGTCTATTTCCTCTTGAAGGTTAGTAAGGTCAGACTGTGTATTAGTCAGGATTCTCAAGACTCCCTAGAACACTGGTTTTCAACCTGTGGGTCATGACCTCTTGGGGTTGAATATCAGATCTGTGAATATCAGCTATTTACATTATGATTCATAACAGTAGCAAAGTTACAGTTATGAAGTAGCAATGAAAATAATTTTATGGTTGGGGGTCACCACGACATGAGGAACTGTATTAAAGGGTCGTAGAATTGGGAAGGTTGAGAACCACTGTTCTAGAGGAATGGAACTTTTTTACTGAAAAAAAAAATATATGGGATTTATTAGGGTGCATAGAAAAATCAAATGTATTAGAATATATTATTTATATATATGGGAGATATGTATGGAATATACATGGGGCACACACACATATGACTTACAGGCTGTAGTCTAACAATACTGTCTACCGATGGAAAGTTCAAGGATCCAGTAGTTATTCAGCCCATGAACCTGGACGTCTCAGCTGGTCTTCAGCTCTGGAACCCTGAAGAAGTAGACTCTACCGCCAGTGAAGGAATGGACTTGTGAGAGCCAGAGCGAGCAGGCAAAGAGCAAAAGCTTCCTTCTTCCATGTCCTTTATATAGACTGCCACCAGAAGGTGTGACCCAGACTAAAGGTGGCTCTTCCCTTAAGACAAGTCCCTCTTAGGTGTGTCCAGATGCTTGGTTTTAATTGACATAGTCAAGTTGACAAGCAAGAGTAATGTCACAGCCTGAGTCACAAGTGGTAGCTTGAGCTGGCACACCACAAGTGTGGCTGGGAAGCCCTTTGGGAATGCACAGTTGTGTTGATGGACATTGATGCAAAGCATAGAGGGGTCTGTGGTGAAGCGCAGCCAGCCCGGGTCCACCTGTCGGTTCGTAGTAAAGGCTGCCTCGTCCTCCCTGACTGTGCTTTCTGTGCTATGAGGTAGGGCTTCCATGCTGTGGGTCAGGCATGCTGGCACATACCTGTAATCCCAGCAAAAAAGGAGGCCGAGGCAGAAGGATGGCAAGTATAAGGCCTACTTGGGCTACAGAATGAGTTCAAGGCCAGCGTGGGTGTCTTAATGAGGTCCTGTCTCAAAATGAAAAGAGAAAAAAGAGGCATGGAGCTATAGTTCCACAATAGAGTGTTTACTAGCATATGTGAGGTTCAACTCCTTGTATCAGAAAAAACGTCTGTGTCTGTGGGTCACTTTAAGAAAACACAGCTCAAGCTAGGTGTAGTGTTTAATCCTAACGCTTGAGAGGCAGAGGCTGGTGGATCTTTGAGTTTGAGGCCAGCCTGGACAAACCTATAAGAAAGACACATCTGGGACTGGAGAGGCAGTTAGTGGTTAAGAGTACTTGGGGCTCTTACACAGGACCTGAGTCCAGTTCCCATAGCCCATGCTGAGTGGCTCACAACTGCCTATAATTCAAACTCCAGAGCATCTGATGCCTTCCTCTGCATACATGTAACTCCTCTCTCTCTCTCTCTCTCTCTCTCTCTCTCTCTCTCTCTCTCTCTCTCTCCCTCCCTCCCTCCCTCCCTCCCTCCCTCTCTCTCTCTCTCTCTCTCTCTCTCTCTCTCTCTCTCTCCCTCCCTCCCTCCCTCCCTCCCTCTCTCTCTCTCTCTCTCTCTCTCTCTCTCTCTCTCTCTCTCTCTCTCTCTCTTACATATGCATAATTAAAAGTAAAAATAAGCCAGGTGATGGTGCACATGTCTTTAATTTCAGCACTCAGGAAGCAGACGCAGGTGGATCTCTTGAGCTCAAGGCCAGCCTGGTCTACAGAGCAAGTTCCAGGTCAGGCAGAGCTGCATAGAGAAACCCTCTCTCAAAACAAACAAAAACAAAAACAAAAAAAATCTAACTAACTTAATAAAATAAAACATGCTGTCTTGTGGATGCTCGGCATAGTCAGGCACAGGCTTGCCCAGGTTGAAGCTGACCGTGTGCAAGCTGGGCCTGTGCCCTTGGTCTCTCCAAGCCACCTGGATCCTGACACTGCCTGTCCTTAAATTCCAGGCATCCAGAGAGTGTGCTGTTCACACAGGGACCCTGGGAATAGAGCAGAGGTTAGATCAGATCCTACACGGTGCTCATCTGGTCTGGCAGCAGCTCTACTGAAGCTCAGCAAACGAAGGAAGGTTGAGCAACAAGCTGTGTGGAGATCCGTAGGGATCCACTTAGAAAAAGAGACGCATGCGGCCTAGCCTCGAACCGTGCACAGGATGTCGGGAAGTCGGTCACCGAACTTGAAGTGGCTTAGCCAGGCTTTGAGCGGCAGTGTGTTTTGCCAGTCTTCGGGCTGAGAAAGGTGCTGTGGGTCTGTGCTATCCACTGCAGTGTCCCACAGGGGCTGGGCATTTACTCAGACAGGGTCTTGTTACATAGTCCAGATGTCCTCAAGCTCACAATCTTCCTGTCTCAGCCTCCTTAGCACCACTACACCTGGCATCCATAATTCCATTTCTAATGACTTTGAATTCACACATGCTCGGGTACTGTATGGAACTGGCCCCACCCTCCCTCCTGCCAGCCCTTATTTGGCCCATGGACATTAAAAACGTGTGGTCTGCTTTGTCTCCACAGATCTGAGGACCTGGAAGGTCCTGTCAGCCCATCCTAGACACCCTGAAGACACCAGTGACCAACGCTCAGTGACTGCAGCCGGTGCCATGTGCCCGTGGAGCCACAGGCTCTGGCCCAGTCCTACCTGCTAGCCTCAGAGAGGCCAGAGGCCTGGGCCACATACACAAGTGTCGGGGGACAGATGCATCTCAGGCTGTGGGGCTCCTGAACAGGCTGCTGGACCAGGCTTCTGGAGAAGAAGATGCCAGCTAAGGGGCGCTACTTTCTAAACGAGGGTGATGAAGGCCCCAACCAGGCAGTGCTCTACGAGAAGTACCGCCTTACCAGCCAGCACGGGCCTCTGTTGCTCCTGCTCCTCCTGGTGGCTGTGGCCACCTGCATTGCACTCATCATCATCACCTTCAGCCACGAGGTAAGGCCCTGGCTAGGGTACTTTGGCCTCCCTGTTCTGATGGGAAAAGCTATTTAGCATGGTGGTGCCTGCCTGAGGCTTCATTTTCTTTGCTAGGTGGGTGGAAAACAAGTCAATTTGAATTTGATCTTGAAGTCTGGTTGATTTTAGCTGTTATAATTAATTGTATGAAATCACTCCCGTTTCTTGTTTTTTGTTTGTTTTTGTTTTTTCCCCACCATGAAATTCAATCTGTTAAAAATCTGACTCAAGGCTTGTATATCACTTCCTTCCTGTGTCTGACCATGGCACCAATCACCAATCAACCCCTGTTATGTTATTCCTTTCTGAATCTGGCTATGATCTCAGAATTTTTCTTCTCCCCCTAATCTCCTTCTCCTTCCCCCCCCCCACCTTCCTGTTCCTTATCATCCTCTTCTTCTTTTCTTTCTTTATTTTATTTTTCTCTTTTGAGACAGGGTCTCATTATGTAGCCCAGGTTGTCCTTGAACTCACAGCCACCTGTGCCTTGCTTTGCTGTAGCCACTAGCTGTGTGCAGTTGTCATTCAGCATGTGACTGTTGAGAACCTGTTGTTTTTCTTCATTTTCTGCTGATTGTTGTAAACACAATCAGATGTCCCTGAAGTAGCAGGGAGTTCTGTGTTGGTAGCCAGTGCCTTGCATGGAGTAGGAAGGGACAGCTAGACCTTGCAGCTACAACACAGGTGCTACTTTCCTGTCATTGTCCAGAGGTGCCCTGTGCTTCTGCCCTCATGATGCTTAGGCTCTGTGGGGGACCCAGGGTCTTCTTCTGGACCCTTCTCCCCACCTGCACCTCCAGTACCCCCTTGTGTGGGGTGCCTGCTCGTTGTGTCCCTCCAAAGCCAGTTCTTAGGCACAGATTTCTCTCCTCCAGGACTTAAGCAAGGTTTTGCCCTATTCTGTCTCCTGTGGCCCCACTTGCCCCCCACAGGGGAGCAGTGGTCTCTTAGGGAAGGGGGGGTGCTCAAGCTTCTGCAATGACTGGGAAAGGCAGTGCTGAGGCTATGGGGAGACCAGGCGTCGGGGGAGCCCAACACTGCTGTGTGGAAGGTGCTTGAAATGATTCTGGGCGGACTCTTGGAGGAGTGGGTACTCCTGGGGAGAAAATCTGGGTGCTCTGTCTGTTTGCTCTACCCAGGATCCCCCCAGACACCAGGCTTTCCTGGGCACTGCCTTCTTCACGCTGACGCTGTTTGTGGCTCTCTATGTGCTGGTATATGTTGAGTGCCTGGTGCGGCGATGGCTGTGGGCCTTGGCTCTGCTCACCTGGGCCTGCCTCATGATGCTCGGCTCCGTGCTGGTGTGGGACTCCTGGAAGAATGGAACCTGTGCGTGGGAGCAGGTAATGGTGGGAGCCGATGTCTCTGGGCTTGGGTGCAAGCAGTTGGGATATGCAACCAGCAGTGTTCTGCCTACTTGTGGCCTTGGGATTTATGGGTGTGGGCCAGGGCAGGCCTGTGCTGTGGCCCCCTGCAGGCTATAACACTGCATTTAAGAAGGACCCAAGACGGCTCTCTTCTCAGAGTGTCCCTTTGGGTATCTGGCATTTTAAATAGAATCTGGCATTTTGTTTAGAGATAACAGAATTCCAACTCAAGGAGGCAGAAAGGCACCAATGGGTTGGAGAGCCAGGAAGAGCTGAGTAGGGCTGGCCCTTGCTCCAGTAGCCTGGCTGCTTAGGCCTCTGTGTTCCTCTGTGTTACTTTGTTCCTGAGCAGCCTGTCACCAGGTGGAGGCTGAGATGGCTGCTCACTCACTAGGCTAGCTATCCCAAGTGACAGCTGGAGATCTTGGTTGAGTTGCACTGGCCTACCCTAGTTAATCACACTTGCTGTGAAGTGTTGTCAGAGCCTGTGCCTTTTTCTGTGAAAAAGGCACGATAGGTGGGCTCAGGCCACGATAGGGTGGGCTCAGGCCATGATAGGGTGGGCTCATGAGGTGATAGGGTGGGCCCAGGCCGCGATAGGGTGGGCTCAGGCTCATGAAATCATAGACTGAAGGACAGGCAGGGGGAGTGAGGCTGCACTGCTTGTGGGAGGCAACAAGTGATGACCCCATCCCAGCCTTCCAGTGATTACCAGACCAACAGCTGAGGCTCTGACACACAGAAACTCAGTGTTCAGATGGCAAGCAAGACACTCTATGTCTTCATGTCCTACTGTGTCTGTCCCTGCCAACCATGCAGGGGAGGGATGAGAGATCCCAGGGTTGGGATGTCCCAGGGGACAGCAGGCTGAGGACCTATCCTCCTGGGCCATGTTGAGTCTCGGGTGCACTGTCCCCAGGTGCCTTTCTTCCTGTTCATTGTCTTTGTGGTGTATGCACTGCTGCCCCTCAGCACGCGGGCAGCCATCACGGTGGGGATGATCTCCACTGTCTCCCACCTCCTGGTATTTGGAGCTGTGACAGGAGCCTTCAAGATGTCCATGTCCGGAGCGCAGCTGGTGCTGCAGGTGAGGGTGACAGAGGCTGGGTGGGGACTATGTTTGCAGACCTGTGGCGGCAGGCAGGGCCCCTTCCTGTCTGTCTTAACTGTGAGTTTAGGATATTCCGTGGACTTGTGACCTAGCAGAGCTCAGGCCCTGCTGTGATGAGGTCCTGCCCTGAGTGTCTCTCCCCAGGGCCCTAACTTAGGTTGATAGAACCCCAGTCTTAGTGTGTGTGACTCTTGAGTAAGTGTGCCCCCAATTCACATCCCCGGGGTGCAGGGATGTGTCTTCCTTCTGACTGGCCTAGATGTCCACTTCTGAGGGGAAGAGGTCAGAACTCTGGGCAGCCAGCTGGGAGCTATACCTCCTATGGCTGGGTTTGGGGCTCAGTGAGGTAGCCACCATCTCCTTGGAAGTACTTGGCATTCCTGGACTCTGGTACCCTGGCCTTAATGGACAAGGTATGTGTCTAGTAGGGCAAAGGCCCAAGCACTGATCCTGTGGTCATAGCAACTCATTAGGGAACCAGCTGCCACCTTGGGCCTCAGTTTTCTGCTTAACCCAGAAAAAATGACAACCTGAAGAATATTTGGGTCAGACAATGGGGACAAATGCCACCATGCTTGCTGTGGGGGACTTGCTGAGCAAGTGTGCCGGCTGGACCATGCTGAGCCCTGCTTGCCCTCGGCTGCCCTCAGCTCCTGGCCAATGCCGTTATCCTCCTGGGTGGGAACTTGACCGGTGCCTTCCACAAGCACCAGCTTCAGGATGCTTCCCGGGACCTCTTCATCTACACTGTCAAGTGCATCCAGATCCGCCGGAAGCTGCGTGTGGAGAAGCGCCAGCAGGTAGGGGCCTGCGTCCCACCTCCCTCCTCCCTGACTTCTGTGTACCCACCTTGTCATCCCTCCACTGGGCCAAGTGTTGTACATGTGGCCCATGTGGCTGGTCCCTTGTGGGTCTCAGTCCTGGGAGCTTTGGTGACAGGGAGGGCATGTGCTCCAACAGGGTGATGCATCATGGGCAGAATCTGGGAAGAGTGCCATCCAGGTGGCTAGCCCAGGGCCTGCTAGTGCTCTGCCTGTCTCCACCGTCCTCCCACTGCTCTGCCCCCCTGTGCCAGGAGAACCTGCTGCTCTCGGTGCTCCCAGCTCACATATCCATGGGCATGAAGCTGGCCATCATTGAGCGCCTCAGAGAGGGTGGGGACCACCGCCACATGCCTGACAACAACTTTCACAGCCTCTACGTCAAGCGGCACCAGAATGTCAGGTGGGTAAGGCATCCTTTGAGAATTTGGCCACCACTCCCCTGGCCCTGGGCAGACAGTGCTCTGTGGGGAGCCTCAGTCCATACAGGGGCTGGAGGGCAGGCCCTCCTTCGGAGTTTTGGCCTTACTGATTGGACAGGGCGCAGGATCTCTTGTGAGGTGTAGTGTGGTCACCTGGAGCTCCACCTGGCTCTTTGCCAGCATTATGTCCCAGCAGACGTTAGTACAAGTCAGGGCTGCATCTATCTGCCTGAGGTCTTACAGGCCATGGACCTGAGGGCATTGCCACCTACCTCCCTGGTCCTCAGCTTGCTCACCTGTGGTTCTTTACGGGCTGGATTGTAAAGAAGGGGAGTTGTATTCTGGGAGTTCAAGGCTCTTGATTCTTGGTGCAGATGCAGGGAGGGGGAAGGGTGCTGGGAGCTGGGTAGTGATGGTAGTAGGTCGTGTGCTCTGTCCTGCTGTGGTGGGAGGCCTCTGGAACTAAGATGGGTCCTGCTGGCTGGGAGCACCTCTTCTGGCCTTTTGGACTGATGGGGGCAGAGGCAGGGCCACTTCCCAGAGATCTGATCCAAGCTCTGTCCTCCTGGACTAGTATCTTGTATGCAGATATCGTGGGCTTCACGCGGCTGGCCAGCGACTGCTCACCCAAGGAGCTGGTGGTGGTACTCAATGAGTTGTTTGGAAAGTTTGACCAGATTGCCAAGGTGAGTGTGGGCGTGCCATCAGCCTGCTGCTGCTTCACAGGGCATCCTATGCTTCGTGAGCTGGGAGTGGGTGGGAGACTAGGGCCGAATGTCAGTGTCTGTGTAGGAGGTGATTTCTGCGAAGTCCTTGTGAGTAGGGTGCCAAGGTGTAGGAGCTGGCTCCCGGCTCAGCAGGAGAGCAAGGTACAATGAGTGCACATCCAGGGTGTTTATGGGCCCAGCTCAGATGGGGGCTTAGACTTGCAACCTGCAGATGGCTTCCAGTCTGCCAGCCTTGCCTTACATGGGGGGCTGGGAGAACCCAGAATGCCTAGTCTCACTCAGTCTCAGCTTGACAAATTCCCAGGTGAACTGTGCATATAAGAAAGTTTCCAAAGAAACCTGTGGCCCAGTGTGATGGCACACACCTTTAATCCCAACACTTGGGAGGCAGAGCTGGCTGATGTCTGTGAGTTTGAGGCCAGCAAGGGGTTGGGGGCAGACACAACTCAAACCTGGAGGGAGGAGAAGCCCGTGGGGCAGGCGAATAAGGCCTGAAGCAGATGCAAATCTCTGTCTCCACGACGTGAAGGCAGGTGTGTGTGTGCGTGTGCGCGTGTGTGTGCGTGTGCGTGTGCGCGTGCGCGTGCGTGTGCGTGTGTGCGTGTGTGTGCGCGTGTGTGCGTGTGCGTGTGCGTGTGCGCGTGTGCGTGTGCGTGTGTGTGGAGTAGTAGTAGTAGTATCAGGGAGACAGACAAGAACATAGTGACCTAGGCAAAGAGTGGGATTTGTCCTTTTGGCCCTGAGAAGCCTGGCAAGTACCAAACAGGAATAGATTTTTCTTTTCTTTCTTTTTTAAAAAAATATTTATTTTTATTTTATATGCATTAGTGTTTTGCCTGGATGTATGTCTGTGTTAGGGGGCTGGATCCCCTGGAACTGGAGTTACAGTTGTGAGCTGCCATGTGGGTGTTGGGAATTGAACCTGGGTCCTCTGGAAGAACAGCCAATGCTCTTAACTGCTGAGCCATCTCTCCAGCTCCCAGGAATGGATTTTATCCTTTACCAAATCTTCCTGTGGCTCCGAGCATTGGTGCTGAGCTGTGTGACTGGGGCTGAGCTGTGTGACTGGGGCTGAGCTGTGTGACTGGGGCTGACCCTTGAGCACTCTTGGCCCAAGAGAAGTGCAGGGCAGGGGGCAAGATTGGGAGCCAGTTGAGCACTGGCTGAACACAGGGCAGGGCTGACCTGGGCACAGTTGCTCCTTGGGGTGGGGGTAGGGACTTAGATGTTCCAGCCCTGGACTCCTCCCCTTGAGAGCCAGAGAACGGGGCTGCCTGCTGGGGCTCTGGGGTAGGGGTGATGAGCAGGGTGCGAGAAACTGCAAAGCAAAGGCTGGTGCTCACACGAGACCCTACGTATGGCCCCTGCTGGAGGGCTTGAGGGGACTGGTGGCCTCAGCTCTGCCTTTGGTGGGACTGCAGATTCCCATCCCGGACCCTCCTTCCCCAAGCATTTCCCGTGGGGACCCAGTCTCACCCAGCATAGCACCTCTGGGCTTGACTTCTGCTCAGGGTGCCTGCTGCGACTCCTGCCTGACTTATTCTGCTTTGGCGACACTGACTGTCCTAGTTTTATTTCAAGTAGCTTCCTGGCCTGGAGACCTTTGCATATGTTGGAATGCTCTTCTTTTCCTTAACATTTTATTTTTTAATTTTTTGTGTACATTTACCTGTGTGAGGATGTTGGATTCCCTGGAACTGGAGTTACAGACAGTTGTGAGCTGCCATATAGGTGGTGCTGAGAATTGAACCCAGGACCTCCGGAAGAGCAGCCAGTTCCTTTAACCACTGATCTATCTCTCTAGCCCCCAGAATGCTTTTCTTCTAGGACTGTGATGGCTCTGGTTTTCTGGACCCTTCCTCTTCCTCCAGTGCCTCATCTTCTCCTAGGCTTCTCCTCTAATTGTATTGATTTAGTTGCAACCTTCTACTTGCATGTTCATTCCACAACTGCAGGATTTGCATCTGTGGTTTGCTGCTATACCCTATTACCTGGCCAGGTATGCAGCAGGTGTTCAAACGCTACACAGATAAATAAAAAATGGTCCATCCTCCATAGTCCTTACTAAGTCTGGCGTTCATCTGGATTCCTGGCTGGGTGTCTCCAGGTCCTCTGGCCAGGCTCTGCAGCAGCCGCTGAACCAGCACTGAAGTCCATTCCCGGCAGGGGGGAGTCCAGCTGACCCCAGAGCTGCCCTGAGAACACCCATTGCTTGCTTACCCTACAGGCCAACGAGTGCATGCGGATCAAGATCCTGGGAGACTGCTACTACTGCGTGTCAGGCCTGCCTGTGTCGCTGCCCACCCACGCCCGCAACTGCGTGAAGATGGGTCTGGACATTTGTGAGGCCATTAAGTAGGTGCAGGTGGGCCAGGGCACAGGCGCATGTCCCCTTGCTAAACTACAAATTGAGGTGGGTGGGGTGTGAGGCTTGCCTGGATTCTCAGCATGCCATGTGGAGGGTGCATACTCCTTCTGTTGGCCTCCCTTTCTCAGGGCCCACCTGTGGCTTCAAGTCCTAGAAGCATCTGAAGAGCTGAGTTAGGCCAGGCATGGGTGGCACATGCCTTTAATCCCAGCACTGAAGAAGCAGAGGCAGGCAGATCTCTGTGGGTTTGAGGCCAGCCTGGTCTACATAGCAAGTTCCAGGACTGCATAGCCCTGTCTCATAAAACAAACAAACAAAAAACAAAAACAAAATAAAATAAATAAAAAGCCCTAAAATAAAAAGGACTGGGACGGCAGGGGAAGCTCAGGGAAGACAGCGGGAAGGCTTTTCAGGGGCAAGGTCCAGGGGCAAGATCCATCTGCCTGCCTTCCCTTCCTCTGGGAAGTTTCTGGTGCCAGAGGACTTACTCTCCAGCAACAGGGTGGCCTGGATCGTTTGGGCCCTTCTGCTGGCATCCGTCTGTTGGTGAGGTGCGCAGGGGTATGCAGGAAGAAACATGAGATGATGGTGCAGGCGGCCTGTCTAGGCAACAGAGGAGGTACTCCATCCAGTACCACTTTGCTGTGCCTCCAAGAACTCTTCCCACAGTGCAGAACACCCAAGACGCCTGCCATGGGACCCAGCAAGTCCCCATTCTGCATTGTGTAGAGGCAACTTTTGCTCCTGCTGGCTCTAGCCCTGGTGGCTCCAGCTCATCCCTTGTTTTAGTGGTGGACACAGGTGCCTGAGGAGTGTAGAGCTCTGCTCATCCCTGGCGGATGGGGTGGGTACCACATTCTGAGAGGCTTCACCCTGGAGGTTCCTCGTCCTGAATAGGGCCCACATTTCCTGCAGTTGAAGTAGAGACCTTCCAGGGTCTCTGTCTATGCTGGGTGTTGGGTAGGGCTTAGCATGCTCCACACACTGGCAACCTTATCAGAGCTAGCCAGGGCTGCTGCAGGACAACCAGGGACAGACTGTGGCTCATCAGTATAAGTGTCATCATAAGTCCCTTTCTCTTCCTACACACCCTTGAGGGGGTTCTTGGCCTCTCTGAAGAGGAAACCCTGTCTCCCTAGGTGCCCTGTCATACCCAAGACCTCAAGCATGGCCTTGAGCTGCTGTGGGTGACACACTGTTCTGCTCCAGGCAGGTGCGTGAGGCCACAGGAGTGGACATCAGCATGCGTGTGGGCATCCACTCCGGGAATGTGCTGTGTGGGGTCATCGGGCTCCGCAAGTGGCAGTATGATGTGTGGTCCCATGATGTGTCCCTGGCCAATAGAATGGAGGCAGCTGGGGTCCCTGGGTGAGTTTCATCAGGGCAGGGACAAAGACCAGGGTGATCAAGGCGGGACCAGGTGTGGGGGCAGGGGGTGGAACCAGTCCCACCTGCTGTGTACCCCTAAATGGGTGCCTGGGCCATGCTGCTTTATCTGACTTGGGTCTCCCCAGCCGGGTGCACATCACAGAGGCGACACTGAACCACCTGGACAAGGCATACGAGGTGGAGGATGGGAACGGGCAGCAGCGTGACCCCTATCTGAAAGAGATGAACATCCGAACCTACCTGGTGATCGACCCCAGGGTATAAGGGCTTGGGGGGTGGGTGGGGATTGGGCAGCCTGGGAGCAGAGTTCCAACTACTGGCAACTGACCCTCAAGACTGTGGTGAGGTGGCAGAGACTAGCCCAAAGTAGGAGGGCATTTCCTTGAACTGAGCACCAAGGAACAACCTGTTTGTGTTTCTGTAAGGCAGGGAGCAAAGGCTATGTCAGCGACTCTGGGCATAGAGCGCAGTGCTAGTGCAGTTCCATGAAGCTAACTGCAGGACAGCCTCTTCACCTCTGTGACTACTCAGGGAAGCAGGGAGTGGCCAGGCAGCCTGCCCCTGGAGCTTGCTGGAATGGGGCTCTCAGGTGGCTCAAATTGCGTCTGCTCTTGGAGCCCAGCTTGCCCTGGAGGCCCAACTGGAGAGGCTGCTGGGTTTGTCTGATGACTGTTCCAAGTTGGCAGTCTGCTGCTTTTTGTTGTCTGTGGCCTTAACCTCCTGAATCATCCTTGGAGCTAGCTCAAGAATGCTGGCAGGAGTTCCTTCCAGCTCTCTTGGTCCTGGCCCTTGGCTACGCCTGGAGACGGCCTGCAAACTCACCTAGCCTGCACTGCCTGTCTTGGCTCTTCCATGCCCCCCTTATATTGCAAATTTCCACAGGGCAGCCACCACATATAGAAGAATGCCTGCTCCTGGCCTTACTGTTCCCATGTGGTCCTGTTTATTATCTTTTCCCTTGTTTGTTGTCATTCATGCTGCCAAAGACCACTGGCCCTCTAGCCTGCAGATTGCCCTAGCCTGCAGATGCATTTAGTGGCTTTGAAATGGATGAAGCCCCAACCTCAAAGACATCTGTGGGCCTATTAGTTCCAAAGCCCACCCCCAGGGCTGCCAGACTGAGCCAGCAGAATTGCAGGATGCTGGCCAGACTCCAGCCAAGCTCCAGAAAAGCAGCAGCATGTGTGTGTGTGTGTGTGTGTGTGTGTGTGTGTGTGTGTGTGTGTGAGTGTATGTGTGTGTGAGTGTGTGTGTGAGTGTGTGTGTGTGAGTGTGAGTGTGTGTGTTAGTGTGTGAATGTGTGTGTGAGTGTGTGTGAGTGTGTGTGAGTGTGTGTGTGAGTGTGTGTGAGTGTGTGTGAGTGTGTGAATGTGTGTGTGAGTGTGTGAGTGTGTGTGAGTGTGTGAGTGTGTGTGAGTGTGAGTGTGTGAATTGTGAGTGTGCGTGTGTGTGAGTGTGTGTGTGAGTGTGTGTGAGTGTGTGAGTGTGTGTGTGAGTGTGTGTGAGTGTGTGAATGTGTGTGTGAGTGTGTGTGAGTGTTGTGTGAGTGTGTGTGTGTGAGTGTGTGAGTGTGTGAGTGTGTGTGTGAGTGTGAGTGTGTGAATTGTGAGTGTGCGTGTGTGTGAGTGTGTGTGAGAGTGTGTGTGTGTGTGAGTGTGTGAATGTGTGTGTGAGTGTGTGTGTGTGAGTGTTGTGTGAGTGTGTGTGTGTGAGTGTGTGAGTGTGTGTGTGTGTGTGTGTGTGTGTGTGTCACTGGCAGTCGTTCCTCCTGGTCCCTCTCTTCAGCTCTGCTTATCGGTCCATTCACGTGGCTGGCAGTTTAGAGGGGCCTGTAGGAGTTCTTCATTCTTGTCTCCAGTCAGTACGTGACCAGGGTCATGGGCAGCAGAGGGGTCTCAAAGGAAGGTCCTCACCTCCAGACCCAGCAGCTCTTGTTCATTGCCTGGCTTGGCTGTCGTCTGCCTGGATCCTAGGACCTCCTTGTGTGGAACTCTACATCCTGGTCCTAGACTGAGTAGATGGCAGGCAGTGAGGGTTTAAAAAGGTTCCTATGCCCAGAGATGCTAGAAGTGTCCAGTAAAACTGCCACTGTGCTTTGGCCAGGGTCTGGGGTTGTAGGCAGGCTGCTGCCTGTTCGTGTTGGCAAGTCTGAGGAGATGAGCTCTGGAGGGAGTGTCTGAGATGCTGGGTGAGGGGCACAAGACCCCAGCAGACACAGCTAGCCCATGCTTGTGTCTGATGACCTTGGGGCTCTTTCTTATCCTCTCTTCTAGCCATACCTGGCCACCCTGACTGGAGAAGGCCCAGGCATCCATTAAGGGGAACTTGGGGCTCAGTGGCATTAGGGCAGGAGGAAAAGCTGGACCCGCAGGTCCTGGCTAAGCCCCTGAGACCCCAGCATGATGCTGGACCCAGCAAATGTGTGGCAAATGGGCCTGGCGTTGAACTTGAGGCTGGGTGTGGCAGTCCTTCAAAGACTGCCCTGGACTGGGCCCATGCCTTAGTGGCTATGTTTCTGGATTCAGACCAGCGCACATCCTTTTCTCAGTGCCCTCACCAGAAGGAGCATGTGTGAGCCACCTGTGGGTGGACAGGGCAGGGTTCCTGTTTACCCATTTCTCGAGGGGGGCGTGATCCTGGCCTGGATGCTAACTGAGGGCTTCAGCCAGTCCCCAGGGCTTCAAGAAGAGGCTTGGAAACTTAACACTTTCCCCTTTACCAGACCAGCCAATGAATGCTCCAGGCATGCTCACATGCCTGCCGGGGATGGTTGAGAGGGGAACAGGTGGGACAGGTCATGTCTATGTGTTTACAGAGCCAGCAGCCGCCCCCACCCAGCCATCATCTCCCCAAGCCCAAAGGGGATGCAACCCTGAAGATGCGGGCTTCAGTGCGTGTGACCCGCTATCTCGAGTCCTGGGGGGCAGCGAGGCCCTTTGCACACCTCAACCACCGGGAGAGTATGAGCAGCAGTGAGACCCCCAGTCCCACTGGACAGAGGCCAAAGGTAGGTCCCCTCCCATCTGGTTGCTCGGTCAGGAGCCCTCTGAGAAGGGACAGGGAGCAAAGGGCTCTCTCCCACCCTTTCCCTCTAGCTGTATTGCGGGTAGTCTTTACCAAGCCTCCCTTCTGGACAGGAGGAGGTGTTTGGAGAATGCTCCAGTGGGGCCTGGAATCTCCTGGTCCTTTTCAGTCTAAGGAGAGAAAACCAGGCCCATGGTGAATGAGGGTCAGTGTTCAGGGACTGGTCATCTCCTCTCACCCCTTTCAGGCCACTCCTCTGCGCCGACACCGTGCGGTTGACAGGTAGGTGCACTGCCCTCCATGCCCACTGCTCACTGGTGGCACTGTGCTGATCTCCTCCTGCAGGCACCCCTGACCAGTCTCTGTCTGGGTCAGTCCCTTCAGGTCCAGCCTAGGCCTCCATGGGTTTGCAGGTCTCGGGTTTGTCTTCTCTGGGTGTGGGATTCCCAGGTCCCAGGCTCTTTGAATGGCTGGGGTGGGATTCCCACCGCATGCTACCCTAGGGCTGGGATGCGGGTTGCTATGTGTTTGTGGTGAGGGAAGGTGTTTCTCTGGCTTCTGGGCTGGTGCTACCCTTAGCCAAGGTGGCCTTGGTCTTGGAGGCATATGTCCTCTGCTTCTTGCTGTGCTGTTGGCCCTTTGCTTAACCCCACCCCTTTTCATGACCTTGGAGACCACATTAGATACCAGTAATGCCACTGGTAAATCCAACATCCATACCCTAGTCTCCAGCTAAGAAGGTCCCTGGGGTGATGGAGTTGGGGTTCTAATTCTAGGAGTACATCCCCCAAGGGACGCTTGGAGGATGACTGTGACGACGAGATGCTCTCTGCCATTGAGGGGCTCAGCTCCACCAGGTGAGGCCTGTGACCTCCACCCACCTCTTCCCTCCCATGGCAGGGCTGGTCCCCTCCTGCTGGGCACTGAGCCCTGGCTATGGACTGTGGGTCCTTCCCTTGCCCTGGGGCTTCCTCTGAGAGTGTGGTCCTCTCCTGCTCTGTGGTGCACTGTGCTGCCGCTCTCCTAGGCCCTGCTGCTCCAAGTCTGATGACTTCCACACCTTTGGTCCCATCTTCCTGGAGAAGGACTTTGAGTGTGAGGTGAGGGTTGGGCTGTTACCATAGAGCATCTGGTTTAGGCCTGATGGGTGGGTCTGACCCAGCAGATCACAGAGGGTGGGGGGTGCCCATGGCTCCTGATTGGCTGTTGGGGTGGACAGGGTTCTGTGCAGTCAGTCTCATTTGTGACTCTTTCTGTTGGCCTCACCCCTTTAACTGACACCACTCTAGAGATTTGTCCCCCAGGATTGGGCAAACGAGTGCTTCAGACTTAATCCAGCCTTCTGGTTGCATACCTGTGGGACCTCTTGCCGGGCTGTTGTGACACACTTTATATAGAGCTCTAATGGCTCTATAGGTCTAGAGCAACTCATGGCTCCCTGCAGGCCTTGGGTTCATATCAGAATCAAATCTACCTTCCCTCCAAGCAGCCAGGCAAGTGTCAGGTCCAGCTTAGATAGGAGCCTGCAGCCCATGGCGCTGAAGCTGCTTGCCCTTAGCTTTAGGCTGTGGCCATATGGGGAGGCTCCTGCCTTCATGGCCTGGTGTCCACTATTGACAGGAGGAACCTTCTCCCTGGGGATTCTGAGTAAAGTTCCTGGGAGGAGAGTGGAGGAGGCTTCCCTTGGCTAAGGGTCACATGGCCCGAGTCTTGGTTGATCCTTTACCATGGCAGCATGATAATATGGTAACAAAGTGATGCCGTGTGGAGGGGTAAGCCACAGGGACCCCTACCTGCTTGTCCAGGGACCCAGGCTCAGATAATAGATAATACTCCTTTGTCAGGGGTGAGGTCATGCCTAGTGACAGCCCCAGGAGCTCAAGCTTCTTTCCCTGAGAAATGAAAACAAAAGCCTTGCTGGGTGCTGAGTATTGCCAGTGCAGAGAGTATGATGTTGGCAGGCGAACTCCAGGAGTGGTGCCAGGCATTTTATTTTAGTATATGAACCTGGGGTAGGCATTAAAGGGACCTTGCTGGTAGCTGTCTCTCACAGTCATGTCACCCCCACCCACCCACCCAGTACCGCCTGGTGCCCATCCCCCGGGCTCGCTACGACTTCGCCTGTGCCAGCCTTGTCTTCATCTGCATCCTGCTTGTCCACCTTCTTGTGATGCCCAGGTCAGCCTGTGGTAGGAGGGATGAGCAAGCCCACTGGGGTCCAGGGGAGGGGTGGTGACTTTGGCAGGACCCAGCAGAAACTGGCAAAGGTGCTTCATGGCTAGCTGGAAGGGACCAGTGACTTCAGCTCTGGACCCCCACCCCTGGAGCAGGGGTTTTAGCCCCAGAGCTGGAGTTACTGTCCCCTCCTTGTGACAGGGTGTGAAACTGTCCTAGGCTACCATCTGCTGCCTTAGCCTCTGTCATTTCCCCCTTTCAAGGGGAGAAAGTGAGATTACAGGAATAGTGGCATCCAGCCTGGACCCAAGAGCCCTGAAATTCCGACTTCAGGTTCTGGGGAACTGCTGGTGTAGACAGGGACAAGGGGCCAGAGAAAACAAAGCCCAGCCACAGATAGCTTTCAGAAAGCAGTTAAAACAGCATGGCTGGTATTGTGCTTTGGGATGTGCTTAACAGACTAAACAGGACTGCTAGTGAGATGGCTCAGCAGGTAAAGGCACCGGCCAACAAGCCTGACAGCTCGTTTGATCCCTGCCACCCACATAGTTAAAAGAGAGAATTGACTCCAGAGTTATTCTCTAAACTCCACATGCATGTTGTGGCATGTAGGTCCCCACATCCTCTCTCTCTCTCTCTCTCTCTCTCTCTCTCTCTCTCTCTCACACACACACACACACACACACACACACACACAGAGGCTGAATAGCAGCCAAGTATGGTGACCTAGGCCTGTGAGTCCACAGCACTGAGTGGCAGAGACATGAGGATATGAGGATTGCTGCAAGTTTGAGGTCACACTGGTCTATACGGAAAGTTCCAGATCAACCAGAGCTGTAAGACCCTGTGTAAAAACCAAACTAAAGCCAGACAGTGGTGGTATACCACCTTTAATCCTAGTACTTTGGAGGCAGAGACAGGCAGAACTCTGAGTTCCAGGTCAGCCTGGTCTATAGAGTGAGTTCCAGGACAGCCAGGGCTACACAAATAAACTGTCTTGAAAAACTAAAACAGCAACAAGACCAAAAACAAACAAAGAAAACTAAATAAAAATATATATGAGTGCTTAAAAATTCTTTTACTGCATTTATGTGTGTTTTGTCTGCATGTATGTATTTGCACCACATGTGTGCTCGGTGGCTGAGGCTATCAAAGGAGGATGTCTAATTTCCTGGAACTGGAGTTATAGGTGGTTTGGAACCAACCATGTAGGTGCTGGGAATCGAACCTGGATCCTTTTGCAAGAGGAACAAGTGCTCCTAACCCCTGAGCCATCTCTTCAGCCCCCTCATACAGATGCTTTTGTGTTTTACATGCCAGACATGGTTCCAGAGGCTCGTGATGTGACTCACTTCTTATAAACTTGGCCTCTAGGGGGACTTGATGACAACCTTGATCTTTGAGATTGTTATTTGTGGGGCATTTAGAGTCATTTTTCAAGGTCTCTTTTGCTGGGTGCAAAATATCCACTGGGGAGGGACAGGTCACCATGAACTGGAGAACTGGGAATGGTGGACGGGACCTGAACTCAAGTTTTCCCTTTCCAGGATAGCCACTCTAGGTGTGTCCTTTGGACTGGTGGCCTGCCTGCTGGGGCTGGTGCTAAGTTTCTGCTTTGCTACTGAGTTCTCGGTGAGTGGATCTCTGAATTCAGTGCGTTCATTCATCACCATGGCCTCTCCCTCACCAGCAGTCTTGCCTGGGTGCTCTATCTTACCTCTAGGACAATTGAGTCCCTGCAGACAGCGCCCAAGTCCTCAGCCTCCCAGGCCAGTTAGTGCCATCCATTCTCCCGAGCAAGGCTGTCCTTTGTCCCAGCTGCTGTTTTGCATGACTTGTCCCTCTCCATAGAGGTGCTTTCCCGCCCGAGGTACACTCCAGGCCATCTCTGAGAGTGTGGAGACGCAGCCCCTGCTCAGGCTGTCCCTGGTTGTGCTGACAGTTGGCAGCCTACTGACTGTTGCCATCATCAACATGGTGAGTTATGGGGTCAGGACAGCAAGCCCTAGCAGGGCTGTGCCAAGGGTGTATCTCCTGGGAACCCAGATCCTAGAATTAGGATTCTTGTTGCTCGAACAGTTCCATCTATAGTGACCCCTCCGTAGGTCTGCAGTGGTCTGTGGGGTTCCCCAGTGCAGGCTTGGAGCTCTTCACCCCTGAAGGGAGGGTTTGAGGCCCAGCAATTCCACAGATACGTACTGCCTGCTCCTCCTTCCCGTGCTCTTTGGGACTCAGTTTTTCTCAGTAAGGGATAAGACTTGCCCTCTGGTCCAAGTCACATGTGGGTTGCTGAGCAGCCTGTAGAAACTCGCAACCCTGCCTTATGCTCACTCCTTCCTTTAGAGCAGAGTTCTCCACACTGTCGGCTACAGATTTGGGAGTGTACGCTTATGCCCTTCTCTCAGGGTCCAGGAGCTTTCTCACATGCCTGCCCTGGGCTGCTGTTGTCTTAACACTCCTGCCTCTCCCCACCCCAGGTCCTCCACACCTGGTGGTTGCTGTGGACACAGCCACTTCTGGGCTCAGCTGAGAGCCTAGCACCCAGCCTCAGGGCGCCTTTGGTGCTCACAGTTGTCTTGGGTCACCCACCTAGGGCCTGGCAGTTCTTCATGCCTGGACCTACTCTAATGGCAACCTGTCTCCCTTCAGCCACCGATGCTTGACCCAGGCCCAGAACAGCCAGGAGGCAATGAGACAAGCCTGCTGGCTGTAAGGAATAGAGTTGGGACCCCATGTGAGCTCCTCCCGGTGAGTAAGTCCATCCTGGCTTCCAGCACCACCCAGCCCCTGGCCAGTTCTCTCGCTGGTCCACTCTGGCCAGAGTGCAGCTCACAGTTCACAGGTCTGAATCCTGGGGCCTTGGAGAGAAAGGATGAGCCCAGTGTCTCTCAATGTAAGAGGGAGTGGGCCCTTTACCAGAACAGGGCCAGGCAGCTGAATTTGTTCCCTGCCTGCCCCAATGCCAGGGAAATAGGACACGGGGGCTTAGCTGGTTGTTCTAAGCCCTGGGGTGGGCAAGGCCTGCAGACCAGCATCAGTTGCAGTCGAGGATGTCTTTGGGTCACTTGCCCTGTAGTTAGATTCTCTACACTCAGAGAGGTTAATTGAGGCCTTGAGGGAATGAAGGTCTGTGCCTGGAGAGGCCCAAGTCAAGAAGGGGCCATGAGAAGTGGTGAGACGAGGGCTGACTCTCACCCCAGTGCTGTGCAGTTCCCCTGCTCATCTGATGGACAGGGAAGCAGTGGCCTAGGATGGCAGACACCTGGCCTTGCAGCCTCAGCAGGAAGGAGCTGGCTCCACGCATGCCTCCCGGTGACTGAAACAGGACATTGTCCCATCCGCAGTACTACACCTGCAGCTGCATCCTGGGCTTCATCTCATGCTCCGTTTTCCTGCGCATGAGCCTGGAACTGAAGGCGCTGCTGCTGACAGTGGCCTTGGTGGCTTACCTGCTGCTCTTCAACCTCTCCCCATGCTGGCATGTCCCAGGCAACAGCACTGAAACCAATAGCACACACAGGTGGGGCCCTACCTGCTGGTGTCTCTGGTGTCCACTACTGCAAGCTCGTTTGTTTTGACCTAGCGCCTGGCCAGGGCATGCTGCTTTGTCCATGGTCCCACTGAACCAGACAGTGAGGGCGGGCGGGATTCTGCTTTAAGAGAGGCATTGACTGGTCCAGGCCCCAGGTCTTCAGCAGTGTGAGCGGGGAGTATGGCTTATGATGGGTTGGTTCTTGGGGATGTCCTAACAATCAGGCTCCTCCTCTTTCTGAGTCTGTTAGGGGGTAAGAAGGGAGCCTCAAGCCAGCTAATTCCACCCTGTGACCTGGGTCACCAACATCAGAAGTGCAGATGCCTGTTGCCCCCTGGGCAGTTGCCCACTCCTATGGGTTGAGAAGGGTTCTGCAGCCCTCTAGGCTTTGGGCTGAGGGAAGGACTTGGATCTCTTGAAGCCCATGTGGTTAGAATCTTGAGGACCTAGGGGAAAAAATGTCTGCCTCACTCTGGACAGGTCCTTATGCCAAACTACAGAGCTGTTGCAGCTCCTCAGTCTGCAGACAGGCCCTTTTTGAGGGACCCTGAAGTCCCTCACTAAGACTGCCACCTCAGTCCCCCTGCTTCCCTGCACAGCTGCCAATGTTGACTCCCTACCCTTTAGGACAGGGCCACTCCTGCCTGCTGGACAAAGCTCACCTAGCCACACCCTTGCTCTGGGGCCTCAGGTGACTGTCCCCTCCTCCGGCCGATGTTTGGAGAAAGAGCTGAAGACCATGATCAACTTCTACCTGGTCCTGTTCTATGCCACCCTCATCTTGCTGTCTAGACAGGTGTGTAGGCTCCTTGCCCAGCCTCTGCTGAGCCAGCAGTCGGTGTGTGGGGGCTGGGGCCTGAGATACCAACATGCACACAGGCCTGTCATGGAGGTGTTGGTCTTGTTCTGCACAGTGTTGAGCAGGGTGGACAGCACTGTAGGTAGGCTGGTCCAGTACCCTATGCCCAGCCCCGGGTGGTGTTACAGGTGTGACAGCTATGGCACTGGCTCTCTGGCTTGCAGATTGACTACTACTGCCGCTTGGACTGTCTGTGGAAGAAGAAATTCAAGAAGGAGCATGAGGAATTTGAAACGATGGAGAATGTGAACCGCCTCCTCCTGGAAAATGTGCTGCCAGCGCACGTGGCTGCCCACTTCATTGGTGACAAGGCAGCTGAGGTGTGTGAAGGCAGGGCACTCCAGGAATCTGTGGGCACAGCTGCCCAGTGCTGGCAAAGCCTGGGCTACTCAGCAGTACCCCCAGAGTATATGCTAGATGCAAAGGCAGGCTTGCTGTCAAGTCAGAGTTCTATGTCCACCAGGGGTTGTGGGCAAGATGCCTCCCTGGCCTTGACTTCTACCCTGGAAAACAGATCATCATGAGGTTCAAACATGCCGAGGTGTCTGTCATCTGGATGTGTTGTATTGATAAGACTCTTGCGCTTCCATGGGGTGCGTGTGGCAGGGACTTTCCCACACAGGAAATGAGTCCCATGACAGCTCAGTGTAAAACCACCTCCTGAATGGACTCCTGCCCTAGCTGCATTCAAGCTGTCACAGCTCACACAGCTGGACAGACTGGACTGGCACTGCCCAGCAGCGCCTGAATCCAGGGTTAGTTGTCTTAGGGTCCTGTTTCTCCTCCCCTGCTGCAGGACTGGTATCATCAGTCTTATGACTGTGTCTGTGTCATGTTTGCATCTGTTCCGGACTTCAAAGTGTTCTACACTGAGTGTGATGTCAACAAAGAAGGGTTGGAGTGCCTGCGCCTGTTGAATGAGATCATTGCTGATTTTGATGAGGTAAGGCCTGGCCAGTCTGCATAGGGGTTACTGTGCTTGTCACCTGTGTGGTGGCAAGGGCAGGGGGGAGGCTCAATGGTAGAATGCAAGCTTAAGTCTGTGTGAAGCTGTGGCTTGATCCTTAGTCCTGGAAGAGAAAAGATCAGTTAAACAAAACATGAGGCCAATGGGCTGGGAACTGTATTACACTGAATACCAAGAGACACATTTTTTTTTTTTAATCTAGTAAGCAAACTTTTATTAAATCTCTACTGGACAGGTTCTGACAGGTAGATTTAGGCCCTTCCAGAACAACTTTGACTCAGGCTAAGCCCATGCTGCCAAGAATTCAGGAAGTCAGCTTGGGCTGGTTTGTGGGAGACATTGACCCACCTCTAAGTAAATGATGCAGAGAAGGGAAGGAATGAGAAGATCGAGGATGGAGCTGTGTCTTCACCTGCAGTCATGAGCTTAGATGGACAAGGCCAGGCATGTGATGTGTCTGCATTGCGCATAAGGGGAAGGCGGGTCCCCTCTTCCTTTTCTCAGCACCAAGTGCTGAGAAAATATAGTGACTTTTTTGTTTTGTTTTGTTTTGCAGCTGCTGCTGAAGCCTAAGTTCAGTGGTGTGGAGAAGATCAAGACCATTGGCAGCACCTATATGGCTGCAGCAGGGCTCAGTATCCCCTCAGGACACGAGACCCAGGTACTCCAGGCCTGTGTGAAAATCAATACTACAGGATATCCCTAGTCCTATCACCTTACTAAAGGTTCTGTGTCAGGGGCAGAGGCCTTCTTTGGCGCAGCTTGGAGATCCCTGGTGGGAACAGGAACCCTATCTCCATGGGATGTGCATGGCCTCAGTCAAGGCTGCATAGAGTGGATGTGCAACCCATGTCCTGCAGGATCTGGAGCGGCAGCATGCGCACATTGGTGTCTTGGTGGAGTTCAGCATGGCCCTGATGAGCAAGCTGGATGGAATCAACAGGCACTCCTTCAATTCCTTCCGCCTCCGAGTTGGTGAGGCTCACAAAAGGGCAGCTCAGCCTGTGCACACCCTCATGGTTGGAGGGTGTCCTGGGCCCTTTGCTATGAGGTTCCAGCAGCCTCTCTGATGTTAACATTAACACTGACCTCTTTTGCATATGGTCATGTAACCTTTAGGGGGAAAATGTGTATTTGTGTGTGCTTTGGGAGCTATCTTGTTTCTTGACTGTCTCCCTAGAACCTGGGGCTTGCAAATGAAGTTAGGCTGGATAGTCAGCCAGTGAGCCCAAGAGATCTGCCTGTGTCCATATCCCCAATACTAGGATTACAGATGTCATCACACTTCTTACATGGGGTGCAGGGGATCCAACTCAGGTCCCCAATATTTGTGTGATAAGCTGAGCTCTCTTTCTCTAACCCCTTCTATTAAATTTAAAATGACATTTATTTAGTGTGACACACCATAGTGCACACGAGGTCAGAGAACAACTTACAGGGGTCGGTTCTCTTTCCACCATGTGGGTTCTGGGAATTTAACTCAGATCACCAGACTCAGTGGCATCGTTACTTGATAAGCCGTCCTGCCAGCCATCAACCCTACCTTTGAAAATTTTTAATAACATATGACTATATAAATGCAGGGCCAAAAATCCTGGCTGCAAATAAATCATCTTCATATAGAGACTAAGACAGATTAAACCAACTAATCATAGTTAGCTTTAAAGGTAGGCACTTAAAACCTATTTATTTTGTTTACAAAGAGAAATTAGCATTTCTAGGGAAGAGCTAATGAATCCATGGTATGGACAAGAGACAGCTGGGGCCTTTTACCCCTCAGAGGCACAACCTGCAGAAGAGAACAGGCCCAAGGGACTTGCACCCCATTGCTGTTTCCCATCTCTGTGGGACCCCTCAGTGTTATTATACACAGCTAACTGTAAACCATCTTAAGGCATTAACCATGGACCTGTGATTGCTGGAGTGATTGGAGCACGTAAGCCTCAGTATGACATCTGGGGAAACACAGTCAACGTTGCCAGCCGAATGGAGAGCACTGGGGAGCTTGGGAAAATCCAGGTAAAGGTCCACTGGGGAGAATTGACTTGAGGAAAAGTTATGCCCTGAGGAGGTATCCCACTCTAGAACTTGGCCCGTCTATCACTTGGCGGTGTGGCTCTGGCCATCAGTTAGGAACAGACAACAGATACACTGCTCTTTTTCATTTTAGGTTACAGAAGAGACGTGCACCATCCTCCAGGGACTAGGATATTCTTGTGAGTGCCGAGGGCTGATCAATGTCAAAGGCAAAGGCGAGCTGCGGACTTACTTTGTGTGTACAGACACTGCCAAGTTTCAAGGGCTGGGGCTGAACTGAGGTGTCTGGTAGTCAGTCTTCTTCCCTGAGGGAGCCAAGAATGCAGCCCATGCCAGTTGCAGATGGCTGTGTGGCTGCTTTGGACTTGCACTACAGGATGGCTTTGACGGGTGCATCAGATTCTGTTTGAAGCAGCTACTAAGTTTTCCACAGGACCTCTGTGTTTCAGCCTGTGCAGTTCCTGGTTGGCTAGATCACTGGTCTACTATGGGCTGTGTGTTCCCAGAGTTTGGAGGAAGAGACCTTAGTGCATGATCAAAACTGACACCACCCTGGTGGGCAGTGAATAGCATACACAGGGCGACAAACCCTCTCCCGGTTCCAGGAGGCTCAGCCAGGTTGAAGCCTTGCTCTCCCCATCAGTACCTGCCATGGGATGCCAATCTCTCATGCAGGCGGCATTCTGGCAAATGGAGTTTCAAACAGTGTGCATATTGGCAGGTAGTCTCAAACAGTAGAGAAAAATTTCTAGTTGATATGTCACTTTTTACCATCTCGGGCTTATGTTTGAAATGGGAGTTTTACTACCAAACCTTAGATGCTAGACAAAGATCTTTCCAGTATATTCTCTCTTCTTAACCACAGACTACATGTAAATTGGACTGCTGTCCAGTGTTAGGATTAGCTTGACTACAGGGACAGAGTTCTGAGGGATGAGGCTCACAGCAAGAGGCAAGGAGCGGCAATGCCTTGGATCTCCATCAAGCATTTTGACTACGTCTTTTGGTACAAGGTTCAGGAAGCGGAAAGTCTAGAAATGAGGCATGGTGCTTCAGTTCTTCTGCCTGCACTTTATTTATTTTTCTGGAGACAGGGTCAGCCTAGGCTGCCCTCAAACTTTTTAACTCTACTGCTTCAGCTTCTTCAGTGCTTTGAATACAGATGTGCACTACCATGGTCAGTCCTCCTCACCCTCCATGGGAAAGGCTGGGTAGAGAGGGCTTGGACAATCTGTGTACCTCCTGCCCTTTCTCCAGTCTTCTGAGCTGAGGGCATAGCTGCAAGGACCATTTATCTACCTGGCAGGATCACATGTTGAGGTCTCTGACCTGTAAAATTGAGCCCCTCAACAAATGCCAAGTTGTTCTTACTCACATGAGTTAGCTTTGTATGATGGTGTCTTACTGTGTGCTCCAGACCACTCAAAGTGAGAGATGACCAAACATCCCACTCTGTTTTGGGACTGACTTTACTACATCATGGTATTCTAAGAAGTCACCAGGGAACCTCTGAAAGTTCAGAAAATCATGCTCACAGGAGTCTACAAACGCTATGTGTACTGCAGCAGGGTGCCTGACCAGTCAGGCTTACCTGAGACTTCAGTCCAAGGATGAGTGGTCAGGGATGCAGAGGGGAGGGACAGGACCCTTCTGCCAGCATGGTCTTCTGTGGAGCTTATCAGCCCAGGGAAGAGGGGCTGACTCCAGTCTGCACAAAAGAATCTAGCAGTGGCCAGGGCTTCCAAGCAGGCTCCCTTGGGGTTAGGATGCAGTCTACACAGAGCAGGAATACACACTCCTACTCTTCCAACATCCAAGTTACTTTTTCCCTCCAGCAACAAAAATTCTAGCCCGAGCTTAAAAATAATTGGCTACTGCTCACACATTATGCTCTATTTTCAACTGAAGCACTGTGCTAGTATTTTTAAGTTATTGTTCAGGTCATAAGAGTGTAACTGACCAAAAAAAAAAAAAAAAAAAAAAAATCACTTGGGAGTTATACACATAATCGTTTTTGAATTTCCAAGTAATTTCTTCACAAGTGTCTTGTTTTATCATAGGAACTTAAACAAACAAACAAAAACCCCAAAGCCTTCTGTGGATCAAGGACTCATTACAGAGTCCCTACTAAGGTGGCCCTTACTGACTACAGAAAGTAATACCCTAGGTCTTCCCAACAAAAGATGATTATTACTGTGTTCTTCATGGAGAACAGGCCAATGCTTGGAGCAGGTGAAGCAAGCAACTATGGTTTGTTCTGTATGTTTAATATTTATAGCTCCATAACACCTATCTCAGTGTTTGTTTTATTTTCATTAATCAATGCCTGGCTCCTTTTTATATGTTCGATCAACAATTAAAAACTCTGAATGTCCTAAGGTGTTTTGAATTAAAGTATTTCTGGGTCTTCAGGAACTGGCTTGTGGCAAATAGATCTACTGGTGAATTATGGTGAAATATAGCTCAGGCTGTCCTCAAACCTTCAACTCCTGATCTTTCTGTGTCTACTCCTAGAGTGCTGGGATTATAGACATGTGCCACTACAGCCGGATTCTTTTTTGTGTGTGTGCGCCTATGCGTCTGTGGAAATCAGAAGACAATCTTGGTATCAGTCTTCACTTTCTACCTTGAGACAGGGTTTCTTTCTTCTGATAGCTGCTCTATGAGTGTTCAGGGGTCCTTGGTCCCTGCCTTCCATCATCCTATAGGAGTGTAGACTATAGACACACACACCACTGCATCTAGCTTTTCACTTGGGTTCTGGGAGTCCAGATCTAGGCTGTCAAGCTTGGACAAACACGTTAATCAGAGCCACTCTCCACTTGCAGCTCTTTGTGGCCAATTTAAGAGGTTCTGAGGATCAGACTCCAGGCCTCACAAAGGCTGGCCCTCAAGCACTCTACGAATAGACCTATACCCATTAGCCCCTAAACACTTAAGAGACTAAAAGCAAAAATCTAAAGACTTGATAGAAGCACACTTGATTTTTCTATTCTATTAGCATAATGGTCTACAAAAGAGTCACATGATAACTTTTCTCTCTCTCCTTCCTTCCCTTTCCTAGAGAAGAATTTCTCTGTGTTGCCCTGGCTGTCCTGAAACTTGGTTTGTAGACCAGGCTGGCCTTGAACTCATTGAGATCTGCCTGCCTGTGTACCCACCATGCCTGGCTCTTATAATTTCTTGAAAGAATCAACTTTCCTTTACTATCCCTATTCTGGCTTAATAATGATATATATATATATATATATATGAATGATTTATTATTATTATTTTGCTCGTATGCATGTTTGTGAGGGTGCCAGGTCCCTTGGACTGGAGTTACAAACAAATGACACGTGGGTGCTGGGAACTGAACCCAGGTCCTCTGGAAGAACATCCAGTGCTCTTAACTGCTGAACCATCTCTCCAGTACCCCCATCCCCCAACCCCCTTTTTTGAGGCAGGTTGTCATTATATAGCCCAGCTGGACTTAAATTCATGGCAATTCTCTTGTCTTAGCCTCCCAAGTACTGGAATTCTAAGTGTGAGCTACCATACCCAGCTTGCTTTTCAAACAAATTATATCTTGATCCAGACTTAGAAAAACCATCATTCATCTCAGCCCAGTGACATGTGATAGAAGGGGACATATCTGATGTTTTCCTACTTAATCTGCTTGGCCATTTGACATCTGTATTTTTGATAAAGGGAAATGATTCTGGGACACAGATGAAACAGGTGGCCTTGGAAAAATAGCAAGGCAAGCTCTCGACTCTAATGTGTCTACGGATGATTAGGTTTATCTTTTTTGTGTGTCCTTTTGCTATAGCTCCAAACAACTACAAAAAATAAAAAACACACTAGACATCTTTTATTACCATGAAATTTCCTAGCCCACTTTTTTCTTTTTGCGTGTTGGGGTCAGATGTAGTACCTGATAACCACAAATGAGAATAACATTCCACCAGGAAACCTTAACATTATCTTGAGTGTGTTCCCTTTCACAGTGTGATGCTAGAAAACCTCGCTTGACAGAGCTATGTTTAAAAAGCTGGGTCCTGGGCTAGTGAGAAGGTTCAGCGAGTAAAAAGGCATTTTCTAACAAGTCTGGTGACTTAAGTTTAATCCATGGTATCCACAATGGAAGCAGATAATCAACTCCCAAAAATTGTCCTCTGACCTCTACACAAGCACCATGGCATGCATCCTTGTGCCCATGTGTGCACAAGCACATCCAACAGTGACAATGATAATGACAACAACATCGAAGCTGGGTTTAGTCAGTTAAATACAACAGCACTAGTGGTAGTCTGCAAGGCCACCAGGACGGCTTGCTCACAAGACTACTTTTTTCAGGTTATTCAGATGAGCTCTGGAAGGCAGATCTTAAAACTACCTGCTTGCAATGTGAGAAATGGGGATTAATTTATTTTGAGGATCTGACCCTTTGAAAGATGACCATGAAAAAGGCTAGTATTGTTCTAGGTGTCTATCCTCAGTCCAAGTCAGACCAAGTCAAGGGGCAATTCAAGCTGACATGCCGGCAAGCCTCACAGTCCAGGTTCAGCTTTATTTCCTAATACAAGTCCAATCTTTGGAACATTGAAAGGAATTGTTCCAAAGCTTAATTAAAACACAATTTACAAATAGTTAATATCTTCTGAAAAGCACCTCCAGGTTCAGAATGAAAAAGTATGTACACAATGTAATCAATATCAGGCCATCTTCAGCTTCTGCCAGGCCCACACTCGGCAGCACAGGTCTCCTTAGGTTCTTCATACTCTGAAGGAGAAGAAGGCACTCAGCATTCTGTCATTCTGTCTGGATGAGGGTTCTTAAGTCATCTTAAGGGAAAAAGGGCTGCCTTTCCTTTTATTCATAAGAAATCTCCCACCCACAGATAGAGGGCACTTACCTTCTGTCAAATCCACAAAGCTGTTTCCCATGATAGGGGAAGGAACAGAAATCCCCATTGCTTTACGTACTCCATGTATGCTCACAACGTCACCCGGAGTCACTTGCTGTGTGAGTTCTTTAAGATTATTGGTCACTTGTTCAGCTAAGAAAAATTGGGGGAAAAAGCTTAAGGTACCAAAGCGATTCCTTTAGTATCCCACCCAGGGATTCTTTATGTAGCCCTGGCTATCCTGGAACTTGCTCTATAGACCAGGCTGGCCTCAAACTCACCGAGATCCTCTTGCCTCTACTTCTTGAGTGCTAGGATTAAAGGCTTGCGTCACCACCACCTGGCCCTTTAGACATTTTTAAGAGTCTTGGTATGTAGCCCGTGCTGGCCTTGGGTTCACAAAAATCCTGCCTCAGCCCCAGGAGTAGATGTGTACATGCTGAAAGTCAAGCCAATGTGAGCTCTCTTCTTCAGTTACTGTCTATCTTACTTTTGAGACAGGGTCTCTCACTGACTTGGCTAGACTGGCCCGTGAGCTCCAGGGATCTGCCTGTTTCCACTAAGGCTGGAGATGCATGCCATTACACTTTCACATGCTGGGAACCTGAATTCAGGTCTTCATGTTTTTGTGGCAAATACTTTGCCAACTGAGCCATCTACCTAATCCCTGGTAGTTAAGAAAAGCCCTAAAGAATTGTAAATGTATAAATGCAGAAATACTACATTCATGTAGTTACTTTTCAGTACTGCCACTTGCTGGAAGCCTTCCTTTCATACACCCAGCCCTGCTCTACTTCCCATCACTGGGACAAACATACCAAGGTACATTTCTCTGTAAGATGGACCCAAGAGACAGATCATATTGGGAGGAGGCCTGGTACTCAGCCGTTCATTCTGTGCCTCCTGGAGTTCCCTGAGCAATCTTGTAGTCTCATCAAGCTTCCTCTGGAACACTTCAGCTTCTGTGTGGTAAGAAGACAACACTGAAGAAAACAAAGGCAGCCTGTGTTTGATCTGTGGTCCCAGGCTCTGCTATGGTGAGCTTCTATTCCAATTGGGACCAACAGTATAGTTATGCTCTAACTAGTCTCTAAATTCAGTTGGCCAAGATTTTCCTGTAGTTAGCATTAGGTGAATTAGTGTTGACAAGGCAAAAAGTCTAACTGCCTGTGCTGGACATTTTCCAGCAACCTGTGGTCCCAGACACTCACCTTCAGAGTCAAAGACTTCAGCCGGAGCACCAAAGTTTGTCACTGCTTGCAGTGCTGTGAGCCTGTCCTGACTGCTGGACTCCAAACGCCCTGTTGGCTCTATCTGTGTAATCTGCTTCAACAGGAAAAAAAAAAGTTAATTATTTGAGTTTGCTAAACTATGACATGCCAAAGAAAAAATCAGTATGACGGCTTGTGCTTACAAGCAGTTACCCCACCTAGTCACCTTATAGTCATAATTTTGATTGTCTTTCAAGAACTCTTTTAAAACTGTTGTTCTCAAATCCTGGCCAAAAAAGTGTTCATAAATCCACACTTCTCTGTAATGATATGACAGCTTATGCAATCTGCATCATTTGACTCATGTCAACATTTGACAACAAAGTACTAAGAGCTTGTCACTGTCTAAACTATTAAGTGCTTTTGGTGACTATGGTGATGCCTGTTTCAAAGATCAATGTTTCAGCCCAGCCACTCCACACTTGACACTTGCATTTCTATAGATCTATATACAGCTTTGGCAGCTCCCTGGGTCTTCCTCAAGCCCCAAAGCTAGGTGATTAGAATTGCATGAGAAAATACAGTCTTAAGAGTAGATCTGTAGTTTTGGAATCTAAGACTCAGAATTTCCATAGCTTCACCACACCTTTTAAAGAATGGTTCCATTTTTTACTTGAGTGCTGACTACACTCCAATCTGACTACCTGGCTGCCCACACATAGGCTGGAGTGTGCAGTGCAGAAAAAGCATAAAACCATGATTCCCTATTTCAGCTAGACCCATATAACTCTATTCCACCGTCTTTCTTGTTCTTTCACTAAACATAAGACCTTGTTGGAGTTGGACTCTCTTTCCCTGAAGATGGCATGGTTTACCTATGTACTAGTACTTTATCTGGACCTCACAGCACAATTTTTCCTCCCTCCAGTTAAAGCTTGGCTTCAGTCTATCCAATCTTAAAACAACTCTATATAGCTCAGTGTCCTCAAGGTGTGACCTACTGAGGTCTACCCTTTGCCACTATTATTTTACTAAGATGCTGTGATCAAGATTATGAATGACACTTGCAAGGGCTTCTCACTGGGCTTATCTACAGCTTTCAATCTTGCTGAATCTACTCCATTTCTGCTAACCACCCTTTCATGGGACTCATACATTATTCAACTTTGGACTTCTCCAAAGTTCTATCCTTCAACCTTTTCCATGCTCTCCCTGAAGAGTCTCACTTGTATGGCTAGAATAAAATTAATTTTGAATCACATCTGTCAGAGTCAAACCACAGCCCAGACTTTGGACTTCCAGGACCATACCTCAAACAATGTCCCAAATACACCTGTCAAAACAAACTCACTGGGCCTTTTCTCTCAAAGATCCTTTTCCCTGAACATCCTACATGAGCTAATAACCACCTATCTCACCCACCAGATATTGTCAATTTTTTTTATTTGTCTCTCTTTTGTACAACCAAGGAATCTTTTGTTGTATTTCCTAAGTTCAGATTCTCTTCCTTTATTTTGATAGGCTAAAGATACTTTTTGCTTAAGACAAATCCCACCAAACAAAAAACCAGGGTCTGTCTCTACATAGCTCTGTAGCCCTAAAACTTACTATGTAGACCAGGCTGGCCTTGAATAGAGATATCCAGTTGCCTTTGCCTTCTGAGTGCTGGTATTAAAGATGTACATCACTATGCCCAGCAAGTCCCACAGCTTCTTAATGGTCCCTCTCTTTATAATTTTTTATAGTAGCCCACCTTCTATTTTCCAGGAGAAAAACCTCAGCTTTTCAGCACTGTACAAGGAACTCATCATGGGTTGTCACTCACACAGTCTCACTACCTGTCTTCTTCTTGGGAAGCCCGAGTTACCTGCCTTCTGAGCTCACTGAGCATGTGTTTTGTATGCTGGGAGAATGAATGCCTCTTCATCTTCCAGCCTTGTTCTTACTCTTGAGAGCAATGTGTCCTCCATCCTTGTGGGTGCATGCTGGGCAATTACACTGTGGTTTAATGGCTTTGGGCTCGCTCCTTTAAATGCTTGTCTATGACATAAGCTACTTCTTTTACTCCAGATGATACACAATTAACACATTTTTATAAAAAAATAAATCATTTTGTGTGTGTGTGTGTGTGTGTGTGAGAGAGAGAGAGAGAGAGAGAGAGAGACACATGCCAAAGCACAGTGTGGGGGGGAGTACCATGCCATGACACACAATAGTATTCTGGAAGTCAAAAGAGAACTTTTGTGGAGTTATTTCTCTTCTTCTAACTTTATATAGATTCCAAGGATTGCACTTTATCTGTAAGCTTATGTGACAAACATTTTATCCACTGAACCCCAAGTAGTACTATTATCTTAAAGTAAATAAAGCCTAACCATTTAGGTCTCTAACTTAGTCTCCATTTAAGGAATAAAATGTGAGCACCTCTGCTTCTCTTGCTGTGTCCAGTGTTCTGGTCTGGTCTTCATCTTCAGGTGATAACTGTACAGAAAAAGGAAAAACTTTGATGCAAGCAGTAAATGCAAATATCAAGGTAAGTAGAAAACTTAACGTTGTGGCAAGAGAAAAGTATGTGGATTATAGGTACTTTAAATGATTTAATTTTATGTGCACTGGTGTTTTGCCTGCATGTATGTCAGTGTGAGCTGGAGCTGGAGTTAAGAGTTGTGAGCTGCCATGGGTGCTGGGAATTGAACCTGTGTCCCCTGGAAGAGCAGTCAGTGCTCTTAACCATTGAGCCATCTTTCTAGCCCCAAGAATGTATTTTTTAAACCAAAGTTAGTTAATATAATTATTAGCATTCTGAGTCTTTGTGAGTTGCTAATGATGCTAAGATCCATGCATATAAACTAGCAACTGGAGACTGAGGCAGAAGTGTCATGAGTCTGAGGCTAGGTTGGGCTGCACAGATCCTGCCTCAAAAATTTTTTATTTTTCTAGAACACTGCTCTATAGTTAAGAATATATTTGTTAAATAGTAAATAAATACCTAAATATATAGGGTCTTTGACAAGGAGAGATAGGAAGAAGCTTTAGAGACTAATAGGCATTAAAGAATCAATATTCTAATAGTAGAGGTTACTATAAAACATACAAATGCCTCAGAATGTAGATTATCCCCCTTGATTGTAGCACATTAGTGTAATTCACACATAAAAAAGAAAAAAGAAACACATCTCGCTGGGTGTGGTGATGTATACCTTTAATCCCAGCACTTGGGAGGCAGAGGCAGGTGGATCTCTGTGAGTTTGAGGCCAGCTTTGTCTACAGAGCTAGTTCTGGGATAGTGAGGCTATTATACAAAGAATTCTGTCTCTGAAAAAACAAAAATAAAAACAAACAAAAAAACATATCATGAACATCAATAAAAGTGCTATCTTTTTTTGAAGGTCTATACTCTGATTTATCCCATTTCCAATTTCTAAAATTTATAGGTCATATGTCCTTGATATGTGTAACCCTGGTTTTACTTTGTTGGTTAAATTCTGTGAAGAGAAACTGCTGGATCAAAGGGCAGAAAATTTCAAATATATTACTATAGCCACTAAATCAAAGCAATCTGATTTAAGGTAACTACTATTTCTAATTAGCTGAGGGGAAGGAGTAAGAAGATTTATTTTTAAACAGATGAAAAGGTATCTTTTAGCTTCAATAAGGAAAGTAGTACATGTGGAAGGATTCTGCAGCAGAAGCCACTGAATTTGAGGCACTGACTCTACTTGCTAAGTCACCTAAGGAACCACCACCATCTGCACAGTTGTAGTCAGGGGATAAGGCACTGGGGTCTTTGCCACCATCAAGGGTCACCACTTCCAGGGCTAAGAGCACTTGTTCTTGCAGAGGGTCTGGTTCTGCTGGCCAGCACCCAAAAGGCAGCTCACAAGAATCTGAGACTCCAGATTTATCACTCTAGTTCCAGGAGCTCTGACAGACAGGCATGTGATACATACACATGCGTGCAGGAAAACTGTCATACACATAAAAATAAATTTAAAATAAGTTAAAATAAAAATAAAATTTAAAACATGATGACTTCCAAGACTCCTCTAACTTGGTGACCAGAACATTCTAGACATTAATGGGAATGTTTCCTGGTTCTAGTCTGAGTCAGGAATGAATGATTCCAGTTACAAACTGTCTTGAACTATAGAGTTCACAAGTGTTGACAGATAAATCGGTGGGGAAGATTTTCCTGCCTGAGGTTCCTAGTGTGGTGCTATCACTGCACAACAAGGAAAAGCGCACTCCCCACCCTGCCAACCAGCTTCTGTCCCACTCAGGAGCAGGACTCCTATTCATTTCATTAGGCTCCTCAGCACCTGCTGACTTCTGAACTCCTGTGTCTTACCAAAATTAGTATAATATGGCTACGTTCTAGCTCTCCTGGATCCTGGTAGCTGACTTATTCCTATCTGTTCATTGTCTTCCACCCATGCCAGGCTGTCCTTTCAGGGGAATGGAGTTCAGCTGTCACACTGGTTAATCCCTGGTCTCATAACATTGAATGCATTGAATGTCTAGGGCTTCAAAGCCATTTATAAACAGCCTGCTTCTTTAGCAGTTTGCTTACCACATCCAAGTCCTGTAGGCTCCTGGAATGTCCTCCTTTTGTTAGAACATCCAGTAAACTATCTGCCATAACATACGGATAATCTTGGCATGTGGCCAAAAACTCAGAGATGCTGAAAAAAAAGAGTTAGGAAAATCACTTCTATAGAAATAGTCTCCAGGGCTTTACCCCCACCACAGCCAACTCTTCCATTAGATGCCCTTGGTTTGTATAACTATAAAATGTTCTGTTTACAAACAATATGGTACCTACATACTTACCAGTGATTAATTAATCATGAAAGAATTCACACACACACACACACACACACACACACACACACACACACACACACACACACACACACACGTAGCCAAAGCAAAATGTTCTTGAGAATCCTCGAAGAAAACAAAGATGTCAAAGATGGGGCTTCAGTAAGTCTTGGGGCTTCTTGCTAGTTCCCCTTAGTAATCTTATTCAACGCAGGTATTAAAACCTCAAAAATCACACCTTTGTTTGCATGAGTAGGTATCAGAAACTTAATAAAATACTCCAAACTGAAATATCAGCTACTTTACCCAGTGGTGCTCTAACATCACCCCTCTTTCAGTAAACTGCAAGTCTGAAAACCCTGATATCATCTCAACTTCTCTTACCCTCCAGTTAAGAACCAGCAACCTACTAATCACTAACACAACACTATCATGGCTGTTCCCTGGTCTATTGAACATGTCCTGGTTTCTGCCCTTGTAAGCCATGCTTTGTATAGTTGCCCAAGTAGTCCCTTCAGAATCACAAGTCAGATTGGAACTGTGTCACCAACCAGCTCCTCATTCACTGAGAACACCAAGTCATAGCAATCTCCCTCAGTGACCTTTGTGACCGCTGTTTTCCCCTCCACCTGTTCTGCTCCTTACAGCTCTTCCTGATATTCTTGGCTGGGTCAGGTAAACTCTCAATTGAGGTCCGTGGTTTAGCTACTTCAGAGGCAGGATGCCCTTCTTTCAGAGAGGAGTACTGTCAGTTGGTTTCCTCTCCTGTCATGTCACTTTCCCAGCATTACTTCTGCTTGGGCCACCCTGTCTTGATCCAGATCTCTGCATGGTTCTGTATGGAATCCTCAGTGTCTGTAAGAATGTCTGGCACATAGTGGGCACACACTGCTAATTTGTGGATTGCCTTGATGAGTAATCTAGAACAAACATGTCCCACTTTGTGCAGTCTCAGGATAAGAACTGCTCAGTCTGAAACCACAGCCAGTCTCTTAATTTAGGAAGCTTGTCTGGAAACATAACACAAGCACAGACACTAACATATACATGGTCAGAGCTAAACACCCCTACCCCAAATATAAATGAACAAAACCCAAAACAACAAAACACACAAACCAGGAGACTAGTTAATCTACTGGATTAAATTCTTGAACATAATAAAAGTTACAAAGGCACCAGTGCTAAGAAGAGAAAATTCAGGTTTATTGTTCTATCCTGAGCCAGAATCCTGGTAAACTGGGGCACCATCTCATTAAACTGAGCAGAAAATAAGTACTCAGCATCCTGAAGAGGAATACAGACTGGGAATAACTACAATGGTTTGTTGGCTCATGATAGTCAAGCTGTCCCGAATGTGGGTTGCTTTAGAATCAAGTCATTATGTCCTTCATGGCTTAGGGAAAATGCTTTGTGGGTTTTTAAACTCATCAAGTCTGAAACATAACTGACACATAAAGTTTTATAGCAGAACACATTTTGACCTAAGATGCTCCCAAACTTGAGTATCAGGAACATTTAAAAAAGTATTTCTGTAGCCAGCTAGTGGTAGAGCATACCTTTAAGTCCAGTACTCAGGAGGCAGAGGCAGGCAGAAATCTGAGTTCCAAGACAGCCAGAGTAATACAGAAAAGACCTGGAAAACCAAAAGGCAAGGCAAACCAAATAAAAATGGTATGTCTGAGACTGGAGAACTGGCTCAGTAGTTAAGAGCACTTACTGTGGCTACTGCAGAGAACTTGAGTTTGACCCACTCAGCAGCTGACAACTATAATACTGTAATACCCTCTTCTTCTTCTCTCTCTCTCTTTTTTTTTTTTTTTTTGGGTATTTTTGAAACTGGGTTTCTCTGTGTAGCTGTAGCTGTCCTAGAACTCACTCTGTAGACCAGGCTGGGATTAAAGGTATGCACCACCACCACCTGGCCTGATAACCTCTTCTAACCCAGTCTAGTACCAGGCTGGTGAGTATGTGGTACACATACATACCTGTAGGCAAAACATTCATACGCGTAATAATAGTGACAATTACTACTACTACTAAATCTACAAAGAAAAGGTATTTCTATTAGAAAATACTACAAAGGCCAGTAACAAGAAGATATGTTTGTTCTCTCTAAAAGACTACTGAACACATTTTGTGTAACTTGGATAACTTTAAGTCTACCTACAAATCACACATTATACATTAATATTTCAGAAAAAAAGCACGTTCAGAGTACTAACTGGTGGCTTACCTGAAATTGTTCGGAAGGTCAGAGTCTTCCCCATATGTTGAATAGATCAAATCAGAATCATCTTTGCTGATATTGGCAAATGTAGAGTCATAATGTGGGGCATAAGAACTATAGGGTCCATAATTCAAGTATAACACTGTTAAAAAAAATGAAAACTATAGTATCATTTAAAACTGCTAATATACCTTTTGGTTTTATTAAAAGATAATAGACACTCTCAACAGGTACAGTTATCCCTCAGACTACTTGGGGACTGACTGTAGCCCTCACAGATACATTTGCCTGGAGCTTATACATGTCCTCCATTACACATCAAATCATATCTAGGCAACTCAAAGAATCTTGTGTAATATAAGTAACTATTATACTGTATTGTTTAAGAGATAAGGATAGTCTGTGTCATTCTGCCCTATTTCAACTGGTTTGTAAGTTGGATATAGAGGGCCACCTGCACCGCAGTGCATCAACATAAATGAGTTTTACCACAAAAAAAAGGGATGAACTGCTATTGCAAAAATACCATCAAAAAAGCCAGTGAATGAAGCTGTGTGGTGGTGGTGCATGCCCTTAATCCTAGCACTCAGGAGGCAAAGGCAGGTGGATCTCTGTGAGTTCAAGGCCGGCCTGATCTACAGAGAGTTCCAGGACATTTAGGGCTATTACAGAGAAACCTTGTCTCAAAAACCCCCCAAAATAAAAATAAATAAATAAAACTTTGCACTTTCTTTTCCTAACTCCCTAAAACAGATAGGACCCTCACCTGGAGTTACTCTGTTCCTTTTATCTTCTTTGAACCCCTGCAGGGTGTTCACTCCAGACTGTAGTCTTCCAGTCGTCATCCCCAGCCTTACAGGGCAGTAGCCTGGTTCTAGGACAGAAAACCCAGCACAGTGAAAGAGGCACACATGATAGTGATCCATAGAGATGCTATCAATGCGATATGAAGGAGTTGGGCAGATTTTATTCTATCCATTTCTAAGCTAATTCGAATCATAAACTTGGTCCGCTTCATTATACTCCATTATGTGGTATTTCCCATCATCATGTTACATTTCATCTCAAAGTAAGATTGTTATTAAAATAGTCCCCTGGACAGACTGTTATGCACCTATAACCTAAGAGTAAGAAAACTGGAACTTTTTGAGATAGGATCTCATGTAGCCCAAGCTGGCCTTGAACTTGCTGTGGAGCCAAGGACGACCTTAGATTCTTGATTTTCTGTCTCCACATTTTACATGCTGGAATTAGAGACATTTGCCACCACATCCAGTTTCTACAGTGCTGGGCATGGTTTTGCTCATGCCAGGCAAACAGTCTATCAACTGAGCTAGTCCTATTACTGGTCATTGAATGTAGGCTTACCTGTTAAGTCTCCCAAATGCATCAAGCTCTTCCTTTGTTTTCAGGTTTCCCACTTGCCAGGGGTCCTACTGCTAGTCCCTTATCACTTAACTCACTTAAGGAATCAACCTAAACATCATCTCCTTAAGGACATCCTTAAATGCTAGGAAGCCACACACCCTTTCTTAGCTACAATTATGGCTAAACTAGTCCTCTGGGACACTTATGATTGAAATCAGGTATTTAATGAGTACTCAAGTCCTGGCAGACATGTCTTTCTGTGATGTTTCATGTGTTCTTACTACCCTACTCTCCATGGTGTTAGGTAAGGGACTCAGCTCATTTACTCCCTTTTTACACCTTGTTTAACTTATCCTGGGCTCCAAAGACCATGACATTACTTCCTAAATGTAGGAATTCTATTATTACCCATTTTTACTTTCCTACTATGTTTCTCATGACAGTGTGAAATACATTATTTAATAAACAAATTAACATAAGCAGAAGCTAAGCTAGTTGTCCATGAAACACATAGCACCCAGACTAATTCTGTGGCTAACAGTTGGCTCTATCACTGCATGCTCCAACCACTTGTTCTACCTCAGTAGCTCAGAATTAATGGAACCAAGAACTATGGACAGAACCCAAATAATATGTCCTTTTTCCTGTGAGCTGTTTAGCAGATATTCTGTCAGACTAATATGAGTTTACTGTCCTTAGAAATTAGTACCAGGCTCACACAGAGTCTCAAACTGTGATCCTACCTCCTACAATGGGCTCAACAGGATGGAGAAGTCCCAATGTTGTTGTTCCATCTGGTTTTCTTCTTTCAAATTCACACTGAAATGACCGAGGTTATCAGGTGGAATAAAGTTTAACACATTCTCTATATATAGGACATAGCCATCAAATGAACATCATGGGCTATTATTAAATTCAGAACACTGACTTTCATAGCCATCTGTGTCTACAGGTACTGATGGGCTACAGAAATGGAAGATAACGAAAGCTTATTTGAAAAGCTGTGTGGGTGGGTCATTAGTTCTCCCAAACTATTAAAAAACAACAACAAAAAAACCAAAAAACTATCAGATCTCCCACAGACTTACAGACTGCTGGGGGCTGAGGTTCGGGAGAGGGCAGGAAATGTACCCAAAGTCATGTACAACTCTACTTGGTTATAAAACCAATGTAATCAATAGGTAAGTTCAAAAGACCAAAATGTAAGTTGTCAAAGTCTGCTGCCAGGCATGGTAGTGCCCACCTGCAGTTCCAGCATTCTGAGGTTGAAACAGTAAGATCATGACTTCAAGGCCAGTCTGGGCTACATAGTGATGTCCTACCTCAAAAAAACAAAATAAAGTATGTTATTTTTACTCTCTCTGAAAAAACCGTAGCAATAGGGAATAAGGTAGTCACATTACCTGACTGTTTGCCGGCCGCCTCGTCAGCTTGCCCCCTGACTCCTGGACAACTCGCTCAATCTGCTCATGCTCTCTTTCAGAGTTGCTGCTTCTCCATTTGTCATCAAGCATATCTTTGTCTTTCCTGAGACACATATTAACACAAAGTTAAAAAGTGTCTAAATAAGTAAGATGAAAAACATTAAGGTACCCTAAAGCTGAATACAGTAAGTGGACATACTTGTCCTATAATTACCAATTTAAAACATCACTCCCTTTACCAGAAACCTGGTAAAAGGCCCTAGTATTACTTGTATTATACACATTACACATGCCCCCACTAAAATAAATGAAAATAAATTTAATTCAGATATTATTTTGAAGAGAAACTATATAAATATTTTTTTTTTTTTTTACATTATGAGAGCAGAAACACCAACTGTTAATTCTAATTTTCGGTATGGGTGGCAGTGAGGTGCTGGGTAATCAGTGGTATGAGTGAGTTGTACAGGCTATGCCAGAGGCCTGCCCAGACACCAGGACCAGCAGCTCTTCAATGGAAAATATGCACACCAGTGCCAGCCCATGTACTTAGGAATCCCTAGATCTTTAAGGAATGAAGTTATAGCTATACAATAGTTCTATTAAAACAAACTCCTCTGATACTGTAACTCCTTAACTTGCTGTCTTAGAACTAATAAAAATATCTATTTGGAACTGTTCTGTGAGCTGTTTGGCCAATTTTTCACAGTGCTCTGTATGACAAGGAAATCAGACTATTAAAACAGATTTTATGTCAAAAAAGGCAACACTGATGCATGGGGACTTATTTGCCCAAGTCAAATTTGAATCAATATTCCTCTTTAAAAAAAAAGTACAACCTTCATATTCCAAAATGCATTACTTTTTATTGTCCTTAGTGGGGCTTCTGAAGGCTTGCGTTTCAGCATCTCCAGAGTCTTCCCTCTCTCGTTGCCAGCAGCCGCTGTCCTCCCCACTCTGAGAGGCATCTGTTCTATCTTTCTGCTTCCGAGTTTTCTGCAAGTCCGCCATGAAGTCTATACTCTGCTTTAGGCTCTGAATTCTCTCCTGAAAGTATTAAAAAAATATTGTATGGCTGTCACTGAGCAATGCACTTCCTGCCATGAGAGCCTGCACTTATTAATGAGGGACGAAAAGCAGGTGTAAGTGCAGCAAAGTCTACTTATTGAGACCTCGTATTAATTTCCAAAGTAAGCGGAGGCTTTACAACAATACTATATCATGAAAAAGTTAACAGTGGACAAAATGTGAATAGGGACTGAGAATTCAGACGGGCTTATCTCCTGAAGATTAAGAATGACTAAGGATTTAAAATCTGGAACACCTGAAGGATCTTTATACTCCAGAATCCTATGGCGATCACCATGATTAGCATGTGGTTGGGTGAAATCATGCATTACAGGAAAATAAGTGGTTGCTAACATACTTGCTTTTTCATAGTGCATAATGTTCTTACTAAACAGAAAAAACTTGGTTATGCTATGAAGCATATGCTTCATTTTCTACTGCAATGATGTGCTATAAAAATTTCATTAGGGGTTTGAGGTTTGTGGGCATATTTTAAAGAGGACAAATTTGTTTCCACAGATCACTCTGCCTTTTAACTGAGAGTTGCTAGTAGATAAACCAGAAGCACAACCTCTTGAGAACTGCACTGTAACAGCATGGGAAGCTTTCATTGTAGTAAGAGACTGGAAAGGACTGGACTCTCTAAGGCCAAAGAAATAATGCCTGCCCTCCAGGCCTTTTCATTTCCCTATGGGTGGTGTAGATGACAATACTCAAGAGTACGACTCCTGTTGTTGTTACTGAACATTTTTGTGTTTTTGAGACAGGGTGTCAGATAGTTCAGGGAGCTCCCTAACTGATCAGGTAGCTGAAGATGATCTTCATGCTCCTGCCTCCCCACCTTTCCTTTGATGCAGTACATGCTGGAAACTAAACCTAGGGCTTCATGTATGCTTTGTCATTGAGCATTGAGCTGTCTTTAGCCCCTTACTTGGCCTTTGTGGTAGTCTGAATAAAAATGGCCTCCAAAGGCCTATAGGGAGGTGTTGCCTTGTTGGAGGAAGTGTGTCACTTGAGGGTGTCTTCAAGGTCTCAGATGCTCAAGCCAGCCTAGTGTAGCAGTCTCTTCCTGCTGCCGGTAGTTCCAGATGTAGAACTCTAAGCAACTTCTCCAGAACCATGTCTGCCTGAGTGTCACCACACTTCCCACCACAATGGTAATACAGCCCCAATTAATGTTTTACTTTATAAGAGTTGCTGTGGTCATGGTGTCTCTCTACAGCATAGAAACACTAAGACAGAAGTTGGTACCAGGGACTCGGGGACTATTGTGATAGGTCTGACCATGCTTTTGTTTGGAGGAATATGGATTTTTTTTTTTTTTTTTTTTTTTTTCAATTAGAAAATCAGTTAAAGATGGGTAGGGCACACCTCTAATCCCAGCACTTGGGAGGCAGAGGCAGGCAGATCTTTGAGTTTGTGACCAGCCTGGTCTACAAAGCGAGTTTCAGGACAGTCAGAGCAATACAGAGGAACCATGTCTTGAAACAAACAAAAAAAAAAGCAAAGCAGTTTAGGAAGAGCTTAGTGGACTATTCTAATAGGAACAAAGAACACAGTGGTACTGAGGGTGATTTGAACTGAGGGAGCCTGGCTCATGTTTCAGAGAAGAATATTTGTATGAGGTCTGGAGATCATTTTTATAGTATTTTTGGCTAAGAATGTGGCTGCCTTCTGCCCTTATCCAACAAGTCTGCCAGAGGCTAAATTGAAGTGTTTTGGATTAATGGCATTGACAGAGGACATTTCATAACAGCCTAGTATTGACTGTCATGTGGTTATTAGTGTTCACTCTTCTGAAGATTTATAATGAGAAGAAGCACCAGAAAATGGAATGAAGCTAAAGTCTGTGTTCAAGTAGCTCATTATGTTTCCTTTCCTCCTTTTTGGACCAGTAATGCATATCCTGTGCCACTATATGTTGGAAGTATGTGATGTTTTTTCATTTTGATTTTACAGGAGATTGTAGTTAAAGAGATTGCATGAATCTCAGAAGAGACTTTAGAGTTTTAAATAAGTTTCAGACTGTTATAGATTATGAGGACTTTTGAAGTTGGACAAATGCATTTTGCATTATATTATAGCTACAAGCCTATGGGGACCAAGGAGTAGAATGTGGTTTGAATCAAAATGGCCCCCATAGGCCCAAACAGAGGGTAGTACTATTGGGAGGTATGGCCCTGTTAGAGGAAATGTGTCACTGGAGGTGGGCTTTGAGGTCTCAGATGCTCAAGCTAACCCAGCGTAGCAGTCTCTTCCTGCTGTCTCTAGTTCCAGATTAGCACCATGCATGCTTACATGCCACCATACTTCCCACCACAATGATAACAGACTAAACCTCTGAACTATAAGCCAGCCCCAACTAATGTTTTCCTTTATAAGAGTTGCTGTGGTCATGGTGTCTCTCCACAGCAATAGAAACCCTAATTAAGACAGCTTTTAAAGTAATTGTAAAATTTTGAAGTGATGTATCAGACTATAAATAAGTGAAGACTCAATAGAGGCCAAGTACAAACTTGGCCCCTATCTTCCAGAGAGCAGCAATGGCAATAGTTACCATTTCAACTCTTTCTTCTGAGTATGGTATACTTTTAGCAAATTATACTCAACATTTGGTAAGCAAATTAATAAATTATTTATTAGCAACTATAAGCATTTGTCCTACATATTATTAGTCTTTAGAATGCATTATAATAAATGTATAATAATAAATGCAGTTATTTAACTCAAAGTATATGAGTAGACATTTAGACTCAAATTCCCACTAAATACTGTCAATAAACCTCTCTAGGAGCCTCTTTTTTTTTTTATTCCTTCAGGGCAAATTCCTACAGTGGAGGGCGAAGGGATACTTACTGTCAAACTTTCTCCTCGGAAGATTTAATCAGTTTGTACTAGTATTTGACAGCTTCTCTGAATCAGTGCCAAACTGACCCATATTATTAAAACAAAAACAAAAGATCCCACTCAGTATGCCTTTTAAAAAATGTGCTATTCTTTGTATACATCACTTAGGTCATTGTCTATCTGTGGATGTGTAGTATGACAATAGGCTGACACTGTAGCCACTTTATAAATGGCTAGACAAATGGGCTCAGATTATAAAATTCTCAGTAATTTTAAAATTTCAATTCCAGTATTTTGTAAAGCACAAACTATAATAAAAGCATTTAGGGATATTGTTAAACATAATGTACATAATATTAAAGTATAAAAAAATTTCTAAATGTCACAGGAAAAAGTTAAATTTACTTTGAAAGTAATGCATTCTTTTTTTCTTTTTTGTAATTCATGTCTCCACATAGGCATGCTGTTTAATATAGCCTCCTTTCTTTCCAAGATAAGACTCACTAAATCCTGGGCTCAAGACACCATTTGCTTTAGAGTCCCAACACTTAATGGAATGCTTCCCTCTGTCTCAGACAATTCTGAGTTAAGCACCACCCCTACTTACAGAGGAATTGCTGAGAGAGGCTGCACAGCCAGGTCACCCAGCTGTTATACAACAGTAGGACTAGACACATCATTAATCTGATTCCAGGGCCACTGCACTACAAATACTGCTAGAATGTAGCATTCTACAAGTATTTATGATGATCTTTTCTTGCTTTCTTTGCTGTTTTAAGAGACAAGAACCTCACTGTGTAGCCCATAATGACCCCAAACTCCCAATCTTCCTACTTTCATCTCCCAAGTGTTGAGATCATAGCCCCATGACTGGCCATCAAATCTTTCTTTATAAAAATAACCCATGTGCTAAGTACTAATATTGAGTGTAATGGAAAAAATGACGACTCTTACTATTTTTTCACTTACTACTTATTAAGGTCTGCCTCTGAAAAGATACCATTCGTGGAAAGGCATGTAGACTTTCTTGGAAGTCTACACTGCTAGACTAAGTAGTGTTAACTCAGAAAGTTTAAATTGAAAGGTTTATAAATCATTGCTGTAAGGACTCCTTCCACCTAGAGTGGAAGTCAAAAAGGAGGCTAGAACATAGGAGGGTTATTGATGGGAGATGTTATTCTGTAAATATGTTTCTCATACTGGTTAATTAATAAAGCACTGTGGCCAATGAGAAAGCAAGATAGATGGGGCTAGGAGACAAGGAGGAAAGAGGAAGTAGTTAGGAGGAGTCAACATGGAGAGCCTAGAGGAATCAAGTGCCGGGGCCACTGCTCTCCAGTAAGATGAGCCACGTGGAAATACTTAGATAAGTAGAAATGGGTTAATAATAAGACAGAGCTAGCCCATAAACAATAATGGTAACTGGCCAACAGGATTGTATCAAATACAGAGTCTCTGAGTGTTATTTGGGGCCGGCACGCCAGACTAGTGGTGGGTGGGCTGGCGGAAAACATACAAGCTACAGGTTATAGCTCCAAGACATTTTTAAAAAGCAAGACAGAGAGAAGGGAAAGAAGACAAGCTAATCTCCCTGTTTCCAGTAAAATTTAGAAGACACTAAAATCTTTTGATTATTATGTTTATTACAGTATTTAGAGAAAACAGTGGCAAATTAGATTAAAAAGAACAAAACAAAACACCACTAGACTTTTCCTTGAAAATCCATTACACACTAGGGGTGGTAGTACACATCTTTGATCTCAGCACTTGGGAGGCAGAGGCAGGCAGATCTTTGTGAGTTCAAAACTACCCTGGTCTATGCAGCAAGTTCCAGGACAGCCAGAACTACATGATGAAATATTGTCAGAAAATAAAAAGAAACAAAACACACACTTGCACCTTGCCTCCCCCACCCCCCACTCTCATACTGATTTTGGAGTGAATGAAGACTGTATTTACTCAATGTACTTTTACAACAAGCAGGTCTGGGTTTTCCAAAGTGGAATATGGTTTTATTCTAGACTCTCTGTAAGGAACAAACAAACATTTTACATTCTCCTTTATAAAGTGTGCTAAATAAACATAGGTGAGTGGGAACTAATGTTGTCTAAATATTAGGAATGCAATAATAAGCACCAATTCAAATGTTTCGCTTTTCCTAGATAAGCTGATCCAATAATTTCTCAGAGCCAAGCATACAGACAACCCAGACACCTGTACACCAAAGCTTTCTTCTACTGTAGAAATTTAATACAGGTGATCACCAGACCAGTTCAAAAAACCTAAGCGAATACATGTGGCTAATTTCTGCCACCTTTTACTTGCCCCAAGCTAGAGCTTCACCTCTTCATTCTGTTTCCTTTCTCCTTCTATACATATCTGTGCCACACTGAAACTCAGTTCTTCTATGTATAATCCTTCCCACATCTGGCTATTTTTTTCCAGTTTCTTCCCTATTTTAACTCTTACACGGAATTGGGAAAGTCATGCTAGAAGTCACTTGGAGACCACAGATTAAGACCATTTTTTTTAAATGGGTACCACAGTCTATGTGCAGTAGTTTAAGCTCTCTCCTGTAGCTGGATGATGGCTTATATCTTTATTATGCATTGATTATAACCTTCAAGGAAGGGACTGTTCTTGCAGAGGCTGCTTTAAAAATTTCAAGTTATTTCTTATTTGTCATTTTGTTTCTTATCACTACAAGCCCTAGGAAGTACAGGGCTGATTAGAACACTAGATTCCATCACTAAAGGAAACAGCACTTTTCTCCTAAAAGGTCTCATACTTCATCCAATTTTATTCTGAAATTCAAGCTACTGTTTCTCCCACAGCAAAGTAAGTCAATCAGCAGCCTTTAGGGAAATAATTACAAGGAGGGGCTGGGGATGTAACTCAGTTGATAAAGGTGTTTGCCTACACATGCACAAAGCCCCATGTTTGAATTCCAACACTAAATAAAATTGGGAGTGGTGGCATATGCTTTTATCTCAGTACTTAGGAGGTGGAGGTAGGACTCTCATCCTTGGCCAAATGGTTCATTCAAGGCTAGCCTTGGTTACATAAAACCTTGTCTTAAAAAAAAAAAAAAAAAAAAAAAAAGGCTTGTGAAATGTCTCAGAAGGTTAGGCACTTGCCACCAACCCAGACAACCTGAGTTTAATCTTCAGGATCCAGAGATCAGAAGAGAACTGACTCCCTACAAGTTGCTTTCTGACTTAGACACACATGCAGTGGCAGAAACTCAATAATTTAACTTTTGAAAAAGAAATGACTGGCTAGGCAGTCATGGTACACACCTTAATCCCAGCATCCGGAGACAGGCAGGCAGATTTCTGAGTTCAAGGCCAGTCTGGTCTACAGAGGGAGAGTTTCAGGACAGCCAGGGCTACACAGAGAAACCCCAAACCCCGTTTCAAAAAAAAAAAAAAAAAAAAAAAAAGACTATATTTGAGCATCTAATTACTTTAATATGATTTGCCAATGAGGAACGTATCACTTTAGGAAAGATATAGACTTTATAGTAGTCATTAATTTGTGATACTGTTTCTTACCTGACTAAGAATTTTCATCCCTGAATGCAATAGCTTCTTTGCAGCTTTATAATAAATGGTCTCTGGCTTGTTGTAAATCATTGCATTAGTACACATTAGCTTGAAGTTATCCTACAAAGAGAGTATCAAGACAAAAAATGTATTAGAATAAAACTCCTAAATCTTTGTTTGAAATCACAGAGGCCCTGAAAAACAAAAACATCTTTTTCTGTCACTATTTATTAAATAACAACTATAACAATTTAAGACCAACAAAAAAATTCTTGTTAATTTGTTTCTAAACTCTTAATCACTTTAGTATGTATGCATTATCTTTAAATCAAAAATATAAACTTAGTTGTTTTTTCAGTACAGTCACACACACAAAAAAAAAAAATGGAGAAAATATTTCTATCTCAAATTTAATAATCCAACCTAGGTAGTTTGTATAAGTACAAATATTACCTTTAGTTTTTAAGACAAATTTTAAGCTTGCATTTATGAGTTAAATATTTCATCTTAAATTTTATATAAAACTGGAAACAGTTAAATCATAACAATTTTTTTCTGCCAAATGCAAATGAACTGAGTAAAAACATTAAAATATTTATACTACATTAAAGTGTTTAGACACTACTATAAATTAAACATAATTTTCAGATATAAAATCATGTCAATGTGAAATAAATCATATAACCTCAAGGAGTTACCATGTGTAATTGGAGCAGCTCAATTATCAGAACTGCACTTGGGGCTTACACTACATTTCAAAGACGTGTGTGCATATGCTGAAGCATGAACCTTGCACTTCTTCCTGGTGACACAGTTTCAAGTCTGTAACCATGTATCATCATGCCACTTCCTTACTGTTCAAATGGGAGGAACCTAAATAGAAAGAAGAGCCCCACAAACCTCTAAGTCCCAATCAAGACCACGTAAATCTCACTATTAGTAGTGATGACAGTTTACAACACTAAAACAAGATAAAAATAGGGGGACAGACTAAACTCTTATAAATTTATGAGAAGATTCAAAGTCCACAATACATTTGCTATCAAGTTAAAATCAAATGGGAGAATATGTGGGTTCTTAGCTCTCGTCAAGGGTTGGTAAATTAGGGACCTTTCAGTATCTTACTTGATCTACAGAGGAATGCCAATGAGGTAAGACATTAGACGGTTATGTTTAGGCAGGAAATGACCACGTGGCTATAGTTGACAAGAGAATGAATGATGACTATGAATTGACAGGACATCACTTTAATGATTCTGTCTTGCCTGTTAGAGGTTTTTTTTTTTTTTTTTTTTTTTTTTTATTATACTTTGTGTGATGGCACTTGAAGACTCAAAAAGAAGAATTGTTTTGTACACTTCCTGTATGTAGAAAATCCAGAAGGCTGAAAGTGCTGGAAAGCTCTGACTTACTTAAACATACTCAGAGGACAAACTTGTATTTTCTCCTGTGACCACAGAGAAAGATAAAAAAAACAAACCAAGCCCACAACTGTAAAACTCTCTTCTCCTGAGTAATAAAGTTTGAAATAAAGTTTCAGACTAATTTTAACTAGATGAAAATATGTCAGAAGAAAAAATGTCCATTTAAGTAAGATAGTGGAATTCAGGTTTTCCAAGTAAGTCAATTATTACTTACATACTCAAACTAAAACTAAAGTGAAGTAGATGCTGCTAGTCTGTATGAATTTTAGCTGATTAACATGTGAATTAAAAAAGAAAAAGATTAAGTAAAAATGTTTACTATTCCATTTCCTTCTGCAACTGATTATGTCCATCTGTTAGGTTGGTTGCACACTACCATGTGGGGGCTCTCAAAAAGGGTAATTACCGAAGCCAGGGCAAGTGTGTGTGTGTGGTCTAATACAAACTTTAATCACATAAGGCTAATTTACAAGATTAACATGAAAGCACATCCCTGAAATCAACATATACTCAGACTATTTGAAGAGGAAAAAAACCCTAAAATGACAAACATACATGCTGTCCTAGTGGCTTCTAGATTATTTTGGGGTGAGTGTGTGTTTCTGTGTGTAGGTCAGATGACAGATGCAATGTATTCCTCTCTTAGTTTTTGAGACAGGCTCTCACTGAACCTGGAGCTCAATATTCCAACTAGTTAGCTGGCCAACAAGCCCTTGAGATCGGTCTCTGCCTGTTTCCACACAGTCTCCTCCCACACAGTGCCAAAATTACAATTACCTGCTTTATATGGGTGCTAGTGTTTTAAACTCAAAGTCCTCATGCTTATATAATAAGTACTTTAGCCACTGAACCATCTACCCAACCTCCCAAGATTCCTTATATGTATTTTATTCCTTCTCCTGCCTCACACTTGGGATCACAACCAAGGCCTTGTGTATGTTAGGTAAGAGCTCTCTTCAACCGTTAAGCCACACACTCTCAGCCCTCTTCAAAAAGTTGAGAATTTAATATGCTGAAACAAATACCAGAGTCAACTCAGGGAACAATTCTCTTTCATCAAACTGGAAAATACAATTGAACTTTCCTTTAGTATTTTACTTTAATTTGTTAATAATGTGTTTGTGTGTGCACATGTGCCATGGTGCACATTTGGGAGTCAGGACAACTCTAGGGAGTAGGTCCTCTCCTGATAACTTATGGGACCTTAGGTATCAAGGTTTGTGTGCAAGTACCTCTACCCATTGATCCACCCAAGAGTTTCTAAAGTAGAAAAATACAGACTTGGACAGTTAAGATAAATAATATTATTTAAAAAATGAGGTTAAAAATAAAGACTAAATACCAGATTACCAGGTGGTGGCTGAGGCGCATGCCTTTAATCCCAGCACTCGGGAGACAGAGGCAGAGACCAGCCTGGTCTACAAATTTAGTTCCAGACAGGCAGGGCTATACAGAGAAACCTGTCCTGAAAAATAAAAAAGACCAAACACCAGATCTTTTTTAAAAAATTGTGTATTTGCATAACACATGTATATGGGCACAGGAGTTTAGAAGATAATTTTATGACATTAGCTCTCCCTTTCTACCTTTGTGTGGATTGTAGAGATAGAATTCAAGTCGCTAGGCTTGTGTGGCAAGTGCCTTCACTTGCTTAGTCATCTTGGTGGCAGAGATTAGAAGATTTGTAAGTCAAAATATTATTTAAATGTATTTTTGAGGCAGGGTCTCTACCTAGCCCTGGCTGTTCTAGAACTCACTATATAAGCAAGCAGGTCTTGACTCACAGAGTTCCATCTGCTTCTGCCTCCCTAGTACTGAGATTAAAAAAGACATGCACCACCATACCTGGCAACTAAATACATTTTAAAAATCCCCTTTATTTACCTATTTTGTGTGTGTGTGTGTGCTTGCTTGTGAGTGCATGTGCACACACTACGGTGATTACCACTGCAGCACATGTATACAGAGAACAACTCTGTAGAGTTTGTTCTCTTTTCCATCATGGTAATCCTGATAATCTAACACAGATTTGCAGATTTTTAACACAATTTTCTGTTTTACACAAGATCCAAGAGTTTGACTCTTAGCTTGAATGCATTATACTGTAGTCTACTTCTCTATTAAAAAGCTAAAGAGCCACATCTGGTGGCACCTATCTATAATCCTTGCACTTGGTAAGTGGAGACAGGAGATCAGTTAAGGCCAGGTTGGGCTAAACAAGACCCTATCACAAAACAAAATAAAACTACTAATTACAATTACCTTTAGTTCTTCTATGGACTGGTAGTCATTATTCTTGATTTTTTCTTTCATAGTACTAAAATCCATTGGGTGTTTAATTATCATGGAGTAGCCAGGAGCAATAAAATCCGTCACAGGAAATGAGAAGAAAGCACTTGGGTCTTTTCTGTGTAGACACATGGAAAGGTGACATTATTTATTTTTATCACAACCTACTGGTACAGAAGCAAAGTCAAAATAATAAACTCTCAAATGTAAAAAAATGCATTCCTGCTTTTCATTAAAAAATAAATGATTTCAAGAACTATTTTAATTATAAGGGGTCAGATACTTTCAATAGCAGTACTATATCACTGCTCCCCTCCATCCCCCAGTCTCATTGTGTAGCTCTGGCTGTCCTGGAACTCACTCTGTAGACCAGGTTGGTCTTGAACTCATGAAGATCTGCATGCCTCTACCTCTTGAGTTCTGTGATTAAAGGTGACAACTACCATCGCTTGCTAATTGCTGTGCCCTTAAGGCACAGAAACCTCTCTTTTAGAGAAGCAATCCAATTACCAGCATCTTTTATGAGTCATCTAGACTAACTGTTCAGTGACTCACCTTGATTTAATTACGAACACATATCTGCAATCTTTCTTTTTGGTCCTGTACCTAAATGGTATGTATTCCTAGTCCATAAAAGCATGCTTTACCAATCAATTAATTAACATTTCTATTATGCTCATGCACAGTCCCCCCTCCCCCCAAAAAAAAGACATTAAAAAGTTTCTATTGGGATGCTGGAGAAATGACTCAGAGGTCCTGAGTTCAATTTCTAGCAACCACATGGCAATTCACAACCATCTAATTAATGAGATATAGTGCCCTTTTCTGGTGTGCAGGTAGAACACTATATATAGAATAAATAAAACATTTAAAAAAGGAAAATTGCTATTGGATTGAGGTGGGAACTGATGGGATATGGGGCAGGGTTGGGAATGGGCACCCAAACACAGAACTTGGGTTCACTCTGCAGCAGCATCCATCTGACTGTTCTGTATTGTCTCCAGAAAGGGACCCAATTGGAGGCAATAGCCTTGGAAAGTTAACAGTTTGTGTGACCTTCCTGTGCTGTCAGCCTTGTGGTGACTCTGGAGCCGAAGCCTATAGGCCCTAGCCTGCCTGTTTCATCCAACTGCAGATGCTCAGGATTGAAGAGGCCAGAGCACACAACATGAGAAGTAAATGCAGGAGGAAATCCTGACCTAACGAAAATCATGGTGATTGAGACATGCACAGTGCCTTCAGGGGCTTTAAAAAGTCCCAGAGTATCTCACCGCAGAGAAGAGCCTATGAAGGCTGTACAAATATAATGGAAGAGGCACTGTTTTTTTTTACTAGATACTGAACTAGATCTGAGTTCAATCCCCAGGTCCATACACACATGAGCTACAGCATACACACACACACACACACACACACACACACACACACACACACACACACACACACCCACCCACTCCCCCCCACACACACATACTATACAACCCCTACCTGTGAAAACTAGTACTTTCTATCACAGGTTCATTCTCAACTCTGGCTGTATATTAGAAGAGGAGCTTTCAAAAAAAAAAAAAAAAAAAAAATTAAGTAGTGGGACAAGAAAGACTCACCCACCCTCACTATATCAAGACTCTCTTAAGGGAGAAGGCGTCACATCATTGGTGTAGCCAGGGTTCAATGTGGTATCGGCATTTTGCGTACACAGTACTAGTATTTTTAATATTACCAGGGTCGAGTATTCATACTCTATGGGTCAGCTTCTTAAGCTATAGGGTGTGACTTCATATGCTGTGACATAACTGCGAGTGGAGAAGGTGTCAAGAAAAATTTGGCACTGGGTAGTGGCATACAATTTTAATCACAGCACTTGGGAGACAGAGGCAGGCAGATCTCTGAGTTTAAGGACAGGCTGATCTGCAGAACGAGTTCTGTAGACCACATACATTAGTCCAAACATCCAAGAGGCTACTATGGATAACAAGTTTCACCAACAGCTGACCTCTTCTTACCTTTAAGAACAAATTATCTGTGCTCCCTAAAATCAATCATTTTGGTGGTACCATCAAATACATTTTTAAAAAGTCAGATTTAGTTCTGAATCTCAAGGATGCAGAATCGTCCAATCACTAAGGATAGTCACAGAATGTGGTTCTGGGTTCTAATCCTCAAAATGTCCTCATCAATGCTAGTTTCTCTGACTTTAAATATTTCCTGAAGTAGACTTTATTTTTTAGGGGGATATTATTGGCAAACATTCTGCTCTTTTGTTACAAAAGGCAAAACACTTTATAGTCACACTTTCCAGTTGGGATAAAACAGCAATACTTAACTCTTCTCTGATGGACTGACAAGCAAATGACTTATCAAATGCAAAGATCAGAAATTATCATTTTCTTAACTATCCCAACACTTAAAAAGAGGCTAGCCCAAAGCCTGGTATTAATAGTTCTTGCCTATAATTCCAGCACTTGGGAGGAGAGGTAGGCAGATCTCTGTGAGTTCAAGGCCAGCCCGGTCTACAGAGTGAGTTCTAGGATAGGCTCCAAAGCTACACAAAGAAACCTTGTCTCGAAAAACCAAATAAATAAGTAAGTAAGTAAATGGAGCATAAAGCTAGGCATGGTGGCATACACCTACAATCCCAACATTCAGGAGGTTGAAGCAGAAGGATGGTGAATTCCAGGTTAGCCTCGGATTGTGAAAGCCTATCTCAAAAACAACATACTCAAATAAGGGATGTAAAACTTAAGCACCCCTAATTTTACCTTTCATACTTAATAATTGCTGAACACAGAACCTAGGTGCTGCACAAACACACAGAAAGGATTGTCTTGTACTACTAGCAAGGAGCAGGGTAGGGGATGTGAGGCAGTTATCTGTATTGTTATTCCTTGCTTCAAGTTTTAATATGAGAAACTAATTTAGAAAGGAAAAACTAGACATTTCATAACATCCTTAAAGTTGCCAGTTAAAACAAACCAAGTATGTGTCTCCTCTTGTGAATACTTCTATTGCTAGGCAACATATTTCTCATCTACTTTTAAAATCAAGTATGTTTTGGTTTAGGGCCACACATTTGACTTTAGATAACCAAAAACAGAGATGTGCTTTGGATCTCTATGTTCATCCTTTGAATTACCAACTTAAAAAAAAAAAAAAAAAAGCTGGAAAACATTTACCTCTGCAATTGTCTCATGAGTTGATTCAAAGCTTCCTGAAGTGGTGTCTGTTCTACTTCTAAAGCAAACAGGAAATGTGTGTTAAAAAGGCATAAGCTAGCACTTCAGCTTTCTATCTATATGACTCATCTATGTTTTATTAATCATCTTACACAGGAATTCAATTGATCACAAAAGTACTAAAGGCTGAGAATGTCAAGTTAACACTGAAGCTAACTTAGAGCCCTCATGCAGCAAGAGAAATAAGGGAACTTAGAATAAACCCACTATAGTCTTTAAGTTATAACTCAGAAGCTAATGCTCCGTCCCTTTCCCTCCCCACAACTTCTGCCTCCTCACTCAGAACAGACAGCTCAGAGTAACTCCAACCTTCTTGTCTGGCTAGAGAGCTTGTGAGAGGCTTCTCAGGAGGTAAATCTAATCTCACAGGGGCATGACACTGGAAATCTTTTTCTGCCTCGTTCTCCAAACGGTCTCGATCCCGCTTCTTTTTATCCTCCTTAAATAAAACAAAGGGAAGCAATTTAGAAATGTTTCATAATCAACATCTTTAAATACATTTTTTAGTTTTTGAAGGAAAAAAGGTACTACTGAAAAGAATACATTCTAAATTAAGAGACCAATGTATTTTGCTGCCATCTACTGGACAAAGAGAACATGTTCATTGAGGCAAAGAAGGCCATTTCTCTATGCCAGAAATAATCGAGTAGAAAAATAATACTATTCACACGCACACAATATAATATTCGTCAGAGCATGATTTCCATAGGAAATCATGAAACATCAGTAAATAGCAGAAGACTTGAATAAGGACATATAGCATATTCTGTTCAAAGTCATCAAATTCAATGTAATGACACTCAAAATTGTAAAACAGAATTTTTCATGAAATCTGCAAACCAGTTATATACTTTTTCTTAAAGAGTGAATGATTAAAGCAAAACTGATTAAATGATTAAAGCATTAAAGTTTTGAAAAAGGTCACAGTGAGATAACGAGGAGCTGAAGATGTGAATCCCTAGTAAAACACTTGCCTAACTGCTGAGAGGGCTTGGTTAAGTCTGATTTCCAGTACTGAAAGCAACCAAGGAAGCAAAAGCTATAAAAGATAGTAAGCCTAATGGCACTTGGCATTGGTATAGTGTGATTGTAAAGACAATGCAGACAAAGGGATAGATAAGCACAACAGAATGGAATATTAATCCAGGAACCAACCTACACAACAACTGCCAAGAACAGAGACATTCTTCCATAAGTGAAACACAAAAAGACTGATTCTTAAAGAACAAATATAATAACTTTGACTTAAAAGATTTACTTTATGTATACATGTATGCCTGGGTGTATATTATGCAAACCACATGCATATAGTGCCCATGGAGGTCGGAAGAGGGCATCAGATATCCTGGAACTGGAGTTACAGGTGGTTGTAAGCTGCCTGATAGGGTACTAGGAATGGAACTCAGGTCCCTTAGAGGAGCAAGTGCTCTTAACACCTGCCTCTCCATTCCAAATTTGAAATTTAATTTATAAATTTTGGTGTCTGAATAAAACCAATAAATCAAACTAAAATATCTAGCCATAAACTGGATGAAGTACTTAAAACATAATCATAAAAGGGAGAGAAAGGTTACAAAACATTTATAAAACCATGTAAAGAGAGTAAGAACCAAAGAAAAAGGACATCACAGGTAGTTCACAGAAAGGATGTGAAACTATCCCAGGCTGCCTAAGCCTCAGGAATTATAAATTTAAAGACTACAAGTCAGGGCTAGAGAGATTCCTTAGCAGTTAAAAGGACTGGCTGCTGTTTCAGAGGACCTGGCTCTATTCAGAGTTGCTCACAACTCTAGATCCAGGGGTTCCAATGCTGTCTTCTGCCTCTAATGGGCACCAGGCATGCAGCAGCACACCAGATATATACAGACAAAACACCCATCCACATGAAAAAATAAAACAAAAACTTTAAAGAGAGTCTTTCTGATGGGCAGAATTTAAACGTCTGAACAAGTTTTAATAGAAATGTAGAGAAATAAGAAATGCCTTACAGTCAGTGGTTCTCAACCTTCCTAATGCTGTGACCCTTTAATACAGTTCCTCACGGGGGGTGACCTACAACCATTATTTTCTAGCTATTTCATAGCTGGAGTCTTGTTATTATTATGAATCATAAGGTAAGTACCTAGGTTTTCCAATGGTCTTAGGTGACCCGTGAAAGGGTCAGTTGACCCAAATGAGTCATGACCCACAGGTTGAGAACAACTGTTCTAGATAGTTGAGTAGGTACAATTAGGACAGCAATTATGATTACCTTACAAAGCTTGCAGAAGCTTCCCCCCATTTTCAGCTATTCCTTTCTTTGCATATAGTCTACAGAAACTTCACAACATGGCATATAAATACATAAAAGATTATTATTGACTTATGGTTCTTTCCCCACCCCCCTCTTTTTTGTTTTTTTTCAAGACAGTTCCATAGTCATGGAACTCACTACGCAGACCAGGCTGGCCTCAAACTTAGTCTGTCCCCTGCACCCCTCCACCCCCCTAACCCCCGCCCCTCCAGCCAGGATTAAAGTATGCTACCACACCTGGCTTCCCATTATGGTTCTTATGCTAAAATGTGCATCAGAATAATCTGAAGGCCTTGTTAAAACTCAGGTAGCTAGTCAGGGTCCCCAGAGTTATTGATCTAACAGTACAAAGTAGAGCCTGAGTATAGACTGAAAGCACTGTATCAGTGACCCTATACCAACAATACCCACATAACTTGGAAACTTCATGAGCACAGTCTCAGATTCAGAAGATAAAGTTGAGAAAAAAAAATAAGAAAATTAGACTTTCAATCTAAGAGTCCAACATCTTCATGGCAGAAGTTCCACAGAAGAGAAAATGGAGAAAAGAAAATGATCAAAGATACTTTGAACAAATACCTTAGAAGTGAAGGTACAAAAGTATCTATTGTGAAACATTAGGACAATGACAAGAGAGGGGGAAAAATCCCAAAAATTCCAAGAAAGCAAATACTGGTCATAAACTAAGAATTAGAATGAAACAGATAAACAGACTGACTTCCGAACAGCAGTGAAAAAATATCTGAAATACATTTAATTTTAAATTTTAAAATGCTTTTAAAATTCTGAGAGGAGGATGGAAAGAAGGCTCAACAATTAAGAGCAAAAAACCAAACACACACACACTCAAAAAAACCAAACCAAACCAAAACAAAACCCTGAAAAACAAAAAAACAATTAAGAGCATGTGTTTGTTCTTCCAGAGTACCCAAGCTTGGTTCCTATGTTGGGCAGCTCACAGGTGCCTGGAACTCCAGCTCTTAGAGGAATAACCTCCTCGTCTGGGTTCCACAAGTACCTGCATGCACCACACACAGGCACATGCACTAAATTTTAAAATTCCGAGAAGAGATTTTTTAGTTTAAATTTCTATAATTACTCAAACTCAATCTGTATGAGAATTCTACCCAAGGGCAAACATTTCTAAGTGTGGAAAGCTTAATACAACCTATCTATACATACTTCTTAGGTTTCTAAACCAGGGGTGGTGGTACACACCCACAATCCCAGCAACTGGGTGATGAAAACTGAAGGATCACACTATACCAAGTTCTAGGCCAGCTGCTTACCTGATGCTCAAGTGCCCAAGAATATTGTCAAGGCTTGTTGAGCTCACACGTAAAACAATTTATAACATGTTCACTTCCAAAACTCTCAGTTAAAAAATTGAAAGACTCATGCTTCTGTAGTTTTGGTAGTTTAGGAAAAGAAAATGTCAAGACAGCCTGACCAGAGACCATGACTACTGTCATAGTCTACCTAAAGGCAATAAAAACCCGGTCAGAAACAAATATATTTTGGACATTTTTTTTTTATTTTTCCTGGATAACTTAAAACACCTTAGAGAAACAGTCTCTAAAGCTTGGTCACTCACCAATGTGTTTATTGACAGGGAGTAGGGCACATTGGCTGTACACTGTAAAAGAATTCAGGAACCAAACCATGGGAAGCATCTCTTTAGGGTAAGCCACTCAGAAGCAGCTAAACTTTTGTGCAGAATTCTAGGACAATCTAGGATATGGATGGGCTTGTAAATCAAGACATCAGCTATTAATTCTTTTCTATTAAGTAAGATGGTTGTTTGCTTTTACTCTTGGTTTATAGTTACTTCAGGTTTCTAATCACATTCTCAGACTCAAGACTTTTTTTTTTTTTTTTGGACTGTTGCATTTAACAGCACAGGCTGGCCTCTCTCCTGAGTGCTGGGATTAAGGCACGTGCCATCTAGTCGCAGCTCAATTTGCCACTAAAATACTTTTTCCAGAACAACGTCTCAACACCCGTAGATCCCATTCACTTGTGAAGAACGGCTAGGTCTGCTAAACCTCCAAGGCTTTCCGGAGAGTGGCTTCTTACCCTTCCAAGATAATTCTAAAAGCATCCTTTGGAGCAGATCCTGAAGACCAGGGCTCAGCTGCTTACATGACGTGTGGGGACAGCACAAGTGCTCAAGAGTATTACTAGGACAAGACTTGCTGAGCTCCCAGGCGATTTGGGCTTCTAGTCTGTCTTACTCCTCCTCCACAAAGCCAGACTCCCCAGACGCCCTGGTGTCCCATTAGACTGAGGACAAGGAGGCTGGGAGCTGGTGACGGGGCCATAAGCAACGAAGCCACCTTTACCTTGACTCTTCTCCGTTTCCTCCCCTTCTCTTCCCCCGGAGCCTGTTTCTCTCCTTTCTTCCTCTTTTTCCGTTTTCTGTCCTTGTGTTTGTCGTGGTCACATCTGTCTTCGAAGAGGCTAGAGTCGTGCCCGGAGCTGCCCGTGGAGAGCTCAGTGACTTCGCTGCCACCCACTTTGAGGACCAGCTTTAGGGGCTTCTCCACGTACTCTGAAACAACAGCAGGGCGCGGGCTGACGGGGGGCAGACCGAGGGCGGGCGCCCCACCTCCCAGCGCCCCACGAACACCCGCCGGGGCCGGCAGGCCCGGGTCGAACGCCGCCCCGCCGGGGCATCTCCGCGGGTCGGGGCCTTGCGGGCAGGGGCGGTGCGGCTCCGCAGGCAGGCCGGTCGCTCCTCACCCTCGTAGAAGTGCCGGTCCGACTTGTGCTTCTTGTGCTTCTTGCCCATGTCCGACCGGGCCCCAGAGCCCGCCCCCCGCGCCAGGCCCAGGCCGTGCGGCGCCGCTTCCGGTCCGGGCCAGGCGAGCGGAGGGCGGGAGCGGGGCCCGCGAGACCCCGCGCCGCGAGGCAGGGGGACGGCGCGCGCCCAGCGGCGCGAGGCCCCTCACGAGAAGACCACGCGCGAGACGCGGCCGAAGCGCGAGAGCGGTGGCGGGAGGGCAAGAGGCCGGCGCACCCGGCGGGAGAGAGCGGCCGCGGAGCGCGCCGAGGGCAGGCTGCCTCGAGGGGCGGCTCCTGGCGGCCGGAGGCGGCACTGCAGCCTGCGGCCGAGGGCGGGGCCGCGTCTGGAGGCGGGCTCGAAGGCGGAGCCAGTCTTTCTGACTTTTTTCCCCATCCCTGCTTTCTCTCCTTTCTCTCCACCCCCTTTCCTGACTCCTTTTTCACTTTCCTTTGCTTTTGTTTCTTCTCTTTAACAATATTATTGAACTCCATCTGTAACGGATCTGGAAAACAAGAACACTGAGTCTGCCAAGCCCGACGATCTTCGTTTGATCTCCAGGACCGACATGGTGGAAGGAGAATCAACCCCTGAAAGTTGCCCTTTGACGCGTCTAATGTACCCTGGTATGTGCACATCCACACACATTCCCTACACAAATAAATAAATGGAGAGAGAGATGGAGAGAGAGAGAGAGAGAGAGAGAGAGAGAGAGAGAGAGAGAGAGAGAGAGAGAGAGAGAGAGAGAGAGAGAGAGAGCGCCTTATTAATGATAGGGTAAAGCCTCTAAGTTGATTAAATAAAGCCCACCAAGTGTGGAGCAGTGCTTTTAAAAGTGAGACCTTAGGTGAAGATGTCATCTGGACTCAAAGGCTGGAAACACACAGCACTGCTTAATTTGGTTATCTTGGGTGACCAGGACCCAATGGGGGTGGATTCTTTTAATTTTATGCTTTTCTCTGTTGTTTAAAAAAAAATAATTTGTATGCTAAAGTAACTGGAAAGAAAAGAAAGATTAAAAATCTAGAAACTAACTACAACTCAGGTCAGCAAAGTGATGAAGTTGTAGTCATTGACTCCTTAGGGAGGCCCACACTGACCTCTACTTTGTAGCCCTTGTGTGCCAATGCCTTCCTAATCTCTTATCTCTGGATGCCCAGTCCTTCTGGGCAGTGGCTCTTCTGGGCAATGGCTCACTGACAATTTTGTCCACTGGCATTTGTCCAGATATGCCATGTTAAGATCTGCTTATGGTGGTACATGATGGTAATCCCAGCACTCAGGTTGAGGTGGGCAGACAACTAAATTCCAGACTAGCCAGAGCTACATAGTGAGATGTTATCTAAAAGTAGTGCTTGCTATTGCACATCCAGGGCCAACAAAGCTGTGTCAGTGTTTTTGTTTGGTGTGTGTGTGTGTGTGTGAGAGAGAGAGAGAGAGACAACTTTATAAAATATGAAGGGCAGGTAATATTTGTATTCCCACTTTATAAGTGAGGAAATGAATGTCCAGAGAGGTGAGGTAGGGGACCAGATATAGATTCAAATCCAGGCTTGGAGTCTTTGTCATTAGTACACAAAATGAAAGATGTCTTTCCTCATTTTTAATCTTATAGTGCCCTATATGCTTTGTAAAATAATCTTATAATTCCATTTTTTTCCTCAAGAAGGAATCTGATACCAATCATTTATACTATATCAAGAAGCTGGGCCCGGGACTGGAGAGATGGTGATGAGTTAAGAACACTTGCTGCTCTTGTAGAAGATCTGGATTCAATTCCCAGCACCTACGTCCAGCAGCTCACAGTGCCTGTAACTCCAGTTCCAAGGGCCTTATGCTCTCTTCTGGCTCTTTGGGCACCTCCATACATACAATGCATATACATATATGCAGTCATACACACATAAATTAAAAAAAAAATCTCAAGTCAGACCCCTAGATGACCTCTCCCAAAAAGATTTGTATATTATGCTTCTGCATGGTATGTTAGGGAGGAAAACCCAGCTTTGTGCATTTTAAGTAAATGCATTACTGCTGAACTACACCCCCAGCCCTGTAGCTTGTTCTTGAATTCTAGTGGCAAGAGGATGGACTGATATTGTAGGACCCTTCTGTTGGCAAGTGATAGAAAACCCAATTTGAATTATTTCAAGTCAATAACAAGGGCATTTATTGGTTTACTTTTCTGAAAGGGGAGGGTGATAAACAAGAATTTGGTGCTGTTGTTCCCCTCACCTTCTTGAGCTTTTGGCCACCCCTACCCCATATAGTTTGAAACATGGCCACCAGCTGTCTCTAGGATCTTGATGTGTCCTGACAGCTGGGAAAGCAATCTTAGTTTCACCCAGAAAAAAAAAAAGTCCCAGGGAAGAACTCTGGTTGGCTCACTTGAGCCATTGTTTTGTAGGTCAGGGAACAGAGACTGGGTACCAAGTCCAGTCTTGTTGCCAAAACGAAGAGGGTCTAGGACTGGGCCAGGGAAGGTGACACTCAGAGCTCCTAGAGAAAGCTGCTACATTTTCACCCTAAGTCTGCTACTTTATAAACACAGCCTTTTGGGCATCTGTGAGGTTGGAGTCACAGGTTGGAAAGCTGGGCACTGTGTGGCGAGGGGACACAGTTACAGTGAAATCAAGCCCCCAGGACCCTGGAAAGAGAGCTCAGGCCAGCTCCCCAGCTGTTGAGTGCAGCTCTTTCTTTGCGAAGATGGGTCTCTGCCGACTCACCTGTGGCGTCCCTCATCCTCCAGGCTGGATCAGACTTTCCTGCCTGATATGTTTTCACCATGCTCTCAGAGGGCAGGGATGGTTCCATTCCCTGAGAACATATGCAGCAAGTCAACCACCACTCTCCTAGTGCTTCCTAGAGGTCTCCCTCCCTTTCCCACTGTCCCTCTGCCCCCTATGATGCTGGAAGAGGACCCTATACTGCAGGATTAGTAGAGGGTTTACAGCAGGGAAAATAATAGCATGAAGCAGAAGTCACTGTTTACAAGAAATTTCTACAAGACAAGGACCCCAAGGCATCCATTTTTGGATTCCTGGCTTAAAGCTCAAACTCTGTACCTGACACATACCATTTGAATTGTGTGTCAAATTGAATTTTCCTGTTTGGAACATTCAGATAAGACTTCAGCCCTGGCCAATATCCCATGTTAAGAGTATGTTTTTTCTGCTGGTCTGGTCCCACTGCCACACCAGCCCCAAATAACACACAGAAACACTGTATTAGATATAAAGCTGTTGGCCAGTTAGTAGTTTCTTATTGGCTAGGTCTGTCTTAAATATTAACCCTTTTCTATTAATCTAAGTATTTCCACGTGGTCTCATCTTACTGGATAGAGGGCTCAGACCTCTGTTCTCTTAAGTCTCTACATGTTGACTCTCCTCCTACCTCCCTCTGAATTCTCCTTGTCTCCTCGTCCAGCCTATCTTGCCAGCAGTGCTTTATTCATTAATCAATAAGAGATATATTTACAGAATGACAATTTCCATCAATCCCAATCATAGTTTTGGACAGACCCAGAAGCATAGTATCCAGATGAGCTGTGCCCAGACTTCTCATGCAAAGAGACTGGGAGGTGATGCTTATATTTATTTAAGCCATGAGTTTGGAATAACTTGCTATGTAGTAGGCAACTAAAGTAATATCTTCAATAGGGCAGTTCCATGTCTGCTCTGGACTTACAAAAGAAATTAAAAGAACATTGTCACAGTACATGGGAAATGCTCTAAATTGTTGTACACAAGATCCCCCCCCCCACACTCGTATTCTAGCCTGGCAGGAGGACTAATATTTCATTTCTATTTAATAGGTGGATAAACTGAGGCCCAGAGAAGCCAGATAGGTGGTTTATCCCAGATCACATATTTTGCTTGCCTGAAACTTGAGTCGTGTCTGCCTTTCCCTCCAATTCCACTTTCTAAGCTATATGCCACATGGCTCTTTGCAGACAGGGTCAGCTCAGGCTCCACATGTTTACAATGTCAGCCTCAAGTAAGGTCAGGAAGAGGATGCATATGTTGGTGTACACCTGCTAAAGAGCAGCAGAAGATGGTGTGAGGGGTGGAAGGCCTAGTAGCTATTTGTGGGTCCTGTAGACAAGGAAAATGGACAAAGGGACCTGTTCTAAAGATGGTGACTGTTTTCCTCTATGGAATAATTCTAGGATGGCAGGATGTCGGATTTGGTGACACCTTATGGTACTTGTGATTCTGACTGGCCTGGAACGGAAGCTTCCTGGAGACGGGGAGATGGTGACTTCATGGCTTTCCAGTACTAACTTACAGAAGAGCAAGGGGACAGTTCTGGGAGAGGCTCATGGTGGCCCTAGGCTTTCATTAATTTCCTGGCCCTGGTTTCCACCTCTGGCCTTGGCTGCTCCTTTGTAGCTGCTGGCCTCTGGGATCCAACATGGAGGCTGAGGGTCGCGGTCTTTACACAGGAGATCCGAACTGGCCAGATTGCTAGTCACTGCTTTGAGTCTGTGGAGTATCTGCTGTGGTGCACCCACCCCAGCCCCCTTCAGCCCAGAGGCTGTGCTCAGTTTTCTTGCTGCAGCTCCAGCACTGAAACATCCCATCTTTCAGGGAAGCACTTTAAACAGCAAGGTCAACAACTCAAAATAGCTTCAGGAAGTCCCTGCATCTGCTAGATTCACTAGGCCCCTCCCTGCCAGAGAAGGCAATTAAAGCTGAGAGTCCCTCTCAGAGGAGAAAAGCTCAAGTGAGAAGACTCTCAAACTACAAGACCAGACCAGCTGCCAGGAAGAAAGAGAAACCAGCTCTTATGCCTAAAAGAGGTTTAGACCGAGTCCCCTGGAAAGAACACTCTCCAACCCATTGAGCTGCCTGCAGGCTGGCAGTGTGCTCCAGGTTCCCATTTGGGAGCTGTCACCCATGCTGGGGTGAGCTTTGGCCTTGCAGCTGTCTTCAAGTCATCTCTACTTCTTTAAGTAACTCCTCATACATATGCCTGTAAGCCACGCCAATAAAACTTACTGGTTTACCAAGTTGGACTTTTGTGGTAACAGTACTTTGATCTGTCATGAATTTCCTGTCTGGGGTGAGTAGATGGGTGTGTTATGTCTCCCCAGGAAAAGTTTTGGCACTCGACAGACACAGGAGGACAGTATTGATGTCCATCTTGCAGAGGGTAGATCTGGACACATTATCAGTAGTACATTCTGAAAACCACTTAGATGGAACTGACTACAGGGCTCCTCTGTAGGGTTGAAAATACCTACAGTGACAACACTCAAGAGCAGCGCTGGGGCTGTAGCTCAGCAGTAGAGTGTTTGGCTAGTATGCACAAGGCCTGGGTTTCATCCCTAGCACTGGGAAAAAATACTGAGCAGCAGTTATTTAGACAACAAGTTAGAAGTGAGTCTCCTGCCAGGGAGACCCTACATTAGCTCTGGGGATGGACAGAACTGACCCAAATCCAGGCTTCATATTTACCAGTCTTGTGACGTCAGGTACATCCTGTGCTCTCCCACTCTGGACCTCTCGGTCTTCTCAAACAAAGGCGAGTTGGTCAGGCTCCCTACAGCAATATGATGGGTGTAACGACGAAAGAAAATGAGGCCAGTGTACCAAGGGCAATGCCTACGATATAGAAAGTGTTTGCAAAATGTCACTACTAACATTACGTTTTAAGTTATTTGTGGTCCTTTAAAAATGCAATTCAGAGCCAGGCGTTGGTGGCACATGCCTTTAATCCCAACACTTGGGAGGCAGAGGCAGGTGGATCTCTGTGAGTTCAAGACCAGCCTGGTCTACAAGAACTAGTTCCAGGACAGGCTCCAAAAAGTTACAAAGAAACTCTATCTCAAAACTCAACCCCCCCCTCCAAAAAAAAAAAAAAATGTAATTCAGGTGCCATCAATGCTGTGTCCTTATTTCTGCCTCAGTCAATTCCAGATGTACATCCGGGCTCTTAGGGCCTGAGCTGCCCCTTTGTCTCTCCAGCCCCCCACCCCATCATCTCAACCCCCCCCCCCAAGCTGGCCTCCACTTTTTAGTTGCTTCTGGAACACTGTCTGAAAGTTCATTAGACTTTCAACAGCCTGAGGATGGGGACCTTCAGGACAGGGACCTGTACCTTCTGCAGAACTGGGCAGAACACAGGCCATCTTCGTTGAATAAATGAATGAACGAATGAGCTTCCCCATGCTGTGATGTGAGCTCCTCCCTCCTTTCTTGCCTGGGGTCTTTTCTGGGGGAACAGGATATGAGTGTCTTAGTAGGGGAGCCTGTGAAGGGAGAGGCACTGTGCAGGTTGCCACTGGGGGGCGTGGCATTCCCAGAAAATCTGCCCAGCTCAGCCTCCACTCTGTGTCCTGCCCTGGGGGAAGAGTTGCAGCTGCCGGAGGGCTTCAGCTGTAGCGCTCCCACGGAGAAAGGGCATACTTTCAGGCCATATCTGCTGTCCTGGCTACCGGATCCTGGGGCAGACTGTGGCCTCTGACTCCTGGGGCTGGGACTGAACTCCTTGGCCTGGTTCTAGGAGATGCTGTGGAGCCCTCCTAAGATTTCCTGCACTACATGGCCCCGTCCTCACTGCTGCCTTGCTCTTTCAAGCTCGTTCTTGTGTCACGAAGGCAGGCAAGGAGCTCTGGGGCTTGGGAGTTTCCTTTCCCAGCTGTGTCTCCTCTCCTCAGTGTGACCTCAGTTTTCTTATCGGAATGGGTGACACACCTGTGTGTGACCAGCATGAGAGTGGGCAAAAAGATGAGTGAGCATGCTTGGCCCTTTCCGGATGTGAGGGGTAGAATGGGTCTTCTGCAGACTTTTGTTAGGGAGTCCTATCTCCCAGAGAGGAAGAAAGGCAGCATTTTCCAGAGCCCAGGATATAGCTAAGTACATGTCCCAGCTTGACAGGGTAGGTGTGTCAGGGTCCTCCAGGTGCCAGCCTGCCATTCCTGCTGGGAGAAACCCTGAGGCTTAGGGGCTGAGGCTGGTTAGTGGGCAACTCTCTTGCAATGCAGCAGTCTGAGGTGATGTGTGGTGACCTGCCGTTGGCTGTTTCCAGTCACTGGTGGTGCAGCCAAGCCTCCTGCTTCTGAGTCAGCAGAGAGAAGGCAGCGTCTACGCGGGGATCCTGCACCACCTCTACTGTGTGGTCTCACGGGAGCTGCTTGGGGATGGGGTTGTGCCACGAGCCCACACACAAATGCTCCTTCCTGCCAACCTGAAGGTCACACATAGCCTCAGACCTGGCCAAGACAGAGATAAATGTGGAGTCCTGAACCCAATATGAAAGGGGATGCAAGGACTTTTCTCCCTCCCTCTCCTTCCTCCCTGTGTACCCACCTAGTGTTTACTGCGCACACAGGTGCCCCTAGGAACTAGGAAGATGCTGGGAGAACTAGAATGGCTTTGGCTTCATGGAGTTTGCAAACCCATGAGGAATATATGTACCTCATGAGTGATGGCAGTGAGCTGCAGATGTTCCGACTCTTATGAAGAACAGAGAGAAGTTAGAATCGGGCTTTGCCCCAGCCTGGGGTTCTGGTGAGACCTCATGTGGGAGACCTTCTTGACATGAAGAGAGTTGGGAGCCTTAGGAAGGAGTACCCTGGAGGAAATGAGAACCAGGAGAAAGTCCAAGGGGAGTGAAACAGGCTAAAGCGAAATGAGGTGGATTCAGCTTAGCCAGGCCCCAAGGTGGCCTAGTGATGGGATGCAGAGAATAAACGTCACCATGGCTAGTTGCACTTCAAGGGACAGGACTGGCTTCTCATGGTCCCAGTGAGACAGTGAGGTCTGCCCTGGGTCACCTTCCATAGAGTTCACTCAGTTGCCCCAGGACAATTGCTCAGAGAGTGGTGGCTTCAGACCCTTAAGCAGTCAATGCTCCCCGTTACTGGCTATGTCCTTCTGCAAAGTCAAGGCCCATGCTGCACCCACCCAGCAAGCAGCAGAGAGCTCCTTGATGGGCATACTCAAGGTAGAAAGGAGGCCAGGCTTGGAGCAAGAGTGTGAGGAGGCCTGACTGGGCTGGACAGAGCCTGAGTGGGGGGCATGGCTCAGGTATGTGATTTTATAAGGAAACAAAGGCAGGGAGGCAGATGTATATTGATGTTTAATAAGGATTAGGAGAAACAAATAGGCCGAATAGATAGATGTTTATTCAGGGAGAAATAACTCACAACATAGACAGATGAACACCAACAGGTTCCTGGTCCAAAGGATGTCTCCGGATGTCCTCCTGTCTCTGTGCTGCAAGCAAGAGAGCTCTCCGAGCCCCCTCCTCAGCCTTAGTCTCCCAGGTCACGTCCGGCCCTGTCTCCACAGGGCATAGTCTATGCCACAGGTGCGGACAAGGTGAATATCTTACTACAGATGTATGTCCCGATTTATAGTTTAAGAAATGGTGCTTTGGCTTCTGGAGACCTAGAGCGGGTTTAGGAGACATGGCAGAGGACCCCAGGCTCTGGTGCAGTCCTGAAGGGAAGAGGGTGGGTAGTATGGGTTGGTGTGATGGGATAATTGGGCCATTTAAGGGGGGCACATTTGGTGGGGTTAAGGAATGATCCTAGAAGTGATGCTTGGAGGAGAGGCCAGCTGTGGGGATAGATAAGCATAGAGAGAATTCAGGACCACAGGCAGGAATGAGACTGCAGAAACAGAGAGGGGAGTGGCCTGAAGAGAAGGGCCATAGGGAGCTCTGAGGCTAACAGGTTAGAGAAGGACAGGTGTCATCCAGGGAGACAGGAAGACCAGTTAGGGGCAGGAAGAGGACTTGGAGTGGAGGACAGGTTTCTTCTGAGAGTCTTCAGGGCTGGCCCAAGCAAACAGAATCATGTATGCCAGGACACTGAGGCAGGAGGCTAGGTGAGCAGAGGTCTGGGAAAGAAGCAGACGCAGGGTCTGAGGACTTTGATGCTAGGTGGTACAGGATGGACTTCGTTGTGTAAAGTGAGAAAGGCTAATAGTGTGGAGTTTAAGTTTATCCTTGGTTACACAACAAGATTGAGGACCACATGGACTGCATATGACCCCGTCTCAAAAGAGAAAACTGTGTGTATTGTAGATTTTTTTCTTGATTTAGTTATTTAGATTTTTGTATTGGTGACTTTCACATTGCTGGACCACAACTCTGAAAGAAAGAGCTCAAGGGAGTTATTTTGGCTCATGGTTTCAGTTCATCGTAGTGGGGAGAGCTTGACAGTGGGAGCCTGTGATGGAGATTGTTCATACATGTCAGAAAGATAGTAGGAAGTTACAAGGGAGGGAAGGGGAGGGAGGGAAAGACAGAGAGAGAGAGCTCAACACACACACACACAGACAGAGCTCAAGATAGGGAGAGACCGAGAGAGACAGAGATAAAGAGACAGAGAACTCAACACACACACACACACACACACATACACACACAGGGAGCTCAAGACACATACACACACATACACACACAGAGAGAAAGACAGAGAGACAGACAGACAGACAGAGCTCAAGACAGAGGGAGACATTGAGAGAAAGAGAGGAGAGACAGAGATAGAGAGACAGAGAGACAGAGAACTCAACACACACACATACACAGAGAGAGAGAGAGACAGAGAGACAGACAGACAGACAGAGCTCAAGACAGAGGGAGACACTGAGAGAAAGAGAGGAGAGACACAGAGCTCAACACACACACAGAGACAGAGAGAGACAGAGAGAGACAGAGAGAGACAGAGAGAGAGAGAGAGAGAGAGAGAGAGAGAGAGAGAGAGAGAGAGAGAGAGAGAGAGAGAAGAAGGGAGGGAGAGAGAACACTCAAGATAGGGACCTTCAAAGCTCCACCTCCAATGACTGCTTCCCCAGCCACCCCTGAGGAACATTCATTCAAAACATGAGCTGGGGGCATTTCTGATCCAAGCTGGAACAGATTTTAACTTCATTCTAAGCAGTACCCGCTCCTTGTAGATTTGAATATTCAGACTCAAGGGGGAGAAAATTTAAATCGCTCAGAACCTCCCTACTTTCTGTAATGATTTGGAATATGCTGTTCCAGTGACTTTCCAATTGTTATCCCACACTAGAATTTGGTAGTTATTCTCTTCTTAACACCCTGGCAATATACCCATAATGCTCTGTTGTGGAATGTTCTAGAGCCTGGCTTCTATGGACAGTTCTACAGCTATGGACAGGTCCATCTGCACGCCATGAGAACTGAGTAAGAACAGGGCTCACTTCAGAGCTGTGGAACTGGGGTCATGTTTTCAACAAGACCTCCTAACAATGCACGCCTAGGTGTTAAAGTTTGAGAAGTAACATTCTAGGGCATTAGGTCACTCCTACCCTCGATTTCCTTGAACAAGAGCAGGAGAACCTTTCTGTTAAGTCAGAGCAACTGGACACCCACAGGGGAACTCTGAAGGGCAGAGAACCTCAGATGAGCTTGTTTTTACTCACAAGCTCAAGGAACGATGGACAGGAGCCAAGAGCCCTTCCCATTTATTTTAAAATACTTTTTATTTTTTTTTTTTTAATGGTGATAGCTAGATGCAGTGGTGCATACACACAGTTCCTGCACTTGAGACTTGAGAATCAAAAATTCAAAGCCAGCCTGAGCTACATGGGTTCAATTCTTGGTACCCACGTGGCAGCTAACAACTGTCTGTAACTCCAATTTCTGGGTATCTGACACCTTCACACCAATGCATATAAAATAAATTTAAATAAATTATAAAAAGAAAAAAAACAAGAAAAGAGAAGGAAAGACCAAATCTCTTCACTTTTCAGGAGGAAAAATCTTTGAGGGGGGAAATGAAAGCTGCTTTTTGCTCATCAGTCCAAATTTCCCCTCCCCAAAGTTGTCCCTGATGCCCCACGAGGACGACATTGTACCTGTTTCTGTCTACCCTTGATGTTGGCTTGGTAAGAGCCACTATGCCATTGATAAGGGGGTGTACTCTATCCCACTGTCCATGTACTCTGTCCACCAGAGTCAGAGTGGCCTGGAAACGTTCAATGGAGAAGAACCATGTCACTGTTTGGACACTCCCTCTTAAGGCCTCCCAGCTCACTGAGGCCAAGCTCCTCCTCTCCCATGGTCCACAAAGCTCTGGATGCCCTGGCCTCTTATTTAATAATCTACTTGACTTACCATCCATGAGTAGACTTCCTCTGTCTAATCTTTGCCTTTTGATCAACCCTCCCTCTGCAACAGGGCAAGCCTTATATCTGCTGTCCCAGACTCTGGAATGCTGCTGTAATTCCAGTTCCTTCTCATCTTTCACTGTCTCAGGAAGGCATCCTTGCAAAATCAGCTCCTTTTGTTTTCCTTCATTTTCTTTTCTTTTAAACAGCACATTGCAGAATGGTCTCTGATCTAGCTGCCTCAGCGGTGTCTGTTTCTGGTTCCTGCTCCAGACATGTGAGCTGTATCAGTCCATTCCTTCTGCTTCCTGCTCTAGCTGCCCCATCTGACCATAGTATTCTGAACATCCAGCACTGTCTTTCCTCTGTCCACAGTCAGTAAGGGCAGCAAAACTGCCTCTGACTAACTGGTCCAGAAGTAGCCATGTGACTGAGTTCTGGCCAATGGGACCACCCTTGCCTCTGGCTTAGTGATTGGGACAGAGATGGACACTGAATGAGGCTAGGCTTGGTGGGAACTTTGCATTAACCACTTTGTCTTGTAGGAACTAAGCTGGCTGTATGTTAGCCTGGGGTTTCTGAGGCTTCAGAGGAAATGGTACCTGAAAAGAGTCACTTTGAGAAACAGAGCCAAGAGCCCTGGGATCAAACCCAGCCCGAAGCTTATTCACCTCTTAACCTTTTTAATCCACTGAGCCTGTAGATTTTTCTTATAAGTTTGGTCACTTGAACTGGACTTTCATCATTTGCAGTGGCTGAATAGACGCTGACACATGGGCCACCCCATGTGCACCTGTGTGTGAATCTATTCCTTGGTGTTCACTAAGTGTATCTTTTACAGTGGGACCAGGACACAACTCCTGATCTCAGGAGTGCTAACAGCAGGGACAACAGAGCTCTCTGCTTGCTCAGATGCATTTTGGAGCAGTGGGATGGTCGCCTGGAAGCCAGTGCTGGCAGGAAGCACACCAAGTCTTTCATTCAAAATGATGGAGAGTTTAGAGAGGTTTGGGAATACAGCACCAGGGAGGCTGGGGCAGGAAAGTCAAGGCCAGACTGGTTACAGAGTGACTTCAAGGCTAGACTGAGCAATGTAGTAAGAATTTGTTAAAAACAAAAAACAAAAAAGCCAGCCAACCAACAAACCAACCAAACCCCCCAAAACAAAAGAAACCAAACAAACATCCCTCCACCCCCCAACCCCACAAAGGAAGGGGCTGGAGATGCCATGCACGAGTGCTTGCTGATCTTGTGGAGGACTATAGTTCAGTGTCTAGCACCCATGGTGGGTGGGTGGTTCACAATCACCTGTAACTCTAGCTTCAGGGAATCTGACCTCTGGTCTCTGTGGGCACCTGGATTCACATGTACATACCTCCCCACACACTGCATAACAGAAAATAAATGATACACACGGGTGGGATCCTCAGCTTGGGGTTGCTTAGGCATATATGTGAGAAAGTTTTCATATTAACCATCATCAAACAGGCCTAAGTGAAAGTACTTTAGGGACTGTGTGCCTGGCCCCTCTCAAATCTCTAATGAAGACTCAGGTGACTGTAGCCTTGAGGGGAGGTGGGGAGGTGGGGGGAAGGAGTTGCTTGCACTATCTTGTGGTTATAAAGGAGGATGCCTTTCCTAGAAGGAAGAGATTTCCGGGGACCAGAAATAACTCACATGAGAGCCCCTGTATGCACTGGGCAGGGTGCTTGGTGGGTTTCTTGTTTTCAGCTGGAAGAAGGACTGTCGTGGAAGAGTGCAGAGGATTGGGAGAAAGTGGAAGCAGGCAGAGGTACACAGCGAAGTCATCTGTGATGTTGAGCTCCCCTCTGTCCACCTAGGAGCTCAGTGACCTCAGACAGATTACTGATGCAGCGGCATGGAATGACACACAGGCACTGCACTATAACTTCCAGCAAGTTCACCTGAGTAACAAATGCAGTGAGGCCTATGGGAGTTTCCTTTTTATAAACTGTAGCAGTATGGCCATAATTGTTAAGTTCTAAAGTAAACCTTTTTACTTTTCGTAACTCTAAAATTAGGATGGCCTTTATAATCTACAGTGTAACAGAATTTCATTAGCAACTTATCCTTTTTCTGGCTACATCCTGCAATCAGTGCCATCTCACCCACTGAGTGGATGGAATGAGAAAGGGCTGTCACGACTGTGTCCACTTCCAGAGAGCACGCCACCCTCATCATCCAGAGAACAGAAGATGGCACCTTTGCCTCCGTGCCCTCAGATCTTGGTACGGTGTTAGGACTTAATCCAGCAGTTTCCAACCTGTGGGTCTAGATCCCTGTGTTGAACAACACTTTCACAGGGATTGCTTAAGACCATTAGAAAACATAGTTATTACAATTCATAACAGTAGCAAAACAACAGTTATTAAGTAGCAAGGAAGATAATTTTATGTTGGGGGTCGCCACACATGAGGAACTGTATTGAAGGGTTGCAGCTTTAGAAAGGTTGACAATTACTGATAATTCCTTCTGGTTCTGATTAAGGCAAGTGGCAGCGAAGGGGTTGGTTGAAGGGATCTGATTTTGTTTTTGCAGTGCTGAGGATCCAACCCAGGCCTTCACAAATGCTAGACAAATGTTCCACCACTGAGCTATAGATCCAGCCCTGGAAGGGTTTCTGTCAAGTCAAACTCAATCCTCTCTCCTGCCAGTGAATTGAGAAGCTCATGGCTAAGGAGTGCTAAGGAGTGGTCAAGTCATTGTATATCCTGTTCTTCTGGAGCCACCCACCTCCTCCGGGTTGCAGGGTAGGCTGTAGAAGCACACCTGGCCCGTTATACCCTTCTGTCATCTTGCTCTCCCATCCTGCTCTGTGAGCAATTCAATCCACATAGATCCTATCCTCTGGCCTCAGCGATGAGCCCAGTGCTGAACAGACATGATGAGATTTTGCTCTGTGTGGCGACTGCTGATTGTGCCCTGTTGCAGCCCCTTGACACCTTCCATTTGCATTCATGCTGACTCAATTTCCAGGGGTTCATCCTTGGTCTCTGCCTGGGGGCGCCCTCAGGCAGCTGGAGCTTGTTCTGTCCATGTGTGACAGGGCTGTAGCTGGGCAGGTGAAGAGAGTGTAGGATGCCTACAGTAAAAAAAATCTAAGAAATTCTTAGTCCCGGCCTTGGGGTTCCCTTCAGTTAAAGGGGATTTTGATGAGCACCTCAATTCCTCTGAGGCACGTGTTCTACCCTGGACTTGCAAGATTCTTTGTGGGGTTAGGCTATTTGCACCCACAGGGACTGTGTATACCACTCCTTGCTGGTGCCAGATCTTCTCTGGCCCACACCTTCATCCTCCTGCTGATGTTCTGTCATCATTTCTCAGAGGCTGTACTGCTTATATGACTTCCAAAGGGGAGTCCTGACAAAGACACGGGCCCCTTTTGTTGCCTCCTCTCATTAGCTGTCAGGAGTAAACACTTGGGGAATAGAGTCAGGCTGGGAGAGCAAAGCCAGAAGTGGCAGGTGGTAGGGCTCTGACACTCTCTAAGGGCCACACACCTCTGCTCAGAGGCTCAATAGAGCCCATCTTGCTGCACACCTGTGTTTTGTCTTCTGCAGCTGCCATCCCCACCCCTCCAGAAATCCTTGTCCACAGCTACTCAGCACACTCTTAGCTCCTAAGTCTCACGCCGGTCTTTCTCCCTTGGGGCTCTCCATTTTGCAAGTTGTTCAGTTGCTGGGATGTAAAGGAAGAGAAGGGGTTCACATATGTACGTGTGATTGGCTGTGGGTGTAAGAGACATGTGCTTGGGTTTATGCTTCTTAGCCAGACTCATTTCCCAGGTACAGCCTTGTCTGTGGAGAATCATGTAGGAGCCCAAAGAGGAACGGGGCCTCCTTTCTCTCACATCTCTTTGATCTTGTACTGTCCTCCTCTTCGCAAGTCTCGCCTCTCTGCTTCCTCCTCCTCCTTTTTGTCTCTTTTCTCCACTTCTCCAGAATCTAACAGAATTATCAACCTGTAGCCTTGGTGCTGTGGCAGATGTTTGGTCAGCTAGCATCCATAACTCTTATCGAAATCCTATTGCCCATCACAGATGAGAGCTCTACGAGCTAGCTTCCAGGCAACCTCAGGACGGGAAAGATGACAGCAAGTAAGGAAATAAGAGCCAACAGTCATAGAGCACCTCTTCACATCCAGGTGACCTGTTTCGTAATGAAGCTCCCTGGAGTATAACCAATGCACTCCATATCTGTGTTGTTTCTGATCCTCATGACAAGCCTGCAGTTATGCATTTGTATCTGCCTACACGTGAACACTGAGGAGATCAATCCACTCAACCTAGGAATGGTCTGGGATTTGAATCAAGAGGTGCAATATAGAGCAGAGTACCTGGCCACTACTGGTCATTGCCTGGCATGACCAGATCACCTTCTGGGACAGGAAACTCCCAGTGTTGTCCCTGTGGCCACAGAGAGACAAACCTGATGCACTGACTGTCAGACTGCCAGCATGCCAGGTGGGAGAGCTCCCTCTTGCTCCACTCTGGCCATCCTGTCCTCACCCTGCCCCCTCTTCTATCCCGGCAGCCAAGTGCAGCTGGAGGCAGCCCTGGGAACCACCAACGGCTTTATGATGTGCAGATGGTGTTTCCACCAAGCCCCTTGCTTTTCATGTCAGTGGCCTCTGGGAGCTGCGCCAGCCCAGATGTCCCTGATCATGAGAAAGCTTCCCCTGGCCAGGCTGGCATGAGACGCCAGGGATGAGGCCCCAGGCCAGCTCCTCCGGCTTGATTCTCTAGTGAGAAGACTTGGCCGGGAGCCTGAGGGGAGCGTGATCCTGGGTCACCTGTGTCCAGCGTGTGGCTTAGGATGGCATATCTCTCTGAGCTCACACAGATGCTGCACACCCAGCTTCTCAGAGGGACATGGGAGGGATTATTTTTCCCCATATATGCCTACCTGACTGTGCCAAGTGATCTATGAGTATAGGCTACATCCTCCATCAGAGGTGTCCTCTTGTATTAGAAGCAATTCTACCCCATAGTGAGAGACTGGGCCTGAGTCAGAGACTATGCCTTCCCCACCAGGTCACAAGTTATCACTCTCAGAGATGAAACTGCTGCCTGCTGTCAGACTGGAAAATTCTTCAATCTGAAAAATTACGATACTTCCACCAAATCAGCTGTTTCTTTCTTCCCTCCCTCCCTCTCTTTCTCCCCCTCTTTCTTCCTTTCTTTCTTTCTCTCTCTCTCTCTCTCTCTCTCTCTCTCTCTCTCTCTCTCTCTTTCTTTCGTTCACATTTCAGCTTTGGGTTTAATCAATGCAAGAGCCTTTGTTTCATCTTCTTAAGAATAGTGTACTGGGGGTTGAACCCAGGGCCTTCTAAATGCTAGGCAAATGCTCTGTTCATGAGCTACAGTCCCAGCCCCAAGACTGTCATGTTTAAAGATTGAGAATGATGTGCCTGTGTCTTCTACCATGCTCTCCAGGGATGAACTGAACATCCTCTCCAGCAGATCGGGAGCTTCCAAAGAGTGGATAGTGGTCCCTCTCTGTCTCCTCCAGGGTGTTCAGATGAGGCTCTGCTCATGAAGGATGCTGCTTTGGATTGGATATGAAATGCCCTCCCCAAAAACTTATGGTTAAAGGCTCAGTCACCCATTGCTGCTGATGCTGAGAGATGTCAGGGTTGTGAGGATGCTCATATCCTCAGTGGCTAATCCATGTAATAGTTCATAGCTGACTTTGAGGTGTGGTCTCATTGGAGGAAGGGGGCGCTGGGGCACATCTCTGAAGGGTGTGTCTTGTCCTTTGACCTTTCCCTGCTCTCTGTCTCCTGTCTGCCCTCAGATTTGCAGTTGTCCACTATGGATTTCTGCTAAGATAGTCTACATAGCCTAACATCCATGGAGCCAACCATGAATCGAAAGTTCTGAGACTGAGTTAAACAAACATTTCTCTGCCTCAGGTCTCTCAGGTATTTCATCACAGCAATACAAACTGAAAAATAGATGCTCAGCTTAGGGAGAAGTTTGCTGGCCATCCTAGGGGGTGGAAGGTTCAGTTCTGAACACCCACTGTGTACTCCCACATAGAAAAATGTAGTATCTGCCTGTCCTCAGATGCTAGGCACAGAAAAGATGCCTAAAGGATAGCATACACAGTGGGATCCAGAGAGACATTGTCATCTGCTTCCAAAACAAATCTTGGTCACAGGCCCTGGAGATGACTTGTCTATACTGCCTTTCTTAGCGCTGGCCAGACACACTACCAGGGACTGAGAAAACAACTTTTGCCAACCACCTTGGGAATTATGGGGACATAGGGACAGTGACAGTCAAAGCAGGTGCTGAGGCTGCATGAGAAAGAACAGGATGCAGTCTATACTGTGACATTCTGTGTAACCGAGCTCGTGGCTGGGAGCTCAGATCCCAGAGCTCCGAGGGAGCTCAGGCTGGATGGACCATTGAAGAAGTGACTGAATGAGTGAGTTCTGTCTTTAAAGTACTCACATTCTACCAAGGAAGGAGTGGAGTTCACATCCTGGAGTCCTGTTATGTGTAAGGTACCCTTTCTGGCTCTTATATATAATATCTTATTAATGTGTATGAGTATTTTATCTGCATGTACCATGTGTGATCCTGGTGCCTGCAGAGGTGTTCACATTTCTGGAGCCCCACTATGTGTAAGATACCATTTAAGGCTCCCTTATACATATACTATTTTATTTTACTGATGTGTATGAATGTTCTATCTGCATGCATGTCTGTACTATGTGTGCTCCTGGTGACTGTCGAGGCCAGAAAAGGGCTTGGGATCTTCTGTAACTCAAGTTAGATTAGAGACCTTTGTGAGCCACAATGTGAGTGGTGGGAACTGAACCTAGGTCTTCTGCAAGAGCAGCCAGTGCTCTTTGCCCAGAGCCATCTCCCCTGCCCTATGTTATCTCATTCAATTTCCAAAACAATCCAATCCAAGAGGATAGCTTTTATTTTCTCTGCTCACAAATGAGGGAATTAGGGACCAAAGGGGCAAAGTGACCTGCTCAAATGTCACAGCTGATGGATAGGGGAGCTGACATCTGGTCTAAGGTTTTTTGATTTCTGGACCTGCATACTTCTGGGAAGAATAGTCTAGTATTTAATTCAGAGGCACCCAAGACAGATGGAGATGTGGCATGTGAGCTGAGGGAGAAGAATGCTCAGAGAGGGCTTCAGGGGAGTGACATTAGACAGGGGTTTTAAAGGGTGAGTAGGAGTTCATCAGATAATGAAGATACGGAAGCCGGCAAAGGAGGGTGGATTATATATTTGGAAGGTTCCCTGCAGGAGCTGGTGGGTTGGGAGCTGCTTCTGCCTGTGCTCTTCAGCCATGTTGTCTCTGGAGGGAGAGAGATTACTCTCTTCTCACTGTGGGAGGGAACAGATAGGACCCTAATCTCACGCCAGAAAATGTGTTGTGAGCCCCTCCCTGCTCCTTCTGCCAAGTCAGCTGTGCTTCTGAGAGGAAGGAAGGGTGGTGTAGGCCACCTGTGATGAGAAGCTTCCTCCAGAGAGGGCAAGGGGGTGGGGAGGGCTGCAGCTCCGGCTGCAGCTCCGGCGGGGCGGTGCTTCTGGCTAGAGTGAGCTCTAGGGCCAGTGCCTGTGTTCTGAATGCAGAAGTGGCTTACTACTGTCTCCTGCTGGTACACTTGCCTCTGTGCATCTTCTCTGGGCCTGGTATCTGAGGACAGATAGGCATCACTTTTGTCTGTGTGGGAGTGTGCAGCAGGCCTTTAGCAGATCATTGGAGGTTGAGCAGTGGTCAGATGTTGTGAATTGACAATTTTGCTAAAACACGGTACACTGCAATTCATTTTTTATCGAGTTCATCAGCATCTGCCCGAACCCCAGGTTTAAGGGGACCAGGAAAAAAGGCCTCTAGACCTCTCAGCTGCCAAGTTGTTCACACGTTTGGCTAACAAGGCCTTAAAATAAAGTCAGAGATTGAATTAGGTATCCCATGTGGAGGCAGAGAATCAGCTGATTCTTCTTATTCCAACCCTTGCATTTTCTCACTAAGAGATGTTGCATGAGCGGTGGATATGTGGATGGTGACCCCAAACTCCTGCCTGCAGCTCACTGGGGGAGGAGCTATTTTCATGCTGCTTTCTCCAGTCTGTTGTGCAAGACAGTGTTTGTTTTTGCTTTGTTGAGACAGGGTCTTATGTAGTCCAGGCTAGCTATGTAGCTGAACCTTGAACTCTTAATTCCTTTAACTTCATGTCTGAAGTGCTGGGGTCACAGGTGTCCACCACCACACTAGCTCAGCAAAATATCTTGATCCGAGACCAGGATCTGCAGGTCCTACAGTGCCACCTAACACAATATAAACCCTAATCATGACAGCGCTTTCTCCTTTGAAGAAGCCCAAGGAAAGGCACACAGAGAGCCAGATTCCAGCCATAGTGTGAGTGAATGAAGGTCAGAGGTACCTCTGCAGGACCTTTGCTGGGCTCGGTTGGCTGAGAGAGACTGTCCCATGGAACCCAGCAGATAAGCACTTGCCCAACCAGGAACATCACTGACGATAGTGCCACGGCATCGCTGACAGGCTGTCAGCGGCAACCAGAGCAGAGGCCTTTCATCTCTTGCCTCTCCCCACCTGCCCAGGACATTCTTGCATCAGCTTCCTGCCCGGGCTCTACTTCGGCTGGCATCAGGTGCTCCTCCTGAGGGGACACACAGGTGAGGAGGAATCCCAGAGAGCAGGCCTCTAGATTCGGTTTGTTGAGTGGTTCAATTCAAAGCCGCTTCCAGCGGCCATCAGTCCGTCCCTCAGCCCCCACCAGTTACAGCCAGTCCGCTTGTCAAGCTTCATCCTGCAAGGCTCGGCTCCAGTCAGGCCTGCCTGAGATTACCTAGGTGTTCTGGTGACTTCTGAGGGCCTCGCATGAAAGATAACGCCCAAATCAACAAATCTGCCATTGTGGCTTTGAAGAGACTGTTTCAATCACTTTATTTTGTCTTTATGTCAGGTTTGCCAGATGGCGCGGGTCTTTCTGAGGTCCTGTTCCGAGGGGGCGCAGGCAGAGCTTCAAAGCCTCTTTTTAATCTTTAGCAACATCACAGCGGCGGGAAAACTGCCTCGGCTCCCTCAAGTCTCTCCCACAAAAGAGGCGCGGCCCAGGCTCTAATGAAAGCCAGATAAAGGGATGGCTGGAATCAGAAACAGAGGGAAAAGAGCAGTCGTTAGTCTTTCTTGTAGCTGTTTCAAAAGAAATTCTAAGACAAATTATGGCTTTGGGTGTTTTTCTAAAGGACTGAAGCAGGGAGAGGCGCTGGGGGAGGAAGCTTTGACCCCTCAGCACCCTTCCCCTTGCATGAAAGGCAGAGGAGACTGAAGAAAAGCCGAAATACAACAATAAACTTTCCGCGTGTGCGCGTGGGGATGAAAGGCGCGTGGCATAATTAGGGGCGCGGGCTTGGGGCGGGCAGCCGGCCTTACCTTGCCGCCAGCGCTATTAATGAAGAGGCTGTCTCCTTTCTTCTCTGGAAGGGGTGCCTTTGGTTTTCGGGAACAGGGTGGGGTACCAGGCAACGTGACTGACATTGGATGCAGGCTAAGAATAATATGCCTTGTGCCTCTCTGCCACATAAGGGCCCGAGTGCCCCCTGGGGACTGTCACTACCGTGTCACAGGTGAGCTGGAAGCAAATGCATCTCCTTTAAGCTCTCCAGGCCCTTGTCTATAAGCCCTGGGCAAAATTGTCTGACCTGCAACTCCAGCCCTCCACCTTGATCTTGGGAAGAGAAGATGAGGAAAGCCATTAGTTTTAGTTACTGGTTGTCTATCTGGGTTATGTAATGTCTTCTTTTAAATAAGATTTTATTTATTTAACATGGATGGGCTTTTTCTTTTCTTTCTTTTTCTTTCTTTCTTTCTTTCTTTCTTTTTTTTTTTTTTTTTGAGACAGGGTTTCTCTGTGGCTTTGGAGCCTGTCCTGGAACTAGCTCTGTAGACCAGGCTGGCCTCGAACTCACAGATATCCGCCTGCCTCTGCGTCCAGAGTGGATGAGTGGATAGGCGTTTTGTCTGCATGTATGCCTGTACCTGCATGCAGTACCGGGAAGGGACCAGAAGGGGGTGTCAAGAGTTACAAAAGATTGTGAGCCACCATGTGGGAGCTAAGAATCAAAGCCAAGTCCTCTGCAAGAGCATCCTGTGCTCTTAACTGCTGAGCCATCTCTCTAGCTCCTGATACAGTAATGTCTTAAAACCAAAATGTCAGGCCCCAGAAACCTGGGAAATCTCAGGGTGGCTCCTTGTGGCTGCCTCTGACTTCACTGAAGCCATGGGAACTCCTGTGGACGGTCAGCAGCTTCTTTGCAAGGATTTGAGAGGACCAGAAAACAGGTTTGATGGACAGACAGGCAGGAGAGATGAAACTGGATAGGAAGTCAGTGGACAAGACTGTTCCCTGAGCATCTGTGTCAGGGCCTCACGGTCTCACGACTGAGGATTAGCTCCCCATAGAGCTGTAGTATGGATACTTAGACTGAGGCTCCAGCTGGGAAAGGGTTAATCAGGGTCACCCAGCTGGTTAGGGACAAAGTAAGAAATGCACTAGAGGATTCAGATGCTGGGTGTGGGGAGCTTTGGGGTAAAGTGTAGTCAGAAGAGGATTCACAGTGGTCATGGTCCACGGCCTGTTTTCCATGCTTTAACTCTTTAGCTTCCTCATCTCTGTGTGCACACATGGCTGAGTGTGGAGCTGGGTGCTGAGAAGTAGAGGACCCCATGGTGACTGAGGAACTGAGGCCAGCTAGGGGCACAGGGCTGTGAGATGATGAGGGCTGGGTTCATGTCAAGTCCCTTCCCTTGGGGCAGAGGACAGAGCTGGCTGCCCTAGCCAGCTGGCCATGCTCTGGGCTGTTTGAGTGGAGGGGACTTCAGGTTGGAGCTTGTAACCATGTGGGGAGGCAGGTTGCCACGGCTCTGCTGCCTGTACAGGACTCACCGGCCTGATCAAGCAGTCCTTGTAGTTGGTACTGTGCAGCGGGGAGGCTCAGGCTCTGCCGATGCCTCCTGAGGTTTGAATCCTGGTTCCTCTGCCTCTTCTCTGGGAACTCTGAACAAATGAATTACCCTTTTTTTGTACCTCACTTTCCTCTTCCAAGAAAAGGGGCAGCTAATTCCACATCCTTTAAGGGTTGTCATGGGAATAAGTGAGTTGCATAGCAGTGTACGGAACAGATACCCAACAGCAAGAGCTGCTTTGGTTGTGGTCAGTGGTGTGCCACATGCAGTGTTAGCCAGAACAGGCTGACCATCCGCCAGAGATCCTGTCTGCAGGCCAGGCTTGATGTGTTGGGAGGGACCTCCAGTAAATGACTCTCCTTCTCATTCTCCCTCTGGCAACACATCCCATTTTACGGACTTCCCATGGTTCTAGTGTGGGGGGCTAAGCCTACTGGGGCCATGTGACCCTATTCCTCAGCCCACAGGATTGGCTCGGGAAGATCTGTGACCCATGCCAAGCAAATCCTTCCAGAATTTTGGTGCCAGAATATTAAAAAAGATACACTTCCAAGCTGCTGCTGCTGCTGCTGCTGTGTGTGTGTGTGTGTGTGTGTGTGTGTGTGTGTGTGTGTGTGTGTGTGTGTGGTGGTGGTGGTGGTGGTGGGGTGCACGCCTATCTTGGCAGCACTCAGTGCAGGGTCAGGAGCATACAGAGGTCAAGGTCTATCTGGTCTACAGAGAAGGAGTGCTACCTTCTCCAGCTTTGTAAAGGAAGCTTTGACCTGGGAATGAATGAAAAAGCAGGAGATGGGGGAGGGGTGAAGAATGAGCTAGTGGGGAAGCAGCCATACCTCTGATCATGCCCCTGACAGATCCAAACACCATTGCATTAAAGAGGTTCCAGCTGAGGTGCTTGCAGTTCAGAGGGTGACTCGCTTGAGGACTGAAGGGGCTGTCGCCCATGCTCACAATGCTTTCCCACCTAGGAGCTCACAGTCTCAGATGAATGCGCCAGGAGAGAGTGGCATCAGCATGGGACCCGCTGCACGGAAGTGCGGTTGGTATGGCTGCAGTGGCACCGAGTCTTCCTGAGGGGGTAGTCACAGTGTTGAGCTGGTTTCTGGCATAGGAAATAGGTAATGGAGAGGGAAGCATTCTCAGGAAATGGTGGAACTCTGGCTAAAGACGCTCTCCAAGGAGATAGACTAGCGAAGTTGTGTGGGAAGGGCAGTAGCTGGTCCTATCTAGCTCAAATGCCTGTCAACTGCGTGATGGAAGGGTGAATTGAGCAGGTGAGTAATGATCAGAGCATGAGGCTATTGAGTTTCTTGTAACTTGGGTTTTATGGGCTGGAAAATGGGTGTCATGGAGGTGCTTTTATTTATTTTTTTAATGTTTTGTATGTTTTTATATGTGCATGTACAATGTGTGTGTGTGGAGGTCAGAGGACAATTCTCTGGAGTCAGGTCTCTCCTTCCACCTCTGTGTGGGTTTTGAGGCTCAAACCCAGATTGCCAGGCTTATGCTGTAGGCACCTTTAATTACCGAAGCACCTCTCAAGCCCAGCTGTGTTTGGTTTCAAAGTTGAAGTGAGGATGGTTAAGATGGGGAGGCTGAGAGGCAGGACAGGTGCAGTCATGGGGATGTGATTCCCACGGTGGTCTTGGCTGGAGGTGGGCGTCTCAGGAGTTTGTTGTATATTCACTGAGCTAACTGTAGCTCCACCCTTCCAGCTCAGTGCTTGTAGCAATGATGACTGTGTGACCACCTGGACGAAAGCTGTTTTTATCCAGTGAGTTGTAGAAAAGGAATTCTATGGTCTAGTGGGCATGGGGCTGACAGGAAGTGAGGCTGAGACCTCTGGGGCCCTTACAAGGCACAATGGAGTCTAGAGATGAAAACTGTATTGGATAAGAGGTGAGACCAAGGCCTGAGGCCACTATTGGAATTGCTGAGTTAGGCCTCTCGCTGGGCAGTTCAGGCACCTGAGGCAATGACTCTGCTGAACTGAACTTTCTGTAGTTTATTGTTATGGGTCCTGAGACTCATGAGGTCATACGGGGTCACAGCCACAAGGGGAAAGAGAGAGCCGTGGTGGAAAGAACTGAACTGTCTAAGCCTGAATAGCCAAACGAAGATTATCTTACTAGCAGGCACAGGGCCTATGGGAGAAGTCATTCTGACATTAAGTATGGACTCTACCAGAATCTCATAGCTAGATGCACCAATGGTGGCTGTTTCTCACTGTTGGGAGAAAGAAGCAAATTCCAAGAGACTATGGAATTTGATGAGTAGTACACTCCATCCTGGCTGAATTTCTGACTGAGCCATCCTCTCAGTCCTCAGGTCTGGTCTTTTAATAATGTTTTGTGCTTTCTAGAACTCCACTAGACTAACATTCATCCCTTCTGAGGATGGAGCGTCTATAATAGGTGTAAATAAAAGATTGTCACCACAGGTGCCCGGTAGGGCAGTGGTCTGGGGAGTGGGTGGGACCTGGGAATGTGTGCAGCATGGATGGGGCTAGGGGATAGATTGGTGGGAAAAGAGGCTAAAGAATAGGGTGAGGACAATGTTGGACTCTGGGACATCCCACCCTGGTGGGCTAAGTCACTCTCAGGTGTTACAGCAGGTTTCCCCGCCGGCTGCCGCTGGTTCTGCCGCCATTGTCCTGCAACCACGTGTGCCCCAAATAACACTCAGAGACTCTGTATTTGATACAATCCTGTTGGCCAATTACCATTACTGTTTATGGGCTAGCTCTGTCTTAATTATTAACCCATTTCTACTTATCTAAGTATTTCCACGTGGTCGTCTTATCGGGGAGCCGCGCGGCAGGCGTCCTGCTCCTTCCCCGGGCTACATCTTGACCCCGCCTTCTACTTCCTCTTTCCTCCTCCTGGTCTCCTAGCCCCGCCTATCTTGTTATCTCATTGGCCACAGTGCTTTATTAACCAGTATGAGAAACATATATACAGAATCACATCTCCCATCACTCAGGAGCTGACTCTGAGCAAGAATTTTAACTTTTATGGTGCCAGGCGTTGAACCTAGTGTCTCATATATTCTGGGCATAAATGCTACACCTGAGCTATATTCCCAGACATGCTTTCACTTTAAATAGAAATATATTTATTATTTCGTGTGTGTGTGTGTGTGTGTGTGTGTGTGTGTGTGTGTATGTATGATGTATGTGCAAGTGCCTGTGGAGGCTGGAAGATGGCATTGGCTCCTCTAGAGCTGGGGTGACAGATGATTGTGAGCTGCCCGGTTTGGGTGCTGGGCACTGAGCTCCAGGCCTCTGCAAAAGCAAGCAGCAAGTGCTCCTAACTACTGACTACCTTTCCAGCCCCCTGAGACAGGGTCTTACTAATTTATACACTCATTCTGTAGCCCAGGAAGGCCTTGAACTTGTGACCCTCCTGCCTCAGCCTTCTAAATAGCCAGGGTTATAGATAGGCATGCACCATCAGGTCTTCTACAAGTTAATTTATTTGGTAGATAATACCAGGTAACAGTGATAAGAGATTAGGAAAATGAACAGAAATGTGCTGGTAAAGTAGGGGACGTAGTAGCCCTTTTAAAATGTTTTCTCATTTTCATGATGACAATGTTCTCACCATGTTTGATTTTAAGCTATTAATGTAGGCTAGCTGAGTAAAGAATTGGGAGAAATGTGGGGCATGCCAGTCTGTTTGCTGTGGCTGTAACAGACTATTCAAGGCTAGATACTTTAGAGAGGAAATGCTGGTTTAGGTTATAGTTCTAGAGACTGCAATGCCAGCCTCAAGTGGCCGCCTGTGTTTGGAGTCTGGTGAGGGCCTCATGATAGGTGACAATGTAATGACAGGAGAGTGTGGAGGCGATCACATGGTGACAAAGGAAGCCAGAGAGCTTCAAGGCTCAGGTCCGGGCTTACACATTTATGTGTGCATGTGTGTGTGTACACGTGTGAATGTGTGTACATTGAAGTTGAAGTTGGTATCTTCCACTATTGCTCTCCACCTTAGTTTTTCACGAAACCTGTAGCTTGTCATTTCAGATAGATTAACTGGCCAGTAAGTCCCAGGAATGCCTCTGTCTCTGTGTCCTCAGTGTTGGGGTTACAGGTGTATGCTGATATGTCTGCATGCTGGGATCTGGACTTGGGTTCTCATGCTTGCACAACAATTCACTCTCTGAGCCATCTCCCTAGCTCCAGGCCTGCTCTTTTCTAATAACATTTATACCTATGAGAATGCCACCAGCCAACATTAATCACTTCTGAGGGTGGAACCCCCATGACACAATGCCTTCAATCAGGCTCTACTTCTCAAAGGCTCCAAGCCCTGCACAACACCACACAGGGCCCAGCTTCTAGCACAGAGGTCTTCAAGGACAGACCACAGAGATGGTTCCCATGCACAGGCATTAGCTGGCTTTGGTACATCCCAGGAAGCAAGAAAGGGGAGGGAGGGAGGCAGTCAGAAAAGGTGTGTGATTGAGCTGATCACCTGTGAGCATCTGGGGTTTCATACTGATAGGGAGTGGAAGGGACACATATTTAAGTCATTCCACCATGGGCTGGGCTGCAAATCTTCACTGAGTCCCCACATGTCAGGGGCTGAGGCTCTTCCCCAGGGGTTGGTAATTGGCTGGTACTTCTGGCCAGGCCAGGGTTGTGTTTGCCAGAGAAAGACACCTGGGAGTTAGCTGGCAAGCTGGGTCAGAGTGGGAAGAAATGGGGTGTTAGGATTATTGCCAGCAGCAGGTGAGGCCTTCCTTCTAAACACTTTACAGCTATCTCCACCAGGCCTGACTTCCTGTGAGGCAAGATGACATTTTATATTCTCTGGGTTTGTGGGGTTTCTTCCATGTTGCTTAGTTCTGTCTTCTGTTTGGCCTATGTAAGGGTAACAGTGAGGGTCATATTATGATTGGCTCCAGAGAAAATGCTCTTTTTGGTTGTTCTTACACTTCGCTTATCTTTTGAGACTGGATCTCTGTGTGGTTTAAACTGGAACTCAGGAGCATCCTGCCTCAGCCTCCAGTGTGATGGGGTCACAGGTGTGTGCTGCCATGCTCAGCTCTATTTTCTTTAAAAAACCAACTCCATTCATTAGTTGACAACTTGCTGACTAGTAGCTTGCTGTGTAGCATGGACACTGACCCTTCTGCCTTTTGCTCCTGCCTCTGGATCATTAACTTGAAGAACTTTGGTTGTCTGAACTCATTTCTGAACATAGGAGTGTGGCCAGCCTTGATGTGTCAGGGACAGGAGTGGCCTTTCAGGTTGAGCACCAGGAAATGGTGGGTAAATCTTCGCAGCAGGATGCCCCTCGGGTATGTCTAAGGCCTGGTAGGGATGGACCTGTCTCACCCATACACTAACCACCTCATGGAGATAGTATTGGGCCTTCTGCTGCCATCCTGTGAGTCTCTCTCCTGTACTCCTCCTGGGCCTGTTCCCCAGAGACCTGCTCCCACGATTCCTGCTCTGGTTTCAGTGTTTCTCCCAGACTCCATGTTATAAACAAATCCTTACTTCCTAGTATTAGTAGTCTTCGGAGGTAGGGCCTTGGGGGTGATCTGGATTCAGTGAGGGGAAAAAAGGCACACCACAAGATGGCATGAGTGGCTTTATGGGAAGAGGAGAGAGGCCAAAGTGAACCCTCTCTCTCTCTCTCTGTCTCTCTCTGCCTCTCTCTCTGTCTCTGTCTGTCTCTCTCTCTCTCTCTCTCTCTCTCTCTCTCTCTCTCTCTCTCACACACACACACACACACACACACACACACACACACACACAGGATAACCTGTGTCATGTGAATGTGGTAAGGCCCTTAACAGATTCAAACATCAAGCCAATAAACCTCTGTGGTTTATAAAATATCCAGTCTCAGGTGTTTTGTTAAAACAACAGTAAAAAAATTGAATAACAATAGTCATAAGTCTGGGCAATGCAGCATGTCAGCCCTTTTGGCTTGTGAGCTAGCTGTCTTACCAGTGGTGCCTTTTGTCCCATCCTCTACCCACTAAGATATGGTACAGCTTGAAGGGCTTATCAGTTTTAATATCAGGGTGAAGAATCAAAGTCTGTAAAAATCCAGAACAGGAAGCAGGTGCTAAAGGAGGAAGGGAACCTGAATATCTCACATCTGCATATCATCTACATATCTTCACATCTGCATACCACCTGCCTATCTTTAATCTGCATATCATCTGCATATCTATCTTCACATCTACATATCTGCATGCCTATGTATCTGGCCCCTTATCTCCTGGGCATGAACCCTGAGCTTTCACATGTGAGATGATCATTCCTCCAGTCCTTGGCTACTTTTTCTTCTGGATGGCTGCTCTAGGTGTGGAGACAGGCTCTGGCCTCTACTCTGCTCATGCCCGATTGCACAGGAGCCTATGTTGTTCCAGTGTGAACTTTTCTCAGAATTTTCCTCTCCTCTCCAGCAGCCTGATACCTCTCTGGTCCCTGCTGGTGTCATCTCTCACTCCAGTGTTGACACTCTGTGGTTCTAGTCGACTTCAAGAAGCACCTTGATCAAGTGACACCTTGCTGGAAGGCCTTAGCTGTGGCTCTCCATTGCTAAGAAGAGAGATCTGCAGGAGCTGGACCCATGGACGATCTGGGGATTTGCCATTCCAACAGCCTTCCCCACCTGCATAATCAAACTACTTCCAGTTCTTAGAACCTGAACACTCTTACCTCCAGGCTGCCAGCTGCCGTGCAGGCTGTTCCCTCTGTCTAACACACTTCTTCCCCTGGCACATTCTGTTGTATCCACTCAGATTAGCTTAAATGTGATTTCCTGGGAGCAGGTACTCTTGAATCCCATCTTCTCCCTATTCTTGCTGGGATGGACCTGGATGATGAATCGTGTTTTTCTGGTGAATGATAAACTCACAGGTCGGGGCCTTGACTGATGGCATTTGTGCTGCATGCCACAAGTCATGGAACCTCATACCTGAGCTGCATTGCCAATGTCTGGGGAGCAAATGAGAGGCTAAGGGACTGTCCCTTGGTCCTTCCCTAGGAGTGAATCTAGAGAACATGAGCCAGAGAAAGAACTTCTGCTTGGTGGCCTTTGTGCCCTCAGGTCCTCGAGGAAGAGAAGGGAGAGAGAAATGGGCAGGAGGAGGGAGGGCAGGAGGAGGAACAAAGGAGCTGCTCCATGGCCTGGAAGAAAAACGTCTGCAAGTCTCTCTCATCTCTTGTCCGAGAGTCACACAGAAGAGCTCCGAGTCCCTGTCAAAGTTTCAGGCAAAAACAATAACTTGGTTCTGACCTTGCTCTCTTCAAAAAGCAAGTTGCTGCTGAGCTGCAACATCAAAAAGAATAAATAATTGTTTTTCTTTTTTGTTGTTATGATATGGATCATCTGAGCGGTTAGTGGTAAGCAAGAGGCTTTGATTCCACTCTGGCTCCCTAGCGTTGCAGCCCCTCTTTATGTCAGCAGGCTCCTGTTTCCACCCCAGGACAGCAGAATCCCTTGATTAAATTCATATTTGTTTTAATCTTTCCCTGTGTCTGATCTCCAGCTCAAAGATGGTCAGGGGGAAAAAAAGCCAGCTGCCCTGCTGCGGCCAAGGGAGGGCCCGTGTCAGGTCCCACGCTGTTTCTTCTGCCCGGTGTGATAAGGCGGCCAGCCTGTGGTGCCCGGCTGGGCCCATGGTGCCAGCCCCAGGCCAGCAGTGCTGACAGCTGCAGGGACACCTATGGAGTTGCTGGTTGCAGGAGAGCAGAGAAGGCCAAGCATGAAGCCAGCTGTGCTGGTGTGAGGCTTGGGCTGGACCCCTGTGCTGGACTTGCATGACAGAATTTTCTTTAAGATTCTTCTTTATTTTTCATTTTAAAATGAATTTATGGTTGGGCCGGTTTCATCTGACTAGCCATGTTAAAATTATATGCAACTTCATTTTTCTTTATTTTATTTGTCTGCAGTGTTGGGGTTCAAACTAGGGAAGCTCCCTGACACTGAGCTCAGCCGGGAAGATTTTTGAAGTTGAAGAATTTACGAAACTTGGAAGCACAAAATAGTTTGTTACCTTGCTTGGTTCATTGCCAGTCATTGCCATTTGTCTGCATTCTGTATACAACCCTTGAGTCTTCCCTTGTTCTCCCAGCCCTCCAACACATTTGGTGAACAGCCTTGAATACACAATGTGGCTTTGAACACAGGTGTGAATGAGTGTTTATTTATTTGAGACAGGATCTCATATAGCCCATGTTGACCTCAAACTTGCAATGTTCTCAGTGACAACCTTCAACTTCTGATCCTCCTGCGTCTACTTCCTGAGTATTGAAACTACAGATGTTTGCCACCACATCTGCTTTTATGGAGTACTAAGAACTGAACCCCTGGCTTCCTGTCAGGCAAGCACTCTACCTATCGAGCTACATCTTTACCCCGTAGGTATGGTTTTGATAGTGGTAAAATACACATACCACTTACCTTTTTTCCGGGGGGTGGGGGAGGCTTGAGACAGGGTTTCTCAGTGTAGCTTTGGAGCCTGTCCTGGAACTAGCTCTGTAGACCAGACTGACCTCGAACTCACAGAGATCTGCCTGCCTCTGCCTCCCGAGTGCTGGGATTAAAGGTGTGTACCACCACTGCCCAGCTACTACTTACCTTTTTATATATAAAAAGGGACAGCTGGTCCTTTCTAACTCAGGAGTTCTATGACTACAGACTCAACCATCCACTGATGGCATTTAAAAACAAAACAAAACAAAACAACAACGTAATACAAAATTTCAACAAACAAACAAAAACAAAACAGGAGCTGGAGAGCTTGCTCTGCAGTGAAGATCCCGTTACTGCTCTTCCAAAGGACCTAGGTTCAATCTCCAGCCCTCACAAGGCTCTCACAACTGTCTGCACTCCAGTCCAGGGCATCCGGGATCCTCTTCTGGATCCCTTGGGCACTGCATGCATATGGTGCACATATATACATGCGGACAAAACACCCATACACATTTAAAAACATGAAAAAACAGCTCTGTTTTTCTGGTGCCTCCTAGACAGCTGACTGTGTCAAGATGAAACTCGAGTTTCTCTCTCCCAGCCACCAGCTGTCAGAAACTCATTGAAGCAGATGATGAACATAAGCTTCTTACTTTCTATGAGAAGTGCATGGCCACAGAAGTAGCTGCTGATGCTCTGGGTGAAGAGTGGAAGGGTCATGTGGTCTGGATCAGTGGTAGGAACCACAAAGTTTTTTCATAAAGCAAGGTGACAGAGAGTGATTGGTGTTGAGTGCGGGGCACTCTTGTTATAGGCCAAGGAGAACCACAGAGAGGAAGTCTGTTCAGTGGTGTGTTGTTGGTGCCAATCTGAACATTCTTAATTCGGTTATTGTGATAAATAAATAAAAAATAAGGAGAGAAGGATATTCCTGTATTGGCAGATACTACAGTGCCTCAGAAGTTAGGCCTAAAAGAGCAAGGAGGATCTGGAAGCTTATCAGCCTCTCTAAAGAAGATGATGTCGGCCAGTATGTTGTTAGAAAGCCCTTAAACAAAGAAGGTAAGAAACCCAGGACCAAAGTACCCAAGATCCAGCATTTCGTTACTCCACACACCCTGCAGCACAAACACTGATGTATTGTTCTCAAGAAACAACACATTACGGCGCTGGAGAGATGCCTCAGTGGTTAAGAGCACTGGTTGCTCTTCCAGAGCTCCTGAGTTCAATTCCCAGCAACCACATAGTGGCTCACAACCATCCATAATGAGATCTGGTGCTTTCTTCTGGCACGCAGGAGTTCATGCAGACAGAGCACTCATCCCTAAAAAACATATATACAACCAACAAAGAGAGAGAGAAACAACATGCTAACATTATATGGGCCAAACAGGCTGTATGTATGTATGTATGTATGTACGTACGTACGTACATGTGTGCGTACAATAACAATTAATGAAAGAAAGAAGTTGGATTTGAAAGACAGTGGGAAGTGGCATATGGGAGGCTCTGGAGAGAGGAAAGGGAATGGAGAAATGTTGTAATTAAATTATAACCCCAAAAAGAAAAAGAGAGAACTGAGGAGGAGGCTGAAGACTATGCTAAACTTTTGGTCCAGGGAGTAAAGGAAGCCAAAGAAAAACTCCAGGACAGATTACCAGGAGATGTCAGCTGTCTTCTCTGGGAGCTTCCACTTCCAAGTCTGAGTCCAGTCAAAAACCAGGCTTTTAGATGAACAAATACGTTATCAGACCTTGAAGGGGAAAAATGAGAAACAATTAATTCTAGACAATCCCAAGGAGACAGGTGCTGAGCACCACACTAAATCTGTGAGTGAAGTGACGTGGGTGTGCCGTTTGGTTAGTGTTTGGTTAATTTGACTCAAGCTGGGGTCACCTGGGATGAGGCAACCTATTGAGAAAATACCTATGTCGGATGGGTCTGTAGGCAAGCCTGTGAATGATTGATGTTGGAGGGCCCCACCCATGTGGTGGCCTGGGCTGTATAAGAAAGCAAGCTGAGCAAGTCATGGGGAGCAAGCCCTTAATCACCATTCCTCCATGGCCCCTGCTTTGGTTCTAGACCCTCCCAAAGTGTTCGATGTGTGTGCTTTTATAGACAAGTATTTATAGAGCATTATTGTAAGTAATCCAGAGATTATTCAAAGTCTGTGGGAGGATATGCATGAGTTATCGGTACAAGGGACTGGAGTTTAGTGTCTGCAGGGGATCCTGGTGTCCATGAACTGTATTCTCTTCAGGGTAACAATTAAGAACACAGTTTGGAGTATCATCTGAGGCCAGCTTTGCTAGTTGCGAGAAGTTACTTAGCTTTGGTACCTCAATTCCCCCACCTTTTGGGGAAATTTTCCCCTACTTTATAGAGTTGGCTAAGTGAAACGTGATTCCACAGATTCATGTTTTGAATGATTGGCACCTCTTGCCACTGTTTTAGGTGGTTGTAGCTCTGTTGTGAGGCAGGGCTTATCTGGTAGAAGCAGGCTGCTAGGCAGGTCCTTTGAAAGGCATAGCTGGGCTCCTGGTATGCTGGTGTATGAACAGTCACTACCACGTGCTCCTACCACTGTACGCAGAACCATCAGACCTTCCAATATGATGGATTCCACACACGAGCCAAAATAAGTCTTTCCCTCAGGCTGTACAATGAGAAAAGTAAGAAATACAGAGTTAACACTTGAACAATAATTGTGGGACTGACTGGCATGGAGTAAAGGCTCACAAGTGTCAGCGCTGTCCATTCTGGCTGTTCCTTTTGCTCTATCCCTCAGCTCAGGGCTGTTGAGTGCCACGCATGCTGCTTGCTATGTGTGCAGCTGGTTCTGTGCTGCAAACTGCATCCCAAGGGATGCATTACTTACATTGAAGTTATTGATCCCCCAAGCACTAATGACTTTTCCACAATGCAGCCACAAGCACCCCCTTTTCAGGCCAGTGGAAGGAATTCTCTCCTGGAAGCAGGTCCTAGGTTAAGGGTTAGCAGTTTATTTCTTTTCCTTCCTTCCTTCCTTCCTTCCTTCCTTCCTTCCTTCCTTCCTTCCTTCCTTCCTTCCTTCCTTCCTTCCTTTCCTCTCTGTTTGTTTATTTATGTATGTGTATGGATGTTTTGCCTGTGTGCATGTATATGTACCATATGCTTGCCCAGTGTTCATGAAGGTCTGAAGAGGGCTTCAGATCCTCTGGGACTGGAGTTACAGATGGTTGTGAACTGCCATTTGGGTACTGGGAATTGAACCAGGGCCCTCTGCAAGGGTAGCATGTGTTCTTAATCACTGGGCCACTTTCCAGCCCCAGGACACTTTCTGTAAAGGCCGAGATAGTAAATATTGGTGGTTTCATGGGTCATACAACTTCTGTGGCAATTTCTTAGATTTGTGGTTGTTGTATAATGGCAGCCATAGATTACATGTAAATGAATATGCATAGCTTGTTCCAATAAAACTTTATTTAGAAAAAGAAAAGCACTTGTAGGTCTTTGGGCCTCTGTACTAACTCACAGGGTACCTGGTGTCGATGAATACTGTACACCTGTCACAGAATACTCACATAGTTTACTAGCAGTGTTGTGAGTGGCTTTCTCCCTGCATTATTGACACTGAGGGCAGAGAGCCACAAATGATCCCTGTCTGCCTCCTGCCTCTTTTACTTTCACACTTTGAATATGACTTTTTTCATCAGGAGGCTGAGGCTGGCTGGTTGAGACATTTCCCAGTGAAATTTAAGGTTCTGTGTATTCAGGGCATCTGAACAGCTATCGCTATACTGGTTCTGTGCCAGGCTCTAAGCTTGTTTATGCTTTTAGCCCTCTCTGGGCACTCACCAGCACTGAGGAGTAGGAAAAATGAGATTTCCTTTTCCTCACATGAAGGCATTTCTGCATAATGCCAAACATTTGCTTCTTACCCTTCTACAGGGTGCTAGAGGAGGGCAGAGCTTGTTGGAGAAAGCTCAGGAAGTTAAAGAGGGAAGGAGATGACAGCTAGTGGGGATGGAGGATGCTTGGAGCCACTGAGGTGTCTGTGGCTGAGCAGCCTATCCCAGCAGCTCTAATATTGTTGCTCCAGGGGGGAAGAGCTTGGACCAGATCTGGAGGCTTTATCCAAGCCCAACAGAAACAAAGGCTCTGGAGTCAGCAGGGTCCTTCTTCTATATTTGTTGCTATGCCAGGCATTTAATGGGGTGGTAGTGGGGAAGCAAATAACTTGATTGAAAATGAGCAAATTAAAAGCCAACATTTCCAGCCACTAAAATAGAAATGTATTATTGCATAATACCTACCTGTAAGTGTGTGATGGATGTTTACCAAGAGACTACGCCCTGGAAGCCATCCATACCTGGAAATAGAGCCTAGGACTAGGGATGTGGCTTAGCATTAGAGCCTTCACTTAGCATATGCAAGGAGTGCATTCCATCAGGGCTGCATTGCATCTACCACCCAGAACCCAGCAGTTCTTCTTATGTCCTCCAATGACTGGCCTCTCCTGTCGTCTAACAGCATACATTAGTTTTATCTGGTTGTGAACTTGAACTTTATGTAACTGGAATAATCAGTAACTGCTCCCTTCTGTTTGTCTTTCAACATTGTGTGAGATTTATCTAACCTATTGGTGACACGTAGCTTTAATTCTCTTATTCTCAGGGTTGAGAAAGTATGCTCTCTCTCTGCCCGTCTCTCTCTTATACACCCATACACACCCATACACACACACACACACACACACACACACACACACACACACACACCACAATCTACCTACCGTTCTAGTATTTTGGGACATTCTCATATATGCTTTATTGTGGCTACACATGTAACTTTCTGTTAGGCATGCACCTAGGGATGTAGAATAGAGTAGTTGGGTTCCTGAGGGACATGGTGTCCCAGCTTTCTATCAGCTGTGAAGATGACAAATGTTTTGATTGTATTCAAGCTTCACCAGGTTGTGGGGTCAAAAGAAGTCCCTCTACTAGTTTGGTGGCTCTGATTGGACAGCCCCTCCTCTTTCCTATCTGAAGAGGTGTCTGTCAGTCACAATGATGACAATGTTTATTAAGTTCTTGTACACACAGTGCAAGTACCACATAAAGCTTAGCTGACTTGGGTGGTGGTGGTAGAGTAACAATAGTCCTTTGGTGTAGATGCCCTTAATATAATTTTATTTTACAGATGTGAGAACTAAGACCCAGAGAGGAGAGCTACTTGCTCAAGGAAGCAGAACCAGTGAGTGCTGTTCCAATGAGAAACCCTGGGCAGTCTGGTGTCAGTGCCTCTCTTCTCTGCCTCCTCGACTTTAACTTTGTTTTTATTTTGCATTTTTAGCATTGCTGAGGATGCAACCCATGGTGTCAAACATCATGGAGTCAAATCCTCAACCCTCACCATAACGCTCTCTGTCCTCTCCCTGGGCCCTCGCAGCCAGACACACCCCTTGGGGTATCTTGTGCTCTAGGCCATGGCATGATGCTGGTTTAGTCCTGGTACTTCCTCTGGCTTCCCCTGAGCTGCCACCTGCAAGGCTGCAGTTCACTGTTCCACAGGAAGACAAGAAGCTGGGGAGATGGCTTGGTGGTTTAGAACACTGGCTGTGTCAGGCAGCGGTGGTGCAGGCCCTTCATCCCAGCATTTGGGAAGCAGAGGCAGGTGGATCTTTGTGAGTTCAAGGTCAGCCTGGTCTACAGAGTGAGTTCCAGGCCAGCCAGGGCTACACAGAGAAAATTTGTTTCTAAAAACAAAACAAAACAAAACAACCCCACAAAACTCAAAAAAAAAAAAAAAAAAAAACCAAACAAAACTAACAAACCAAAACCAAAAAACAAAAACAAAAAATCACTGGCTACTGTTGCAGAAGACTGGGGTTCAGTTCCCTGCACTCATGTGGAAACTCACAGTGCATAGATGTACCTGCACCTGCGCCTGCATCCTGGCACTCTTTCATGGTAAGAGCCATCCTGACCTGTGCCCATGAGCTAGTAGACAGACCTAGGAGACGCAGAAGGTAGCTGTGGCAGGCCTCCCTGGGGTGGGCAGTATACCTTTCTTAAGTCCCCATTTTGAACTATGTTTGTCTGATAGTCAATTTAATCTCTGAGAAAAGGGGAGTTGAATAAATGACTCAGCACTTTTCTGACCCAGAGTTGTCCAACAGAAATCATAGCTTGGTCCAGTATTGTGGACATCTGTCAGGTGAGAGCAGTCTTAAGGCCTGAACAAATGGAACGTTGAACTTGAGACCTGATTTATGCAACAGCTTCTCACCTCTCCACATTCCAGTTTTAGGATAACATTTAAAATCTTAATGCTGTTTTTGGGAATGGTCAATAAAGAGGCTGGTCATGATTTGTCACCACTGGGAGTCTTCTTTTTCTTTATGAAAACAACTGAAATACAAAGAAACATTAAAGTGTCATTAAAATGTGAGGAACAGCTAACCCTGTAAAGAAAGAATATTGGGTTTAAATGAACTTGTAATTTAATACTTCAAAACTATCATTGATCATAAATGGCAGTTCTTAAAATATGTTTTTAAAAGTTATAAAACAAAGAAATTAAAAGAATAGATGCTGGTTACAAATATATGGTTAAAATGTTTATTTTCACTGTGTTCATCTCAGCAACCCTGCTTAGCACTGGACACAGTTTAAAAGCTATGGCTGCATTGTGAAGTCACTGGGACAGCCAAAGGGCAGTGCCTGGAAAGACATTTGAGATGAAAACGTTTAGGAATGATCAGAAAATGGCAGAGTGAAGGTTAATGAGAGAATGTGCACTTAGCACATACAAGGCTCTGGGTTTAACCCCAGCACAGAAGAAGAAACAGAAGATTGACAAGAGCGTTTTGGAAAAGTTGTATGATTGCAGAGTTTGGAAAGACCAGAATTCTCCCAAATCATGACAACAGGTTATCACAAATTGACAATGGCTAAACGGTCCAATCGTGAAAGGCCTGGGTCAGAGCTACTGTGTAAAATGAGAGGAGAGGCAGGGACTGGATCTCACTCATGGCCTTCAGATCTGCATTTAACTTCAGCTGTTCAATCTGAGCAATGAAGGATCTGGGCCCATGCATCTCTCCCATGCTTCAGAGACATTGGTCCAGCTCATCTACTGAGCTCTGTTTGTGTCCTATGTCTGATTCTGGATTTTCTGACCAGAGAACTACGATTTAGTTTTCTTCTCCTTTTTCTTTAGGATCTGCATTTCTGTGGGGCTAAGTAACTCCAGTTATGAAGGGGAAAGGCCTTCTTTTTATATGAAGGAATGGGGCAATTAGAAACTTTTTGTTTTATGTACTATTTATTTATTTATTTATTTATTTATTTATTTATTTATTTATTTATTTATTTATTTGTGCCATTGCATATGGGCGTATCTGGCTCTGACCAATGACCCCAGAATCAAGTTTAGCATTAGCAGTAGTGGGGGCTTTCTGATGGGATGCTTCACTTGTGAGATTTTCTTGTTAATGACGTAGAATCTCTCAATTTTGCTCTGACTCTGTCTTGTGTAAAAGACAGAGGACTGAGGGATGAAATGATTCCACAAGGAAACGTGAAGATGTGGTTTTCAATTAGTTACTAATTAAGTCAACCATAAAAGACATTTTGGAACTGAATGGGAATTACATATGAACAGTGTATTGAATAACAAGTTAGCATTGATTTATTAGATGTGAGAAATTATGAAAATGGCCTTTTTTTTTTTTTAACATGTTGAAGTATCATGATGTCTACAACTTGTTTATTGGTGTGTATGTGTGTGGTGGGGAGGGGATTCAGGTGCCGTAGTGTATGTTGGTGGTCAGAGGACAACTCTTGGGAGCCATTTCTTGACTTCCTTGTTTTGAGGCAGAGTCTCTCTTGTTTCTGTTATGGATCCCATCCAGGCTAGCAGGCACACACAGCCACTGGTTCTCCTGTGTCTGTCTGCCGTGAGTGTAAGAGTGATTGCCCACATGTGTCTGACTTATGTGGGTTCCAGGGATCTGAACTCAGGTCATCAGGCATGTACAGCAAGCACTCTTACCAAATGACCCATTTCCCTGAGTTCTGACATTTCCTTTTATGTGGTTCAACCAAAATACAATCAACCAAAACAAACAAACGAACAAACAAAAAATACAGATGATGCATATATGTTAATCAAAGACAGAAATTTATGAAAGTCATTTTTCTCTCCTATTTTCTATTTCAAACATGTCTTCAAAAAACTTAAAAACGAAAACTGTTTCAGTGTTCATATAAAGCTTTAAGATCTCTCAATAGTCTGGTCACAAAAAGCAAAACTGTAGGGGCAGTGCCTGATGTAGGGAAGAAAAATGGACCATGGTATAAAATGCTGACTTTATGGCCCCACAGCCACAGTAATCTGAGTGAGGTGTGGGTAGGTGTGGGGCTTTGCCTCACTGCATGAGCCCCTCTGTGCTGCTGGCTCACAGCTCCTGCGGGAGTTGTTGCCAGATTTATGGTTGGGTTTACAACATTCATTCAGTGCTCCAGCATTAGCACAAGAAATGGAAGGCATACAGGTGAAGATGCCCTGGCAAAGCCTCTTGAAACAAAACCAAACAACAAAGATTGCGGGGCCAAAGACCCACCGGAGCCCCAGCTGTTGCTCTGCTCCTTACCTTGGTACCATCTCCCTTCCTGAGGCTGAGGCTGAGGCTGAGGCTGAGGCTGAGGCTGAGGCTGAACATGGCTTCCTCAGGTCCAGACCTGTGCTTTCTTGACCTTGGCTGCGAAGAGAGGCTGGTATGGTTTTGAACGAGATGTTTGTCTCCTGGAATATTAGGTTTCTTAGCCAAACAGATATGACAAGATCTGTCTCCCAGGTTTAGGTGAAATTCATGTAACATAAACAAGCGTTTTAAAACAAACAAGCCAGTAGCATTCGGCTTATTCCCATGCTGAGTCACCATCATCATTGCCCGTGTGTGGTGCTTCATCACCTTCCTCACTGAAAGTCTGCATCCATGAAACAATCATTTCCCACTCAGCTCTCACCTGGCCCTGGCAACAACCTCTTTAGTCTGTGCTCTGTGGATCTACCCATTTTGGATATGTCATATAAAGGGAATTACACAGCATGTGACTATTGTGTCTGGCATCTGTACTTTAGCATAAATGTTTTCAAGGCTTGTCCATGTGTTAGCATGTCAGGTCTTCATTTCCTTTCATGGATGAATAAAGCACACATATATACAATACTCCATATTCGCTTTGAGGTCTCAGTGACCTGAGGTCGTCTGTGATCTGAAAATATTAGAAAGAAAACATCAGAAACAATTGTGAAATTTTAAATAACTTTTCAAATTTGTGAGCTCCTGTTACTGTCACACTGTGCCTGAAGAATAAGTTAAACTCCATCACAGGAATGTATATATAGGAAAAAGCAATTTATAGGCAGGCTTTGCAGCTGTAGGCATCAGGAGTGTACTGGTGCCTTGAGCACATCCCCTGTGGATGAGGGATGAATGCTGAACCACAATTTGCTCGTGTGATGACCATTTGGGTTGTGTTTTTAGCTTTTTTCTACCCCCACCAATACCGCTATGTGCATATGTGTACCACTGTTTGACTTCCTGCTTTTGAGCCTTTCTCCTGTATACTTAGCATAGACATTGTTGGGTGGCAAGGTAATTCTCTGAGTTTTTTAGTAGCTGCCAAGACTGTTTTCCACCACAGCACAGCCATTTTACGTGTTTACTAGCAAATTCTGAGGGCTGTGATTTCTCCACATCTGTGCCAACACTTGCTATTTCCCATTTTTTTTTTTTTTTTTTTTTTTTAGAATGCAGCCGTCCCCGTGGGTATGGAACAGCATCTCACTCTGGTTTTGATTTGCCTTTCCCTAACAACTACTCACACTGTACTTGCTTTTTGTGACATTAGTTGGCCACTTGTGTGTCTTCTTTAGACAGCTGTCTGTTCAGACATCTTCATCCTTGTTTGATCTGATTGTTTTTGCTGTTGCTATAGATTTTCATCCGATTCTGGATATTCATCTCAGCATATCTACGGGACACTCTTGGATCATGTGTTTTAGTGCACACGGGGGTTAGTCGTTTTCTTTTTAGTCATTTTCTTTTTTCTTTCTTTCTGTTTTTTTTGAGATGAAGCCCATTTGCTCTGATTTTTCCTTTATTGTCATATTTAAGAAACCATCATCAAATTTAAGATCAGGAAGACTTTCTCCTACATTTCTTTTAAACAGTGTTATAGTTTTCATTCAGAGTCTATCTACCTGTCTGTCAGTCTGTCTGTCTATCATCTATCTATTAATCATCTTTCTATCATCTATCTGTCTATAATTTATCAATCTATCATCTGACTATCATCCACTTATCTGTCTATCTGTCTATCTATCTCAGATCTAACATGGTCTCCAAAGACCAATCACTGTCAATTTTAAGCTGATGTCAATTGGTTTCAGAAGTCAGTCAGTAACTAGAGGGGCTAAAGAAAAAAAAAAGTTAGCCAGGTCCAATACATCATAATAAGATGGTTGCTATTATAAAGGAAATTGTTAATCTTTTGTGATTATTATTGCTAGTACACAGCAATGGTGCTGATTTTTGTATAATGATTTAACATCTTATAACTTTACTGAATTTACTAGATTTTATTTTTGTTTAATTTAGACTTTTCTACATGTAAAATAGTGCTAAGGATAGAGAGAAAGTTATTCCTTCTTTTCCATTTTGGATGTTTTTAAATTATGTTTCTTACCAAGTTTCTCTGGACTGGACAAACTTTGTTGTACAAAAATGATAAAGGTGGCTATCCTTGTTCAAGGATTTTCCCAAGGTCACACCCAGTGTTCCAGAATTGGGACTCACTTCTATCTGTTTGGTCTCAGAATCATGGCTGAAGCTGCCTAATCATTTCCATCAGGTGTTTGTTTGATGTTGCCAGCACCCTATTGTTATGGCAGGTTTTTCCTGCCGTCTGCCCCCGGTCCTGCCGCCATGGTGCCGCCGCCGCGTGAGCCCCAAATAACATTCAGAGACTCTGTATTTGATACAATCCTGTTGGCCAGTCACCATTATTGTTTATGGGCTAGCTCTGTCTTAATTATTAACCCATTTCTACTTATGTAAGTATTTCCACGTGGTTATCTTATCCGGGAGCCGTAGCCGGCATCTTCTTTCTCTCAGGTCTCCATCTTGACTCCTCCTTCCCACTTCCTCTTTCCTCCTCCTAGTCTCCTAGCCCCGCCTATCTAGTTTTCTATTGGCCACAGGCTTTATTAATTAACCAGTATGAGAAACATATTTACAGAATAACATCTCCCATCACCCTATTATGTTCATTCAGATCTGCTTCTAATACACTAAGTATATAGGAGTGTTGCCTGTCACTCAGTGAAGGTGGGCAGGATCCTGTGGCATGGTATTAGGTGGTAGCTGGGGACATCTGCCTTGGATTGTGAGCTGTGACTGCTATGGTGGGTCATAGCACTTCATTATCCTTCAAAGCATATAGGAAACAAACCTTTGTTTTGTCAAAGCACAGGTGCTTTAGTGTTATTTGTCACAGTTGCAGAACTTATCCTATCCTGAACAGTGATGCTGTGTTATCCTGTTTTATAGATGAGAAAGCTAGGCCTCAGGAGATTGACCAATGTCAAAGAGCTGATTTAGTTTTATAATCAGGGAGGGAGCACACATTTCCAACCCCGTAGATTTTGACCTAGTGGCTGCTGGCAGATGTGTAGCATTCTGTCACGGGCTGTCCTGGTCCTGCAGAGGGTTTATATGTAGTGTTAGGAGGTCCTCTTTACTAGAGTAACTGTCATTTTGCCTAGAAGTGACTATTAGTCTGAATTTTGGGCTTCTTTGAGACAGGATTTCTCTGTATTGCCCTGGCTGCCCTTGAACTCACTCTGTAGACTAGGCTGGCTTGAATTCACCAAGATCTGCCTGCTTCTGCCTCCTGAGTGCTGAGATTAAAGATGTGAGCTACCACTGCCCCATTCCCTACTGTGATGCAAACCCTTTCATTGTGGGATGAGCATCTGGTGGTGATGGGTGCATTCTGACTTAGTCTATTGGAGACCACTCTGCTCCTTGCCATGGTTTTAGAAGCCTCGGGTTTTCTGGTAATGTTTTATGAGAGGCAAGAGTATGTGTATTGTCTCATGATTTTACATCAGGGAGGCAGGAAGCCCAGATCTAGCTTTGTTTTCATGTGTGAATTTTGTGATATTAGGTATGTTAACTTCAGTTTTCTTAGCTATAAAATGAGGCCGGCGCGGTAGAGGCTGTATTCAGCCTGGGTGTGGTGCTGCATGCTTTTAATCCCAGTACTTAGGAGGTAGAGGCAGACAGATCTCTTGAGTTTGAGGCTCGCCAGGGCGACAGAGTGTGAGACTCAGTAAGAGGCTGAGTGAGCTAGGCAAGCCATATTAAATATTCACAGCAGAAGTGAAAGCCACCAGCACCACAGTATCACTGGATATCTGGCATAGGATCTTTGTCTTGTAGGTGACTGCAAAGCTTAGGCACAGCAGAAGGCTTTCAGCTGAGACACTGCAGTCCCATAGAAGGTGGATAGCAAGAATTAGGGGATCAGTGAAGAGCAATTCTAATGGAAGTGGGTGTGGCTGGGCTGCAGGTCTAAGCACAGAGGATAAGAGACAAGGATGAAGAACCAACTGGTGGTCACGGTTCTCATTCCAGCAGGTCACAGTCACATTGACTCCAGTGCTGGGACTCTGTCCTTTTGCTGTGGTGGGCTCAGGTGTGCCCTGACTTCTGTGTATCTTCCTGGGGCATCTGGGCACAGTGGTGGGCTAAGTGTGCTGGACTGTCCATGCAGATGATGAGTTACTGGCTGGGAGCTGGTGGCCACACCTTCTCAGCCCTTACTTTCTATTGCAGTCTTGAGCATGGCCATCTCTTCCACATGTACAGAAAGGAAAGATGTCCTGGGACATTTCCAAATGCCACAGGCAGAGGCTGGTGGCTGAGGCTACGCCTGCCTGCCACCGGCTCCCCACTTTAAAAGTGAAGCCACTGGTCCTGGGTACTTCTGAAGTCACTGTCTTGCTCCTTTGGAACCAAACCTGCCCGGCCCCTTTTTCCAACTCAGCTGAAAACTTTCTAATCTCTTCGCAAAGTGTCGAGTATCTTCCAATGGCTTGAAAGGTGCTTTTCTAAAAGTAGATCAAACAGTTTTGACATTTGCTGCCGAGCCATTTAAAGCCCGATTCCCGGCCCACTGCTGGCAAGGTGGCGCATCTGGCTGCAGATAAGGGCTGGAGTGGCACATCTTGTCACAGACACATGGAACCAGCTCATGAGAGCAACATCCCAGGGCAAAACATTGCCCATTAAAGTTAATCTGCTGCTTCACCAGCTGACAGTTCATTCGCTCATGAAAGCTAGCCCAAGGCTCCCGCTTGAATTCTACACACACATTTTTTTAATTTGCTGGAATTTTGCAAAAACACATCAGTGTCTCTCCTGCCTTTGGGTTTTTATGTTTAGCAAAATAATCCCACGGCATTGCCTTCAAAGGGCTCTCAGCATCGCGCTTCCCCAACTGTACTCTGGCCTTCCAAAGAGGGCGCCTCGTCATTTGGGAGACCCTGTGTGGGGTATGCAGCTGGTTACCCATTCACTGTGCTGGGAAGACCCCGACCAGACAAGCCTGGCCAGGATGGGAAAGGCCACCAACTTATATGCCTCAAAGGTCAGGCAAATAAAATGAATGAGTCAAGTGGGTTAGCTGGGGACAGCAAGGAGTATGGAAACCGAGGCAAACCAGAGCCTGCCAGCCATGTTGAAAGTGGCAGCTGGTCTCAGTGCCTGGTAATTGTCACTGAGTGGGAATGTGGGCTCCACGCCACCAGACTTTCCCATTTTCCAAAAGGAGCAAGGCGTTTGGCATTTTTAAGATGTGAAATCTCTCCATTTTTAAACGTTGGCCCCAATTCCCTGAAAACACACTTGCAGGCCAAACCAAACATTTCTGAAGGCCAAATTCAGCTCATGGCTGCCAGCTTGCAACTTCAGCTCACAGGGGCAGAGATAAGGAGAGGGGAGCAGGCTCACCCCCTTTCCTCAGTCTTCATGGTCATGTAGCTCAGTAACCTTTCACAGAAGGGGAAACTGAGGGCCTCTGCCTGGAGAGCTCCCTGACCTGTTTCGTCCACCTTCACTTTACATCCCTAAGTCTTGAAAATGTCAGACCCTAAGACAAGACACAGGCATCTCTTGGGACATTCATGGGATGATAGACCTTCAAACCCTGTCAACTCAAAAAGATGGCTGCTTTGATGGTGTCATTTCAGAGTGAGAGTAGCATCTGAGGCTGTCTGCAAGGTCCTCCCTTGTCAAGCACCAGCCATAGGTCTCTTCTTCATTCCACAGTACCTCAGACTTATTCTGCTCTCTTACACGGAGAGTAGGGATTTGGATTTTCAGACTGGCAAGTCTGCCATGGAGATGGCTCTGTATTTGGTGCTGGCTGGCAGGGCCACTGGGACCTCCCTTGGCATTCAGCAGAACACATTCAAACTGTCTGGGACTCGATCTAGCGTCTACCAGAGCAGAAGGGGTCTACAATAAAGAGGTGGCTTCCTGGTCTCCCTGCCCTGCTGACATAGAGTCAGATGGTCAGCAAGTACTCCCTCCTGTCCTGGCCTCCACCCATGTCCCTATCCTGCCCCCACACCTCTTCATGTGCAGGTTGTCATGGCACTGACCACCAAATTAGTCCTTTGTGATTTTATGTGGCTTTTATTGGCTCAAGCTGGGTGTTGGTGATGGAGCCAGATGTGAGGCCACAGGACCACTTGAAAGGCCAGTTAATTGGCTGCATCTGCCCTCGCCTTCTTATCCTGACAGGCAGACACACAGAGCAGTGACCTGGGAGCTGGGAGGCAGCTGCCTTCTCCACATAAAATGAGACAAAGGCCAAAGGGGAGATATGTGCAACCTGGAATGCTCAGCCTGGAATGGCATGGTGTGTGTGTGTGTGTGTGTGTGTGTGTGTGTGTGTGTGTGTGTGTGTATACACATATGAATGCATGTATACTGAAGATTGTTTCCAGAAGCCATGGCTCTTTTGTCCCCAACTCAGAGCTTTTAAATCTGTGGAGGTGAACTAGTTTTTTTTTTTTGTTATTGTTGAACAGTAGCTGATAAACAATGAAATGTCTACAGCTTGAGTCTTCACAAATGAGTAAAATTTGCATAGCCATACCTTTCTGAAGAAATTGAATTAAATGTTTTTTTCAATGATTCTGTCCAGTCAACCCTTCCCTTCCCCAACCTAAGCAACTTCCTATGCCTATTGCCACGGAGTTTTGCATGCTTTTAAATATCATGTAAATTGAATCATAGAGTACATGGTCTGGGGAGATGGGCT